>JAODAL010002402.1:0-197436 GCA_025379985.1 Phyllomedusa bahiana | reverse complement strand
GTGGAAATGAAAGGGGTTGGGGGGGTTTTTTTAAAAAAAAATTTTGAAGGTTTTTTTAAATTTTCCAAAAGGGGGTATTTTCGGGAGCTTTAAGAGGCATTAAAAACCATTTTCCTCCCGTCTTTGCCCGGGAAAGAAACGCTGGGTTAGTGCACGAAAGGGCCGAAAGGGAGTTTTGATTTTTGCTTGTTTCCAATGATTTGTGGTGTTCACAAAAAAGGGTTTTATAAGGGGCTTAAAAAAGTTTGGGTGGTGGGGTTTATATTTTTATTACTTGGATTATCGGGGGAATTTTTCCTATTTAAAAAGCTGGGGCACCACAGAAATGGTTTGGCATTTGCGGTGGGGTCGGGGATTAGGCATTAATCCTTAGGAGGGAACCCCAAGTGTGTGGGGGCGCCTGATTGTTTGTTTTTTTTTGTTTTTTGTTTTTTTTTTCCCAAAATAAACCAAGAGATTATAAGTATAGATCAAGGGAGGGTGAGATGGGATTAGTATCCATGCCTCTGCTCTGCGAAATGCATGTTCTTTTTAAATTTAAAAACAATAAAATTTTTTTATGCCGCTATCGGACATAAATGTATCCCAAAAACTTTTCATTAGAAAAAAAAATTTCACTGATACCTGTAAAAAACATTGTTTTTGCAATGCCCCCGTGTAAGGGATCTTTTTTAGTGTTTGAAACAGAAAGTAGGAAACTGACAGATGAAATTCCTTAATGAAACACTTGGGAAATTTTAGTTTTGCATGACGTCGCCCTTTATTGCTGTTGCCTCTATTGGTCCCAGTGATCATGTAATCGCCTCAACAGATGCTATGTGGCTGAGCTACTTTCAGTGCATTTTCTCTTTAAAGACAATTTTAAAAGGGGTTATTTGGGGGGAAAAAAGAATAAAAAATAAAAATTATATCCCAAAAAGTCTTTTGACCCCCTTGCCTCTAAATGTAATTGCAGCCCTTTGGCCCTAAATCCTTTTCTCTAAAGCATTTCCATTTTTTGGAGTAAGTTGTTATATGAAAGTGTTGACCCATTATCGACAAAGGGGAAAACGGCACAGTTTTTATTTTTTTGCCCAAATTTTTAATCATGCGATTTTTTAAATTTTAAAAATCTGTGCATCATCTTTTAAAGTCGGGGCCATTTTGGGCGCTCCTGTCATTTTGGGGGCCAGCAAATCGGGTTTACAGAATAGAGCGGGGTTTGAGAGGGGTGGGGCGACTTCAAAAACGGGGAGGGTTTTAGGGTTGCGTTGGCTGGAAAAATCACATGACCTCGTTTTAAAAGGGAACGCCCTTCCTGTTCATATCAGTGCCCTTCGGGCTTTCTCATAGCAGATGGACGTGCGCTTTTCCTGGCCCAAAAACCCCTCAGCAAAATTTTTTCTTTTTTCTTCACAGAGAAAGCTTTACTGTTAGCTGTGATATTACAATTATTAGATCAGAGTTTGGGAAGTTTTTTATGTATTGGGTAAGAATTTTAAAGGACCATCCCCGCTGAAAAAGTCACAAAGGGGGATTTGGGGGGGTGGGGGGGGGGAAAACACAGACAACCTATTATAAAAACACTGGATAAAGTTCACCAAGACTTAGGGCCACATGTATGAATCCCGACGGGTCGGGGCGCACCTTTCCGCTAGTTTTCCGGCGGAATCTGCGCCTGATTTATGTCGGGGCCGGGGCGCGCTCATACATACAATGTAAAGTCCGCCGCGCCTCGCCTGTGTTTTAGGCGCAGTGCGGGTCCGAGGCGCAGTGCGGGGCTGCGCCTAGGATTCGGCGCCGGAGGTAGTGCACTCATACATGCGGGGAAAAGTCCGCCGCGCCTCGCCAGTGTGTGTGGGGCACAGTGCGGGGACATGGGCGCAGTGCGGGACTTAGGCGCCGTGCGGGGCTGCGCCGAAAAACTGTTCCGATGCGAGACAGGCTGGAGCGGCGAGAAATCATTCCAGATGTCGGTGCGGAGTATGAATCAAAAATCGCCTTTATAAAGGCGTTCAACATTCTCAGGAAAAGAGCTGAAACCTAAAAAAAAAAAAAAACACATAAACAAAATCACTTTCCAATATCCTAATTCAAGAATTAGGATATTGGAAATTGCCGGGAAATACAGTAATTCAAAATCAGAAAGCTATTCTGATTGGTCGGCATAAACCAGCCAATCAGAATAGGAGCGACAGTGAACCATTAAAACCTATGGGGAAGTTTAGACCAATCAGAATCCACGGCGGGATAGTTCAAAATACAGTAAAAATGCTGAAAAGAGCTGATTGGTTAAGCTACCGGGGACTTGGCTAGCTCAGCCAATCAGAATAGGAGCGACAGAGACCCATTCTAGCCTATGGAGAATTATTGACCAATCAGAATAGGAGCGACAAAGACCCATTCTAGTCTATGGAGAAGTTTGGACCAATCAGAATCCACGGCGGATAATTCAAATACAGTTAAAAAGACAGAAAAGAGCTGATTGGCTGAGCTAGCGGGTGCTTGTCTATCCCAGCCAATCAGAGCGCGAGCTACTTCTCCCATTATAGTCTATGGAGAGATGGGCGCACTGAAATCTCGGCTCTCAGCGCCGTGCGGCATGAAGTATTAATCAAAAAATTATTTTTATTAAATGTAAAACATTATCAGATAAAGAGCCGAACCCTTCTTTACAAATAAAGCAGTTAAAAACCCGAACAACGCGTTTGTCGCCGAGACCGGCGCTACATAGGGAATTGCAATAGTGAGAATTGCCGGGAAATACAGTACCGTATTTTTCGGACTATACGGCGCACCGGACTATAAGGCACATTTACATTGAGCGCATTAACATTGAGCGCCGTTCATATATAAGAAGCACAGGACTATAAGGCGCACCGGACTATAAGGTGCGGCGCATTAAATGAAACAAAGTTCAGAGCGAAAGCCAAACTTTGTTCAACACTGTCACAATAACTCTCAACTTGTAAAGTTGTAACAAAAGTCAATACACTTAGGCCGTGTTCACACGGCTTATTCACGGCGGATTTGTGCGCCGTATTGAGCGCACAAATCCGCCGTGAATACGGGGCGGGACGGGGCGGGGCCAGAGCGCGGCGGGGGCGCCGCTCCCGGCCCCATAGACAATGCATTGTTTACGGCGCGTCCGCGCCGTAAATAATGTGCATGTCACTTTCTCCCCCCGCGGCGGATTTGCCGAGCGGGGAGGAGCGACGGAATCCACTGTTCTCTATGAGAGCAGTGGATTACCGTAATGACTCCGACGGATTGGCGCCGTATTGAAGCGCAAATCCGGCGCGGAATACGGCGCCAATCCGTCGGCAAATAAGCCGTGTGAACGGGGCCTTACAGTACTTTTTCAGTTCATTCATCCCCACAAATCCATCAAATTCTTCATCTTCAGTGTCAGAGTTAAACAGTTGCACGATTTCTGCATCAAGCATTCTCGGGTCCCCCTCATCATTATCTGAGTCAGTCTCGTTGCTGCTGCTTAGCTCTTCATTGATGATTCCAGCCTTCTTGAAAGCTCGGATGATACTGGAGGCTGATACCTTCTCCCAGGCATCCACGATCCACTTGCACATAGTGGCATAACTGGCACGGCGTTGCCTCCCTGTTTTGGTGAATGTGTGGTCACCTTCTGTCATCCAATTCTCCCATGCAGCTCGCAATTTAACCTTAAATGCCCTGTTGACACCAATATCTAGCGGCTGGAGCTCTTTGGTTAATCCACCCGGAATGACAGCAAGCAGTGAATTTGTTTTCTTCACTTGGGCTTTGACAGTATCGGTCAAATGGGCACGCATGGAGTCACAGACCAATAGGGATGGGGATTGGTGAAAAAATCCATCCGGTCTCTTGACATAGACCTCCCTCAGCCACTCACTCATCTTCTCCTCGTCCATCCAGCCCTTTGGGTTAGCCTTGATGATGACACCAGCTGGAAACTGTTCTTTGGGCAAAGTCTTCCTCTTAAAAATGACCATGGGTGTTAGTTTCTGGCCATTAGCCTGACAGGCGAGAACCACAGTGAAAGAGGACTTCTCATGTCCTGTGGTACGTATAGAGACCGTACTGGTCCCTGTTTTCTCAACAGTACGTTGTACAGGGATATCAAAAGTGAGGGGGACCTCATCCATGTTAGTGATGTGTTCTGGCTGGATATTCTTTTCACTTATCTTGGCTCTGCAGTAGGTGCGGAAAATGGCCAGCTTCTCTTCATAATCCTTTGGCAGCTGCTGGCAGACAGTAGTTCTGGTGCGGATGGAGAGATTACGCCTTTTCATGAAACGAAAGCACCATGAAGGACCACCTTGAAAGTCCTTGATCTCCAGCTCGCGTGCTAATGCTGTGGCTTTGAGTCGAAAAGAGACAGTGGAGACGCTTCTAGCTGCGCTTCTCTGTTCAATAACCCACTGTTCTAGTTTGTCCTCCAGATGTGGCCACCTTGCTTTGTTTCCTCTGAAACTCAGTTTGGTCTTCTTTACCTGGGGCAGGGCATCTTCTTGTTTCCTCCACTTACGCACCATTGATTCATTAATGTTGAATTCTCTGGCAGCTGCTCTATTTCCATGCTCTACTGCATAACTAATAGCTTTAAGCTTAAAATCAGCATCATAAGCATGTCTCTTAACAGGAGGCATTTTTCGGGTAGTGGGTATAAAAAATTTACAGTACGGTATTGAATGCACAGACAATGTTGAAACACAGATATTCTGCACACAGAGCTGTACGTATCACCGCACGTAGTGACGCTTCTGACTATGGTAGCTGTATAGGCCATTCTTCATTTTTTCATGCCGTATTGCCGCCGCAGATTGCAGCCGCAATACGGACGGATTTACAATGGTCCTGCCACTTATTGTGCCTTATTTCGCAACGGAATCACCCGCTGTAAAGAATGGGTTGTAAATCCGGCGGGAAATACGCGCCAGTGGCACTTATTTGCAACTGATTTGCAACTGATTTGTAACTGATTTCGGAACGTATTTACTAGGCCTCGTTCACACGGCTTATTTGGGCACGGATTGGCGCCGTACTCCGCGCCGGATTTGCGCTTCAGTACGGCGCCAATATGTCCCTGTCATTAGGGTAATCCACTGCTCTCATAGAGAACAGTGGATTCCGTCGCTCCTACCTGCTCGGCGAATCCGGTGGGCGGGGAGAAACTGACATGCACATTATTTACGGCGCGGACGCGCCGTAAACAATGCATTGTCTATGGGGCCGGGAGCGGCGCCCCCGCCACGCTCCGGCCCCGCCCCCGTCCCGCCCCTTATTCATGGCGTATTTGTGAGCTCAATACGGCTCACAAATCCGTCGGGAATAAGCCGTGTGAACACGGCCCTATTGTAAATCAGTTGTAAATCAGTTGTAAATCAGTTGCAAATCAGTTACCCATAAGTGTCACTAAATTAGCTGTAAATACGTTCTAAACAAAGACTGAAAACTGAAAACTGAAAGTGAAGAATTGATTCATATATAAGGCGCACCGGACTATAAGGCGCACTTTCGATTTCTGAGAAAATCTTAGGCTTTTATGTGCGCCTTATAGTCCGAAAAATACGGTAATTCAAATTGTTTAAGCTATTCTCATTGGTCGGCATAAACCAGCCAATCAGAATAGGAGCGACAATGTCCCATTCTAACCTATGGAGGAGAATTGACCAATCAGAATAGGAGCGACAATGTCCCATTATAACCTATGGAGGAGAATTGACCAATCAGAATAGGAGCGACAATGTCCCATTATATCCTATGGAGAAAAATTGACCAATCATATTCAAAGGCGGGACAGTTCAAAATACAGTAAAAATGCAGAAACGAGCTGATTGGTTGAAGCGGCGGGGGCTCGTCCATCTTAGCCAATCAGAGCGCGAGCTACTTCTCATAGAGTTCTATGGGGAAAAGAAATTCTGAGCGCGCTCTGTGATTGGCTAAGTTAAAAGAGGCGCCGTTATTTGGACCAATGGGAGAGCGAGCGACGCTCCTATGGGTTTTCTAATGCAATCTGAAATAAAACTGTACATGGCCGAAATCAAATTATAACACTACAGAAGTTGTCCCGATGTGTATATAAAATGAATAATAATATGGGGGGTAACGAAAAAAATATATTAATTCAATAAAATCATGTTTATTTCTTTATTTTCATTATCCAAGGATCAATAGTATGGGTGCAACGAAAAGAAAGAAAGAAACATGATTTTATTGATTTAATATTTTTTATTTCGTTACCCCCATGTTATTATTCGTTTTATATACACATCGTGACCACTTCTGTAGTCTTATCATTGGTCGGTTTATGCCGACCAATGAGAATAGCTTAAACAATTTGAATTACTGTATTTCCCGGCAATTCTCCTTATTGCAATTCCCTATGTAGCGCCGGTCTCGGCGACAAACGCGTTGTTCGGGTTTTTAACTGCTTTATTTGTAAAGAAGGGTTCGGCTCTTTATCTGATAATGTTTTCCATTTAATAAAAATAATTTTTTGATAATACTTCATGCCGCACGGTGCTGAGTGCCGAGATTTCATGTGCGCCCATCTCTCCATAGACTATAATGGGAGAAGTATCTCGCGCTCTGATTGGCTGGGATAGCCAAGCACCCGCTAGCTCAGCCAATCAGCTCTTTTCTGTTTTTTTACTGTATTTTGAATTATCCCGCCGTGGATTCTGATTGGTCTAAACTTCTCCATAGACTAGAATGGGTCTTTGTCGCTTCTATTCTGATTGGCCGAGCTAGCCAAGGCCCCGCTAGCTCAGCCAATCAGCTCTTTTCTGTCTTTTTACTGTAATTTGAATTATCCCGCCGTGGATTCTGATTGGTCAATTCTTTCCCATAGGTTTTAATGGTTCACTGTCGCTCCTATTCTGATTGGCTGGTTTATGCCGACCAATGAGAATAGGTTTCAGAATTTGAATTACTGTATTTCCCGGCAATTTCCAATATCATAATTCTTGATATTGCGCCGTTCTAGAGTTTTGGAAAGTGGTTTTTTTTTTAATTATGTTTATTTTTTATGTTCAGCTCTTTTTCTGACACTGTTTTCCGCCTTTATAAAGGCGATTTTTTCGGAATCATACTCCTGCTGCACGGAGCGGAGCGCCGAGATTTCTGTCGCGATCTTCGATCCGCTTCCTCGCATGTTCCGATCCTGCTTCACTTTGCCTCTGTCAGAGGATTTAGACCAAAAAAAACCTGGTCTGCCTGTCGGAGCTGCCGAGCGCTGCACTGCGCCTCGCTTTGCCGACTCTCCATCGTACATGCCTCAGAGTTTTCGAGCGCGCCGCGTCCCGCCCCGGAACGCCTACCCCGCGCCCACACCGCGCCCACTGCCCGCCCCTTCATGCGGGGCGCAGCTGAAAGTGGCGAACACTGCGCCTAACACTGAATCCCTGCGTCCGACAGGGGGATTCGGGCTGGGAGGCGCAGTATACGCCAGAAAACAGGCGAAAAGCCCGTTCATACATGTCGCCCTTAGTGTAGACATTGCACTGCAATAGCTTTATTATTAACAGTTTTCTATTGAAATATTTCCTGGATATTGGGCAGCCTGGATACACATCTTTTCTAGTAACTGCAGGTCTCTTTGTTAGGTGCAAAACTCCACTTTTATTATCAGTATACATTTCAGATAGGTGTTCTTTTTCAATTTTGCCCATCCAGCTTTGTTGATATAGCCACCTTGCAGTTAAATTAGAATCCAGCAATTTTGTAGTCAGCACAGGTTGATAGGTGCCAAAAATACCTTTTATTATCCGAATACATTTCAGATACGTGTTTTTTCACTTTTGCGCAGTACAGCTTGTTCATGAGGCACCTTGCACTTAAATGTGAATACAGCAATTTTGTAGTCACCACAGGTGAATTGAAAGGTGCCAAAAAATACCTTTTATTATCCGAATACATTACAGATACGTGTTTTTTCACTTTGGCGCACTACAGCTTTGTTCATTGAGGCACCTTGCAGTTAAATTTGAATCCAGCAATTGTGTAGTTACCACAGGTGAATTGATAGTTGCCAAAAAATTTCTTTTTATTATCCGAATACATTACAGATACGTGTTTTTTCACTTTGGCGCACTACAGCTTTGTTCATTGAGGCACCTTGCACTTAAATGTGAATACAGCAATTTTGTAGTCACCACAGGTGAATTGATAGGTGCCAAAAAATACCTTTTATTATCCGAATACATTACAGATACGTGTTTTTTCACTTTGGCGCACTACAGCTTTGTTCATTGAGGCACCTTGCAGTTAAATGTGAATACAGCAATTTTGTAGTCACCACAGGTGAATTGATAGGTGCCAAAAAATACCTTTTATTATCCGAATACATTACAGATACGTGTTTTTTCACTTTGGCGCACTACAGCTTTGTTCATTGAGGCACCTTGCACTTAAATGTGAATACAGCAATTTTGTAGTCACCACAGGTGAATTGAAAGGTGCCAAAAAATACCTTTTATTATCCAAATACATTTCAGATACGTGTTTTTTCACTTTGGCGCAGGCCAGCTTTGTTGATAGATCTACTTTGCAGTTAAATTTGAATACAGCAATTTTGTAGTCACCACAGGTGAATTGATAGGTGCCAAAAAATACCTTTTATTATCCGAATACATTACAGATACGTGTTTTTTCACTTTGGCGCAGGCCAGCTTTGTTGATAGATCTACTTTGCAGTTAAATTTGAATACAGCAATTTTGTAGTCACCACAGGTGAATTGATAGGTGCCAAAAAATACCTTTTATAATCGAATACATTACAGATACATGTTTTTCACTTTGGCGCAGGCCAGCTTTGTTGATAGATCTATTTTGCAGTTAAATTTGAATACAGAAATTTTTGTAGTAAACCACGGGTTAATTGAAAGGTGCCAAAATACCTTTTAATATCCGTATACATTTCGGGACAGGTGTTTTTTTCACTTTTGGTCAGTCAAGGTTTGTTGATAGATCTACTTTGCAGTTAAATTTGAATCCAGCAATTTTGTTTTGATTTGAGGGATTTGAGAATAGCTGTGATTTGCCGTCTTTTAATAAGAGACTTTCAAAAACTCTTCCATACCTTCTCAAATTTTTATATTTCTGAACATGGAGCGAAATTTAGGTGGTAAGCGAGCAAAGAGGGGGGGTAGGACATGGAGGTAGAGGTACAAGAGAAGGTGCTCCTTCCAGTGCTGGCGACAACACGCATGCCAGCGGATCGTCAGTTGCAGGACCGCCCGGGCCTGTCATCGCTGGGTAAGGATCCTGTGAATCTCAGTAACGAACAGCGTCGCCAATCTGTCCTTCAGGGGTTTTAATGCAACCTGCATCCAGCAGTCTTACCTCCTCGTTCTCCCAGTCCGACCACAAATGTCGTCATCAGCATCATCAGCATCCGTCCAACATGAAGCAACCCAAATGTCTACTCGTGTACCCACCACTGTGGATAATCCATTTTCTGAAGACCTCTTTGATGTCAAAATGCGGTTGGGGTAAAGAAGGCATGTTAACAGATCAAGAGGCCAAAGAGGATGATTTTCTCTGCTCTGCGCCCAGTTACTGATGCCATCAGAGGGGGAGAAGGAAGCCGGTCAATCGGCAAAAAATCCCGGGGTCAGCAACGCCTTGCAGTCCCTCTTGCTTTAAGCCCGCAGATCCTGGATGCATAATTTCAGGACGACAAAGTCACCTGTGTTGATGATGATGATGATGATGACATTGCGGATCCAACGTGGTCTTTTCAGCAGAATTTGCTTGCGAGCGCTTCATCACGGACAAGGAGGAAGACGATGGGGTAGTGTCAGTACGGGTTCCGCCTCACAAAGGGAGAGGGCGGTCGCAGAAGTCCCTGATATGATTCCGCCAGCCACGGTCAGCGCAAACCCCCCGCTCCTCGCTTATCGCCGTCAAAAAGGTCCAAGAAACCCCTCAAGCCTGGGCCTTCTTTGAGCAAGCCTCTGATTCACCCAGCGATGTCATATGCCGCCTTTGCCGTAAACGCATAAGTAGAGGCAAGAACCTTAGGTGGTTAACCACCCCCAACATGTCTAGTCACATGCAGCGAATGCATGAGTTGAAATGGAGGCAACACTTGGCCAAAAAAGGCCAGACCGACGCCGGGCCTCCCAAACCACTGTCACACCCTCTGTTCTCCGCCTCCTCTGGCCACCACCAAGCGCTCTCAGCTGCCCATGTCTCTCAGAGTCATGATCAGGGATCAGCCTCCGCTTCAGCCTCCACCGCGCCCCAGTACCACCAGCACCACCAGAGACCCATCCTACCCTTCTTCCCCCCCCCAGTTTGAAGACCTGCACGCCGTTACAGCAGCCAGTCTAGCAGCCCGCCTTCTTTTCTTCCAGGTTTGGAGCAGAAGAAACACTTTAACCCAAACCATCCCAAAAGCCAAAAGCCTGAATGTCGGCATTGCCCGGCTTTTGGCCTTGGAAATGTTGCCTTTCCGTCCCGGTGGACACAGATGGGTTCCACCAGTCATTTGGGCCCCTTTCCTGCCCCCAATACCAGATGCAGAGCAGGGGATTTCTTTACCAGAAAAACCGTTCCTGCCCTGGTGAGCCACGTGTCATCTAAAAATTTCAAGCCGTTGTCTGCATCTGTGGCCGGAAAAGTCCCATCTGACCACCGACACATGGACTAGTAAGCACGGCCAAGGCGCTATATCTCTGTGACAGCTCAAATGGGTGATCTGGGTGGATGTCTCTGGTGGTGACGGTGCTCTCAGGGTCGGCGTACGCTCTTCAAAACCGCAGGGATGGTGCAGGGCTCTATCCCCAAAGGTACTAAGGTGGCATTATGTGAACAGAGAAACCAAGCCGATTTGAAATTAAACTGTCTTGGATACCGACCCAACACAGGTCAGGAGCTGTGTACGGCTTCTCCGGGAACGAGGGCAGAGCGCTGGCTGGGTGACAAGAACCTTGTGCCAGGCAAGGTGGGTGCGGTAACGGGCGAAATCTGCTGGGCCGCCCTTAAGATCGGTAGGCTGGAGCACATCCCTTGCCTGGCACATGTCATGAATCTTGTCGTCCAGAAATTTCTAAAGAGCTAACCCCGGGGCTGGACTGCCTGCTGAGGAAGGCTCAAAGTCTAAGTTCGCACTTCCGCCGTTCGCACCTGCTTTGTCCCGCTGGCTGCGTTGCAGTGTCAGCTCGGCCTCCCCGTCAACCGTTCTCATTGTTGATGTGGCAACACGCTGGAATTCCACCCTCCACATGCTCCAGCGATTGTGGCAAACAGCGCAATACCATTACGCAGTACGAAAATGACACATGGCCTGACAAGCAGCGGTGCGCAACTCGGGGTGTTGAGCCACCAAGACTGGAGGCAGGTTGAAAGAGCTCTACCACCAAACCTTGGCCAGTTTTGAAGAAGCCCCAAAAATGGTCAGTGCGGACAATGCCCTTGTCAGCATGAGCATTTTTGGTGAACTTAGTTCTGGAACGATCGTTGGACACTCTGAAACAACAGGTCCCGCCAGCGAGGAGGAGGAGACGGACCAAAATGCGGACACGGAGCCTTTCTCTCCGTCAAATCCACAAGGCCCGACAGTTTCACAATTTCAAAACGGTTTCATTTTGGCAGTGGTTCGGGGTCAGGGCTAGTGCAAGGTGGCGCTCAGCTCTCAGGGTGCACATCCAGGCAAGTCGGGGGTGTGTTGAAGCTTTTCCGGGGGAAGCGGGGGAAGAGGAGGGGAGGTATTCCCAGACACGACTTTTCCGAGTCCGGGCCTTGGAAGGGTTTGGCCGAATTTGAGGCGGAGGGGGAAGAGATGAAATCGTTTGCAAAATGCCCCTCGACCCAGAGGGTTGGAAAATCAAGGGTCCATCTCTCACATGAGTGCTTGGGTGCTCCATTTCCTCCACATGATCCTCGCATTAAGGCCATCAAAATGAAAAACAGTTACTGGGGGGCCCCCCTCCTGGATCCCCGGTACAAAACAAAATCGCCTTTTCCCTTCCCCCCACCCCAAAAAGAGAGTAAAATGCAGGAAAGGAGACCTTCTGATTGACAATGGGGGACATCTTTTCGTCTGCTTCACCCTTCCCCAAAAGTCCGGTGGAACAACTCAGCGACGTGAAGCATAGAGTGCCAAGCAGCCGTACGGAGAGAGGCAAGGTGTCAGAAGCCTAATGGTGCCCTGGCAATCTTTTTTTACCACCCCCACCAAAGCATGCAATGCAGGGCACACACCAAAACACAAGACCGCTTAAGTTTAGGTGAACGCTTTCGGTCTCAAAACCCGATGTTTTTGTATGTGTTTTTCCGGACCCAATAAAAATTCTGTGTATCCCAAAATGGAAAAGAATGACCCGAGCTCCCCCGCCCCCCCATAGAGGTGTTGTCCCGCCCAGCGCCAGCGTCATATTGGTGGGCCTTAGCACACTGGAGGGGTCATTACAGACAAAGCACCCGGGTTTCCACAGATAATGTGGATCGTTTGACTTTATCAAGATGAATCAGGCATGGGTCTCTGATTGGTTTTGGCCAATTTCCCAGGGCACCGATTATTGCCGGTCCCTACTTCACATTCCTCTTCAATAGAAATGGTCCCTCTTAAAAAAATTTTTTTTAAAATGATCATTTTCTTACTGCAATTTTTATTCTCTTTTCCCAAAGTTCAATTTTGGCTGGTTTTGCTGTGAGGAGACTGTAAAAAGACAGCACGTTTCATAAACACCGTATTCCATTACTCACTTTATCTTTAGAATTTTCACAGCATTGTCAATGGTTTGAGGTCATTTTGCTGTGAGATACAGCTATAATTATGGTCCTGTTGGAACAGAATGTGGCTTTTAAGTGCATTTCTCCTCAACAATTTTTTAATAGTGGCTGAGAAGTCATATTTATATAATTTTTTGGGGTCATGTTGCGTGAGATACAGCAATAATCATGGGGTCCTTTTGAACAGAAAATGTGCTTTTAAGTGGCATTTCTCTCCCTCACAAATTTTTAATAGGTGGCTTGAGAAGTCATATTTATAATTTTTTGGGGTCATGTTGCCCTGGTGAGATACACCCCGCAATAATCATAGTCCCTCTTGGACCAGAAATGTGGGCTTTAAGTGGCATTTCTCCCTCCAAAATTTTTTAATAGTTTCTGAGAAAGTCATATTTATAATTTTTTGGGGTCCATGTTGCTGTGAGATACAGCAATAATCATGGTCCCTGTTGGAACAGAAATGTGGCTTCTAAGTGGCATTTCTCCCTCACAATTTTTAACATGGGCTGAGAATAATTTTTAAGAATTTTTTGGTCATGCTGCTTTGAAATGGCAGCAATACTACAGTCCTATTATTAAAAAAAAATTTGTTTCTAACAGACATTTGTTCTTCACAATTGTCCAAGAGTGGCTCAAGGGTCATGCTTAATTTTGGGGGCATTTTTCTGTTACATGCAGCTATACTACAGGTCCTATTAAAAAAAAAAATGTTGTTTCTAACAGACATTTGTTCTCACCTTGTCCCAAAGTGGTCTTAAGGGTCATGCTTGAATTTTTTGGGGCATTTGCTGTGACAAGGCAGCTATACTACATGGTCCTATTATAAAAAAAATTGTTGTTTCTAACAGAAAATTTGTTCTTCAACAAATTGTCCCAAAGTGGGCTCAAGGTCCATGGCTTTGAATTTTTGGGGGCATTTTGCTGTGACATGCAGCTAGTACTATTAATAGTCCTATTATAAAAAAAATGTTGTTTAAAACAGACATTTGTTCTTCCAAATTGTCAAGAGGCTCAAGGTGAGTGCTGTAAAAACAAAATAGGTAGGACACGTTAAGGGACACATTTTGCAAAATACTTTTTTTGCAAAATTTTTAAAACATGGCATCAACCCTTATTGAGAAAACCCATTTAATACATTAAAAAAGAGAAACAAAGACATTGGGTTTTTCCACCCTATTTAAAAATGTGTTTTCAAATAAACACAAAAAAAACTTCATGAAAAAATACTGGTAAAAAAAATTCCTCGAAGTAAAAGGGGAGTACGGGAAAACTTGACCAATGTAGGTTATCAAGGACGGGAGTAGGAGCACGGACAAGAACAAAGTACAGAGAAATTCCTCCAGCACGTTGATAAAAAGAAAAAAATCCCAAAAAAAAGGGGCCCCGGGGTAAACAACTTTTAACCACCAGATTTCCAAGTGAAGCAAAAATTGGTCCGCACCATAGGAGGGAAGCCCCCCGGGACAGGGACAGATATGCCATGAAACAAAATTGGGGTTGAAAGACCCCTTTTTCCGGCACTTTTTAAATCTGGGGTCACAGGTTTGGGGTCATCTGGGCCAGGACAGATAGTCAATTTCCAGTAAAAAAATGGGGTTGAAAACCCCTTTTTTTCCCCACTTTTTAATGGGGTCACAGGTTTGGGGTCAGCTGGGCCCAGGACGGGGTTAGCATGTCCAGTAAAACTAAAATGGTGTTGAAAGACTCCTTTTTCCGGCATTTTTTTAATCGGTCCAGTTTGGGGCTCATGCGGGGCCCCAGGCAGGATATCAAGCCCCATTTAACAAAATGGGGTTGAAAGACCCTTTTTCCGCACTTTTTAATCGGGTCATGCGGGTTTGGGGCTCATCGTGGCCCAGGACAGGATATCAATGTCCTTAAACTAAAATGGGGGTTAAAGACCCTTTCCCCCGGCACTTTTTAATTTGGGGGTCAGCATTTTGGAAAATGCAGTCCAGACGGGATAGTTTGTCCCATTTTAAATTAAAATGGGGGTTTAAAAACCCTTTTCCGCACTTTTTAATCTGGGTCATGAAATTTGGGCCTGCTGTGGCCCAGGACGGGGATAGCAACCATGAAACAAAAAAGGTGGTTAAAGACCCCTTTTTCCCGGCATTTTTTTAATGGGGGTCAGGGCCGGGTTTTGGGGCCCCTGCTGTGGCTCGGGACAGGTATAGCCCAATGTCCATTAAAAACTAAAATGGTTTTTTAAAAGACCCCTTTTTCCCCCGACACTTTTTAATTTTGGGGGTCAGACGGGTTTTAAATTTGGTTTACTGCGGCCCCAGCCGGGTTATATTTAAAATGTCCAGTTCAACAAAAAAGGTGGTTGAAAAAACCCCTTTTTTCCCGGGAACTTTTTAATCTGGGGCCCAAGCAGGTTTGGGGGGTCTTGCTGGGGGCCCGAAAGGTTTGCCCAATGCCCCAGTGAAATTTAAAAATTGGTTTAAAAGACCCTTTTTCCCCCAACTTTTTAATCGGGGGTCATCGGGTTTGGGGCTCATGCGGGGCCCAGGAAAGGTAAGGAAATGCCCCAGTTCAACAAAAAGGGTTTGGGGTTTAAAAGACTCCTTTTTCCCGGCATTTTTTTAATCGGGGTCATGCAGGTTTGGGGGGCTCATGCTGTGGCCCAGGACAGGTAAAATTTCAATCCCCAGTGAAACTAAAATGGTGGTTGAAAGACCCCTTTTTTTCCGGCATTTTTTTAATCGGGGGTCATCCAGGTTTTGGGGCCCCATGCTGGGGCCCCCAAGACGGTATAGCAATGTCCTTTGAAACAAAAAAGGGGGTTGAAAGACTCCTTTTTCTGGCATTTTTTTAAATCTGGGGGTCATCCCGGTTTGGGGCTCATCTGGCGTTCCAGGACGGGGGTTTTCCCAATGTCCATTTTAAGTAAAATGATGGTTCAAACATACTGCCTTTGGCCCATTTTTTAAATTTGGGGGGTGATCCCGGTTTTAAAGGGCCATGCTGTGGTGCAAGACAGGGATAGTGAATGGTGGGGTGATTTTTTTTCTGGGCTTTTATAACCTAAGTGTGGTTTCCCCAAGATGTAACAAATATCCCCTTTGAACTGTTGTGGATGTTAATTCCAGCTTCTCCACCATTTTTGGGTGTAAGAAGAAGGTGTTGTTTTCTTCTCCCATAAAATTTTTTTAAAGGTCAAACGATCATAAAACTAACCCCTCGACCATCGAAAAATCTTTTCGATGATGGCGACAAACGAAACCCTCGACCGATGTCGATGGCCAACAAAACACTCAACACTAGTTTTTATGTCACTTTAAACTCAATTTTCCCCACGAAACCCCATTGGGTCTTGTGGCTGAGCCCACTCTGGGTAAATTCATATGTGGCAGATTTGTAGTGGAAATTTCTGCAACTTGCTCATTTATCTGAATAAGGCTTACAGGGGTGTTCTCACTATGCATATCAGCTCTACTATTCTTAGCTGACAGCTGTAAAGGGTTAAAGTTTATCAGTAACATAGATAAACAAGCTCCTGATTTGGAGATAATTTCTTTGTAGGAAAAGAAATTACTAAGGTTTTGGGGGGTGGGAGCTGGAGCAATGAATGTAGAGAGAGATGGTTGGTAACCTAGGAAAGCTTGTGTACACAAACAGGAGATAAGCTCTTGATATGAAAGGAAGAAAAATCAGAACAGCAATGTATTTGGTAATAATCTTTATATACCTACATGTCTACATGTTTAAAGCTAATTACTTTGGTGAAAAAATCCTTTAATAGATGAGCTGAATAAAATTTTTAGCAGCAAATCTAAAGCATGTGGATTACCCACAGAGCCAGTTTTTGACACTATAAAGCCCCCTTCATACACTTTTTGATTTTATCTTTCCAAAATGGTTTTGGTGGCCATTTTTTGTTCCTTTTGTATCATGCATTGTTTTCTCGTGTTTTAGGTCCTATGAAGAAGACATGTTTGTGCCATAATTTCATAATGTTTTTTCCTGTATTTATCCCTGGCCATTAATGTTGCGTTCAAATGTTAAACGTGTTGTTTGCTTCTTATAAAAATGATACCAGCAGCTAGTGGGGCCTCAGTAAAATAAGAAAAAAACTTTCCCGGTTCCAGAGTTGCATCTTCTGCTTTCACTCTTGCATCCAATCAGTGGCTACAGCGGCGATGTTCGGAAGTGACTGTCAGTAAAGAAAGGTAAGTATACATTTTTTTTTATTTCACTAGAGCCCTAGGAGCTGTTGGTTTCATTTTTATAGAAAGTGGAAAACCGCTTTAACTGAAAGTCTATGTCTTTATTGGCATTATTCTTTTCTTTCTATGACATTCCTTCTAAAGTCAGGATGTACTAGGAATTGTCTGTATTTCTACCATTTTCCCATAGTTTTTTGTATAGGATTTTAAAAACATCAGACAAATTGCATGATACAAATGTAGTAGAAAAACAGTGACAATTTGTACTGAGTGAGCAGTTTTGCCCAAGGCCTCTTCCATACATCCTTTTTTCAGCGTTTTCAGCATTTATTCAGCCTTAGGGTACAATCTTATATCACAGTTAATGCATGATTTTGGATTTTCTGTTAATACGACATCTACCACAATACCATATCTGCAAAATTGTGTGTTCTTTGGCCAGCACATGTGGACATGACTTCATCTACATCCAGTAGCTGCAGTGTTGGATTGTACCCTGATAGTGTTAAAACCTGACCCTCATTGGGCCAGTCGCTTGTAGTTTGTAATACAATACAAAAATCAGCATTTGAAGGACACTGTTACTTGTTTTATAGTGCCGGGTTCACGTGGAGTATAGCGGTGGGTACCTGTGTGCGTCACTATACTCAAAACAGTCCAATGGACCAGCTTACCCCATAAATGGATGGCCTCCGCAGGTATCCCGGTCAGAGCAACCCGTATATAGTCCAATAAGTAGCAAAAAGGATGATACCGCGGTACCATAGACGATAAAAGCCAAATTTCTTTATTGTAAACAGGATAAAAGCCAAGTAGCCCAACAGAGCATAGCAAAGCGCCTCACAATAAAACGCTGACGCGTTTCAGGTGTATAGCACACCCTTAGTCATGGCATAATGCAGAGACAACAGTGTTAGTATATAAACAACAAAAAACCATACAAGAGTGAACTCCCCTGTTTAAAAAGCCGTTCGCCCGGGGCAGGATATAACTTCCGGGGGCGCCGGAATGGGGGCATGACATCCGGCCCGCCCAAAAGAAGGGGCATCTCAGGAAGTGAACAACCGAAACCCAAGGCGACAACTAAATACATGGACGCCGCATCCCAAGGAAAAAGGGAATCCGGCTCAGTTTCCCCGACCCTGCAACCCCAAGCAAACAAGCAGTCCGGACAGGTGAGAAAACCAACGTATAGAAAAAAAATAAAATAAAAAAACACTAATCCTAAACCCCTCAAAAGCAAAATTAAAAAAGGGGTAATACCAATAACAAGATAGAAAACGGGAAAGCTATAGCACAAAAAATTATAAAGGAACTAGTACAAAAAGGCCCCCGAGGGGCAATAAAAAAAAAAAAAAAAGACTCAGGTGCATCCCCCTTTAAACCCACAATGCGGGAGCAAACAACAAAAAAAAAAAAAAAAAAAAGGAAGGAGGGGGGGGAAAGAAAAAACCAGCAATAGCTAATAATGGAACACCCACTTCTTTTAAGATTAAACCCGAGGGGACTACTGCCCCTAGGCAAAAATCCGTATGCCTCCTTAAAAAGGAAGCTTGTCCCGGTCTCCCCCTGTGTGATTGACTACCCTGTCAATACCCTTAATAGTAGTTTTTTAAAATTTCCGCATGACGTCCCGAAAAAGTTTAAAAAAAGTTGGGACCTATTGCGTACAGAGTTTTTGTAATATCATTGAGATGTTCAAGATGGGGGTCTTTAATCTAGGGTAGTGCTCCCCACATATCGGAGATTGAATCAATAAAAATAGAAAGGTACACGAATGGTGTGTTTTAAAATTAATGTAACGCGGATACTGAAAGATTTTGTTTGTGGCATTGTGAAACACCTTTCCAGGGGAAAACAAACCCACGGCCTGGGGGTTAGAACCGCATTTATAGAAGCCTTTGTATTTAAGCCTTTTTGATTAGGTGTTTTGGGAAGTAATTGATTTGGGGCTAAAAATTACCCAAAGTGCGGGATTTCGGGTAAAAACTGTCCCCCAGAAAAAATTTTCCTAAAGGGAAAGGGATCCTCTAAAAAA
This sequence comes from Phyllomedusa bahiana, assembly GCA_025379985.1. Classification (NCBI taxonomy): domain Eukaryota; kingdom Metazoa; phylum Chordata; class Amphibia; order Anura; family Hylidae; genus Phyllomedusa; species Phyllomedusa bahiana. The sequence goes on along the minus strand of JAODAL010002402.1, from coordinate 178,512 downwards.
ATCGGGTAAGTGTTTTAAAAATTATATTTTAATTGCATTAAATTGATTTTTAAATCTAGACCAACACATTATTTTTCTGGACCTCCCTGATTTGAGTTTTTTTGCGTCTTCTATGGAGAGAAATTTGACCCATTTTCTTTTCCCAATAGTTTGCTCCGCAAAACCCAAGTGGATAACCCCTTTTATTTTAATCTGTACAAAAGCATTACATTCACTAAAAAAATTTTTCCCTGTCCACTGCAGTTTCTCTGGCCGGTCATTTCGCCACAGGATAGCCCTGTGGGTGTTTTGGGGTGGAAAAAACACGGTAAATGCAAATAGTATTTGCCAGCCGTTTCTTTTTTCGAAAAGGGTCCTGAGTGGTAATTTTAAAGTGGCCCCAAACGGAGTGTGAGACCCAGGAAATGGGCCCATAGTTCTTCCCCCCTGGTGCCAAAAAATGTAAAAAATTTTAAAAGGATTTTTTTGGGGTAATAAAGTTTGGGTTTTATGGCGTAATCGCCCCCCAAATAAGAAAGGTATGGGGGTTTATTGCCCATCCAAAACCAAGGTGGAAAAAAAGGATTTCGGGGTGAAATTTAGGAAAAACCCCCAAAAAAACCCCCCCTTTCCCCTAATTACCGGAATAAACTTCGCCCCCCTCACAACCCCCTTGACCGGGGTAAAAAAACAATAGGTCAAAAGAAAAAAAATTTTGGGAAAAAATCCGTTCAAAACAAAATAAAAGCACCCCGAAAAAAACCAAAAAAAAATTTTTTCTTGAAGGGGTTTTTTGTATGTTTTCAACCTAAAAGCTCAATGTTGTACCTTAAGTTAAAACAAATTTTTGGTCCTTTTTTTAAAGTTTGGGAAGGGCTCGAAAAACCGGAAAAATTACTGAGGTTGTTGATTGTAATCCCTTTTTTTTCCACAGGAACAGGGGGGAAATTGGGACCTTGAAAGGTTTGATGTGTATTAGTCAATCACCCCAGTATCCTGTTCTCCCTTCCCTTTGTGGTTTCCAACCCAGTTTTCTCCCAGTGAATTCCTACCAGAGCAGGGGACGCTTTCAAATTTGTTTAAAAAAGGATTTAGGTCTTTGGCCCCACTGGCCTCCGGGTCAATCCGTTTTTGCCATCTTTTTTGGTTGGTAATACTCATGACCTTCCTTTATTTGGGGGCGATGTATCGCCATCCCCATTTTTTTTTTTCCCTCAAAATTTTCCTTTTAATTTCATTTGGACCAGGGGGGGATAGAACTATGTTTTCCTGGATCTCCATCATTTGGGGCCCCCAGTTTAAAAAATTTTACCACTCGACTTACGAAAGTAAAGGGTGGCAATACTTTTTGCATCCCGTTTTCCCCCCCAAACACACCCACAGGGCTATACCTGGTGCGAAATGACTGGGCATGAGAAATGCAGTGGGGCCGGAAGAATTTTTCGTGAATGTAATGTATTTGTGCAGATTTAAGTAAAAGGGTTTTCCCCCTTGGATTTTGCGAGAGCAACTACTATTGTGCAAAAAAAAAATTTTGGGTCAATTTTTCTCCAGTAAAAAAACGCATTAAATCTCAGAATCAGGGGGGGGGTCCAGGAACAATAAAGTGTTGGTTTAGATTACAACACTCAATTTAATGCAATTAAGAATAATTTCTAAAACACTTACCCGTATTATCAGGGATCCCGTCCTTGAGGAAAATTTTTTCTGGGGGGGGACAAGGGGGTTGTTTCCCGTTTAAAACCCCACTTTGGGTAATTTTGTTAGCTCCCCTACAATTACTTTAAAGACACCTAATCAAACATGGTTAAAATTTTCAAAGGGTTCTTTAAAAAGCGGGGTTTAACCCCTGTAGGGTCTGTGGGTTTGTTCCCCCCGGAAGGTGTTTACAAAAGCCTCAAACAAATCTTTTTAGTTCCGCGTTAATTTAAATTTTAAATTTACACCCTGTCGGGGACCCTTCTATTTGTATTGAATTTCATCTCCTATGTGGGGAGCCTACCCTAGATTAAAGACCCCATCCTTTTAAAATCTCAATGATATAAAATACCTTTACCAAAAAAAGGTCCCAACTTTTTAAAACATTTTTGGGCGTGATGGGGGAAAATTTTAAGTAAATACGTATTTTGGTTTGACAGGGTAGTCAAATCTACACGAGGGGGGGAGACCTGGGGACACATGCTTTATGATAAAGGGGGCATACTGGATTATTTCTCTAACATGTAGTCCCTCGGGGTTGAATCTTAAAAGAGAGTGGATGTTCCCTTATTGCTATGCTGGTTTTGTTTTTTTCTCCCCACCTCCCCCTTTTTTTTTTTTTTTTTTTTTTTTTTTTTGTTGCTCTGCGATTGTGGTTAAAGGGGGATGCATCCCGAGATCTTTTTTTTTTTTTTTTTTTTTTTTTTTGCCTCTCGGGGGGCCTGTTTTTTTTATATGTTCCTTTTATTCTTGTGCTATGCTTTTCCCTTTTTTTTTTATCTTGTTATTGGATTTCCCTTTTTTCAATTTGGTTTTTGGGGGTTTTGGACTTAGTGTTTTTTATTTATTTTTTTCTTACTTTAGGTGTTTCTCACCTGCCCCCGGGCTGTTGTGTCTCTTGGGTTGCAGGTTGGGGTGAAATGTGCCCGGGATTCCCTTGTTTCGCTGGGCAGTGCGGGGTCCCTGAGTCAGTTTTTTGCCTTGGTTACGGTTTTTTGTACTTCCTGGAGTGCCGTTCGGTTTTTGGGGGGCCGTGAGTCTGCTCACATCGGCGGCCTCCCCCAAGTTGTTTTTCCGGTGCCCGGGCAGAAAAGCAGTTGGAAAAAGGGGATTACTCTTGTTGGTTTTAGTTGTTTTTATATCTAACACTGTGTCTCTGCTTATGCCATGACAAGGGTGGCTATTACCCGAAAACATCAGCGTTTTTTGTGGGGCGCTTTTCTATGCTTGTTGGGTACTTGGCTTTTTCCCGTTTACAATAAAGAAATTTGGCTTTTATCGTCTTGGTACCGCGGGATCTCCCTTTTTTTCTTTTATTGTGCGTCACTATACACCTTTTTGAAAATACCCCTGGGGAAAGTGTGCTTTTTAAAAGTGCTCCTACCCGGCTCCTATTCAGTTTCACTTTCCCTGGCACATAAGTGCCCAAAACAAGTGACATATGCCATAAAATCATAGCAATCATTGAGTGCTATGATTTTAATGTATTTGCGGGGGACAACCCCTGAGAAGCAAAAGGGGTTAAAAACCAAAACAAAAAAGTAATATTTTTATCTATGTTGTATAGTCTGTCACCTCCTTTTTAAACAAAATTAATACCATCCTTACATCAAAGACAAACTTTCTTCTTTTCTTTATTCTGGAGTTTTTTGTGTTTCTTTCAATGGGAATATTTGGATGCTGTAAATTAATTTGTTGCATTCACATGTCTCTGCCTGTCCATCTTTTAATTAAAAACATGCATTGCTTAGTTTGTTTCAATTTAATTAATTCCTTTAGATTTCAGATGTAGAATGTATGATGAAAATTAATATGCTGACTGAAAAAAGAAGGCGGGCCCAATTTTAAAAAAAAAAAAAACCCTGGAAAAGGACAACTGACTATCCTTTATGGTAGGCTAAATTTATATTTTTGTTTCTTTTCCTTGTCATACCAGTTAAACAACAATATTTTTGGACGCTGAAAGATAGAGACGTATAGAAAAGATTACTGGTCAGTCCATTAATTTGTTATCAGCAGGGTCCAACTATGAAGGTAAGACCTTGCTGCCAATTGTGAAAGCAGAATTGACCGTTTTCTACCCTTTTTTCCTGCCCCCTACTGCCACTGTTCTACTAAGTAATCAGACCCTCCCTGACCAAAAAACAAATAGCAAAAACTTAGTCTCTTTTTTTTTAAACTCTGACTAACTAAGTGAAACAGGAGACAGACAAACAAACACGAAACAATAAGGGAGAGTCGGGCAGGCGAGATCGGCAACAACAGGAGAAAGCGGGGAACAAATTGGGGGACAGAAAATAGACTAAGCCAAGCCAGGTTGTAACAGCCCGGTAGAGGGAGACAAAAAAAGAAAAAGAAGAAAATCAAAAACAAGCCAAAACAGGTAAAAAGTAAAAAACAATTGAATAAGGCTAGCTAAAGGGAAAAAAAAACAGACCGTTTAGTAGGCAAGATGACAGGAAGCGAATCTTTTATAGTGAAAGGAGAAAAGGGAGAAAGAGTGATGGTTAAAAACATAAGCCCGATGGAACAGAAAACTGTAATAAAAGGGAAACAGATCAACTCAAGGAGTGCTGGAGGATTCCTGGCCACTGGCGTTGGCCAGGAATCAATAAAGCAAGCAGAGAAAGAACACTATTCACACTGGTGAATAGAAACACAAGCATCAGGTAAGAAACCATGGTTTTCGTCGCGACGACCAGAGCACAAAGCTGGGGGTCTGTTGGGCATGATCATGACACCTTTATAACAAAATCATGTCATGTGTAAATACTCGCTAATGGTATGTTCACATGGTGTATTTGTGGGCCAGTTGCAGGTGTTTTGGTCACTGGGGTTTTGTTTTTGTTTTTCCCCGGGCGAACAGTATAAAAGTAAAGGGGGGGCCGGCAAAAAAAGACTTCAAAAGTACCCTGGCTGTGAAATCCCCCTTCAGCACACAAGTTTTCTCAACATTCTCAAAAAAAAAAAAGCATGAATTTTCATAGCATTTTTATAAGTATTTTTAGTGGTAAATTGTTATATTTGTAATGTGTTTTTCTACTGTCTTTCAAGTCCTAAAGAAAAGAGTATGGTAAAAAAAAATACCATGCTGTGTTTTGTCAAAAAAAAAAAAAAAAACTCTTCTGATCCCAAAAAGACAAAAAAACACCACAAACCAAAAGATAAATTATATAGTGTATTTTATATTTCACTGTGCCTTAAAGTAAAAGAAAAATAAAACAAACAATTCTTTAAAAACACCATAAAAAAGGGCCCTTTAAAAAATTTTTCAATAAAAAAATCTGAAAGTAAAGGCCCATAATGTTTATTGTAAAGCCATGAAAGGTATATTTCATAGCTAGATACTCTAGAATGCGACAGGAAAAGTACAGTAAAAAAAATAGAAGAAATTTTTTAAACTTAAGGGGAAATTTAAATCTATTTTTCTGTGTGGGGGGACCTAAACGGAACCCATTGCCCCTTTACTTAATGTGTACTTGTGGGGGACCCGTTACGATTTTTCCCGGGGTTCGGGAGATTTGGTTACCTTTTTAAGGGGCCGATGTAGCCCGAAAACCCCAGATTAGAATTTGGGGCACATCTCAGGATCAAGAGAAACAACAAAAGTGCTGGACAACGTTTTTTTCTCTGAATATAACCATAATAGTCAAAATGAAAACATTAAGAGCTGGAAAAACTATAGAAAAGGGTTCATATCACTAATGACTTCCATGTTGCATTTCATTACTTTTTAAGAATTTTAAGTGGAATGTCACAGAAGGAATGTCCTTAACATTTAGATTCTCTGTCAATGATTTCATTTAGTCACTGTGTACACCAGATATAGTACATTATGGCATGATTACCCTTAAAATAATGCTTCTACATGAGTATTGCGTAATCCTGAAGATTTAATTTCGACTCTGCAGACTCTACTCAGGAGTAAGCTCTATTTCTGGAAGACATCCAGTTTAATTTGAGCTTATGTGGCACATCTGTTGTATTTGTACAGCTAATGTTGTGTTTGCACAAAACACATTCAATGGTATAATCGGTTCTGTACATAATCAACCACCTCTAATGAAGTGCTAGTGCTGCCCCCTTGCAGTTGACTTGGAAACATACTGACCCCAGGGTCCAGACAGCAGCAGTAGTGTGACGGCCACATGCATAGTAGAGAAAACAGGTTTCTGATATGGTTTTTTTTACGACCACTTTTTGTTCTTCTACCTTCTGTTACCTTTACAATGCTATTGCACAGATTATTACAACAAGCCAGTCAGTTGTGCTAATGGCAATACATTAGTAAGAAAGAGGGCATAATCTCTGCTTCATGTGATTCCTGCAGGTTAAAGTCTTTAAACAAGCGACAATTTCTAAATCATTATCATTAAATGACAAAGTTCCTAAAACTGATACAGTTTTTCCTTAGGGCTTTCAACTCTTATAATCCTTTTTTTTTCACGTTTTCCTCTTACAGTGCTGTCTTGAAAAGGGCTCCATGAAATTGCACTCTTTTAGAAATCAATACTACTTGAACTTTCAACAGTGAATAATAAAAATTTCAATCTCTACACAATAGAAGAGACATCCTTTCTGCTCATGTATTGAGGAAAGAATAGCAACTGCCCAGTATACGAACAATAAAACCCTTTTCAGTCCAGTTGTTGGCTGCCTTGAAAACCATGCTTCAGATATTTGGACACCCCCGGGGGGACATTTTCATTTCTTATATTTTTCAGCCAAAACCCCAAGCCTGTTTAAGACGGCTAGAAGGTTGGGAGGTGTTTTAAAGTTGCTTTTTCTCTGCGGGAAAAAAAAGGGATTTAACATTTCATAACAAAAAAATGACGTTTTTATTTGAAAATATGCATTTACTATAGCTCCAAATTCAAAATTTGGAATTTTCTGGCAAAAATTGCTAACTAAACGTTAACAGAATCCGTGACAAAGGGTTTGGGTTTAAACGGTGTTCTGCTTTTTTTAAAAGGCCAGTGTAAAAAACCCTTCCCATATTGGGGTTTTTTTTATCTTCTTTGTTTGCTTTTTTTTTTTTGTAATTAGCTTCTTAACGTATCATTACAAGGCCTCTTGCACACAAAAGAATTCATTTTCTGGCAGAGTAAAGAGAAAACATGCAGATACCTAAATAGAGAATATTTAGGGTATGTTCACATGGTGCCATGGAAATGCCAATGTGGAATTATTAATCTAAAATCAACACCTTTCATGTGGTTTTAGTCAAAATGTGAAAATTGAAAATGGCCCCATTAAATAGGACTAATCTGGTCTCGGTGTTTTTTAAAACTGAGACTATTTTGCTTCAAAAAAAAAAATTCACATTTTAAAGGGGATGCGTTCCCCAGTTCAGTGTTTTCTTTTAAGCTTGATTCTTATTTCCTGAAATCCCGGGGCGTTTCTTCCCCTCCCCCGCTGGGGTTTCTTAATGAGGGGGGATTACTCATGTAAATTTCACTGCCCCCCTACAGTCTTTTTTGTAAGAGGGTTTTTATTCCCCGATTCAGACCGTCTTCTGAGAAACCGGCATGTCTTTCCACCACAGCTGGAGGTTTGTTACAGTTGATTCAAATCTATGAGGCCCCAAAATCGTCTCCCTTCTATTTTACCGCGGGGGGCATTTGGCATGGGACAATTCTGTTTTTCTGTTGCGGAAAGCGCAGGTTGTGTGTTTCGTTGGTTGCAGGTGAAATGCTCCCGCCCCCTTTTCGATGAAAGGACCCCCAATGCTCCCCTCATTTTACACTTTGGAACGAGGCCCAAATTTTGCTGTTTTTGATTGTAGAAGCAGCTTGCAGTGTTTCTTGTGTTTCTCCTCAAAAAAATATCAATAAAATACATTCAAGTTTTTGGTGTAATGTTTACAAAATTAGGGAAAAGTTCGGGGGTAGATCCCTTTGTAAGGGGGGGTAAAAACCCTTTGGCAGATTTGGTTTTGCACATATGAGATTTAAATGTGGGTTTAATGGTGTCGTGATAAAACTGATTTTCCATTAGGGCAAAAAAGACCCCTTTTTTTCTCAACTCAAATTTTAAAAAAATAAGGAATGAAACATAGCTTTTCCCTAAAAACCCGTTCTCAATTTAAAGTTTTTTTTCACCATTGTTGAAATTTTGTATTCATTTAAAACGTTTGGCAATTTCTAATGTGCCAAAAATACCGTGGGACCAAACAAATACGAGGCGCCCCGAATTTTAGTCGCCTTTTGAGCGAAAATTTTAAAAATTTCTTTTTTTCAGACACATTTTTTCCCAAAGAAAAAAAAACCCCAGGGTTTTGAAAATTTTTTTTGCGCCCCATTAGTAGTTTTAAAATTTTTGCCTGAATTAGAAGTGTTCAAATGGCGGGTTTTGTTTTGCATTTTTAGTACCAAAAGCGAAAAATTTAGGTCGGTCTAAAACTTATAAATTGGTCTTCTTGGTTTGTTGTATAAAATTATTGTTTTGGTAGAATTCTAGGGGGTTGTAGTGCCCCACGCCTCCAGACCCCCCCCCCCCCCCCCCCCCCCCTTTCAGGCGCTTTTAAAAAGTCCCCAAAATGGGGGGTTTTTTAATTGCACTTTAATTATTGAGTGGGCCTTTTCAACACGGGGCGAAAAGGGGCTGGCCAGTTTTGGGGCTAAAAGGAACCAGTTTGACGGGCCCGAAAGGTTGAAATATCATGTCGCCCAAAATTTGTTTTTACATGTGCCCTTTAATGTTTGTTTTTTCTTCTTTCTTACATCAAGTCCCCTCAAAGGACTTGTCATTTAACCTAAACCTTTTTATTTAGAAAAAATTATTATTTTGAAACCCTTTTTTTTATCTTTTCTTTTTCAGAAAAAATGGGTTCTCCTAACTATCAATTTTTAAAAAAGAATTTTTGTCAAAGATTAGGGCCCCCCTTGTGGGGGGACAGAAAAAAGTTTGTGTCAGATCTGCTGTTTCCAGCGGTTGTGCCCCTTAATTCTGTAAGATTTTGTGCTAAAAATCTGCGGGTTTTCACCCAAAAGGGAAGTCTTTTTAAGAGTCATTCAAAGGGGGGTCATTTTTTCAAAACCCCTTTTCTGGGGTCCCCCCACCCCCTCAAAAACTATTTTTCAAAACCCCCTTTTAAATTTGGTGAAACAGGGGGAAAAAAACCTGTCAGTGGGCGGGGTTTGCCTTTGGTGGGGGGGGGAAACCCCCTGTCTTTAAATAAGATTTGGGGGGGGTTATTGCCTTAAAATAAAAGATTTACAGAATTAGGGAAAACACCCCGGGGAAAGGGCATTTTTGGGACACTAGTTGTATCCCCTCAGAAATTTTTGGGCAAAACTTTTGTGCAGGTTCTCTTTAAGGGCAGTGTAGGCTATTGTATTGGGGAAATTTTTAAAGGGAAGATTTCTAAAAAATCACCCGAAAACTAGACTCTTGTATGTTGGGGGGAATTTAAAACAAAAGGACCCAAATTTCGCCGGGAAATAGGAAAACCCTTTTATTTGAAAAGGGAAAAAAAATTTTCATTTGAATAGTTCAGCCCAAATTTTAGGCATATAAAAAAGGGGTTAAAATTTGGGAAATTGCTGCATAGGTATTTACTGGGTTTCAAATTTTTATCATATTTGAAAAAGGAAGAATCACAGTAAGTGTTATTCCTTCACCCAGCCCATATATTCGGGGTAAGTGCGGGTTTGGGAAAAACTTAAACCCTTATTTGTGTGAAGATGGTTTTTTGGGTATGGAGGAATAAACTAAACTTTTTGTGGGCAGGAGAAATTAAAATCACTGCACCATTTTTGAAAATTAAAATTAATCTACAACCTGGAAACTGGTTGATAATCAGGGGAATAGCAGTAAACAATACACATTCAACAGCTGTATAACTAAACAAAGTAAAAAAAAATATAACAACCCTGATGATCCTTGATGGCCGATTCAATTCGGATGGATAGAGTTTTTTTTTTTTAAAAGTTGGCTACCCTTCTATATTTGCACAGGTATCGTGGATGATATAGGAGCTTATATGAACTAAAGAAATACTTTATGAGTGAAGTGTGATTCGTAAATAGATATAATTTTAGGTTTTAGTTTATTATATTGATATAACCGGGTTTTGAGAAGTAATTCTCTGTGTTCACTAAGCAGCTAGTACAGACCTAGAATCTAAAAATCTAAAATAAAGTGTAAATAAGGAAATCAATGGTGGGCATTTACATGTGTATAAAGGAATAACACTTTAACCCCTTAACGACCGAGCACCGTCTTTTGACGTTGGCTGGTGTGGGTCGTTCATCTACAGCGATGTCTTTTGCCGTTGCTGCAGACTCAGGGGTTTGCGGCGTCCGGTGCCGCAACTGTGCTGTACTACACAGCCCTGATCCCAGAGCAAACCTCCACCAGCCGGTGCTTTACCTTTTGTTTGGGGCGGCGGTGGTTACCGCAGCGAAATAAAAGGGGTTTCCCCCCTGCTCTGTCGGGGATTGGAACATCCGGTGCCCCGCCCAGAGCCCGGAGAACGGCTTGCACAGTCAGCCCTGGGGACCTAGATTTGGCCCAGAGCTGTTTGTGTATGAAAGCCAGTGACCAGGACCACTGGGGTGCTGTCCAGATCACTGCCCTGTGTCAAAGTGACAAAGATTAGAATGTATTAGCATATATGAATATGCTAATACATTACTAAGTGTTTAAAAAAAAACAAAATTTAAAATAAAAACTGTTCTCCTTCATGGGGTTAAAAAAAAAAAAAAAAAAAAAATATTATATATATATTATATAGATATATATATTATATATATATATATATATATATATATATTATATATATATATTTTATTATATATATATTATATATTTAATTTTATATATATATAAAGTGTAGAAAAAATGAATAAAAAAATAAATAATAAAAAAAAAATAAATATTTAATAAAAAATAATTGTGCATACATTACACACAAAAAAATCCTGCACATATTAGGTATTCACACGACCGTAATAACCTGTAAAAATTAATCTAACAAGTTATTAAGTATGGAATGTGAATGATGTAAAAAAATATCAAAAAACAAACATTAAAAAAAAGTGAACTTAAACTATTCCGCCATAAAATACAACTTGTCCCGAATAAAACGAGGCCTCAGCCAACTGCATCATTGAAAAAATAAAAAAGTTACAACTGTTGAAACGCAAGGAGGCAAAAACTAAAAAAAATTTCTGGTCATTAACTACTTTTCAGGCCTGGGGCTTAAGGGGCTAATATCATCTTTGACAGTATTCTGCTGGTTATTTTTGAGTGTGGAAATGGTATAGGAAAGGTAAACAACAATAATTTTAACGCAGGAAGCATAGGAAACACAGAGGAGTCCAGTTTTAAGTCATACTAGAGGGAAAAAGAAAATGCTAGTGGGAAAGAAAATGTTAAAAGACATATGAGGTCTAATAACCATAGTGCACTTTGGTAGTTGGGACATATTATCACCTAACTGCTCTGTACAGAAAGTTATTGGGTGCTTTAGCTAGTGGGCATAATATAGCAGTTTGTAAGATTTTGACTTATAAGACATGGTTTACAAGACAAGTTCTCTAGCCCATAAGTTATGGAGCCAACAAATGTTATACTAATTTCAATGTTATTATGGGTCTTAGGAAATATTAAATACAGGGAGTCTCCTACTTACATCGTTCCGACTTACATAGGTCCCCTAGTTACAAACGGAGACTTATGGGGCGTGGCTGACATTCAACACTGAGTCACGCACCATGATAATCAAGTGCCAGCATGCCACAGCTGCACATGAGATACAGAACGTTAGGTGAAATCTTCTAAAAAAGGGCACAGACAGCAAAACAAATGTAAAAACTGTTCCCTGTACTATCCCAAATTTTTTTTTGCTGGAATTACATTTAATAAATATACCTGTTCCGACTTACATACAAACTTAAGAACAAACCTACAGTCCCTATCCCGTTTGTAACCAAGGGACTGCCTGTATAAACTATGATACATTTTTAATTATACCCTGCACATCACATAATGGTAAAACCCAAATGTTGTTGTTGGCAAAGCCATAGTCTAAAAGGCTGAGAGGCTATCACCTACACATTGATTTCCCCTATGTAATCATTAGGAACGATTAGAGAATCTCTGACAACTAGCAGATATTTTGATGACATGGCTTCTGTAAGAGGATATACCAAATAGAAGCTGGTAGGTGCATGTGTTTCCATGAAATGCTCATCAAGCAATGGGAGCAATGATTTTTGATACTCCATGTCATCACAAAACCCCCAGTCTTGACTCATCAAACTTAATTTCGAGTGACCATAATTAGTGGCAAACTCTGAACTGAATCCTTTAAGACACAGAAAAGAGGTGCATTACTTTTAATCATGCTAAAGTCTGGATTCTAAGATCAAATGGAGGACCTATTCATGCTAGAAGATGTTTCAATTGCATTACTGTCTTTCCCTGGAACCATTAAAGAATTTTACTTTAGTTTAATTTAAATAATTTAATTATCGCCATTGGTTATTGTATCTGCCAGTAGATCACCACTGGCTTTTGATCATTACTATTGCCAACCTTTATGTGATGATGTCCTTTTACGTGACAATAGCAGATTGAGTGCTAATTCCCTGCAGTTGTTACAGCATTGCATATAGTTTCTAACAAGGAATGAGCAATTAGTTCTTCGGGAGCCTGGGACAGTAGATAATTAATACATGCAGTACAGTTGCTTTTATAGACACATACTATATAAAATGAAAGTAGGGACTTGTAGAAACCATTTGAACGGGCCATATACTGATGCACCTGTTTTCTTTACATTCATGCAAAATATTTTAGAATTAGCATTGCATCTGTAACAGCTGTATCCGTTGAATATCTGTTCTCATCTCTGTCACCAGCTAAAATAAATGTACCCAGCTATATATGCCTTAGTATTCAAGCACAAAATACTATACACAATGCACAAAACACAATAAAGGCTTCCTTTATACATAGTGATTAGTTACTTTTTTTGGGTTAAGAACACATCGAAAAGGCCAGCATTTTTACATGCAAGAAGATTTCTTTGTAGTATTTTCATTTCTTTTTTTCATTTAAAAAAAAAATATGTTTTCGTAATTGGATTTAGTAGTTTTATCCCTGTGGTATTTTTCATATAACAAATCATAATTGATAACATGATTTAATGGTCCCTCTAGATTTAGGTGTTTTTTTAACATGAAAAGGTCACATAAACTGCAATCAAAAATGCAACAGACATAACAGTTGAGACCAGAAGTTTACACATACTATATAAAAAGACACATGTATGTTTTTCTCACTATCTGACATGAAATCAGAATAAACCTTACTCGTTTTAGGTCAATTAGGATTACCAAATCTATTTATATTTGCCAAATACCAGAATGATGAGAGAATTTTTAAGGCATTTTTATTACTTTCTGCAAAGTCAAAAGTTTACATACACTAGGATTACTCTGCCTTTAAACAATTTGGGACAGCCAATATGATGATGTTATGTCTTTGGAAAGTTCTGATAGGTTTATTGGCAACATCTGAGTTAATTAGAGAAACATCTGTGGATGTATTTTAATGCATAAAAGAAACTGCTTCTGTGTGTAGCATCATGGGAAAGTCTGAAGTAATCAGCCAAGATATCAGGAAGAGAATTGTGGACTTGCACAAGTCCGGATCATCCTTGGGTGCAATTTCAAAATACCTGCAGGTTCCTCGTTCAACTGTACAAACTATTATACAAGTACAAACAAGATGGGAATGTCCAGCCATTACAGTATACTGCTCAGGAAGGAGATGGGTTCTTTGTCTCAGAAATTAATGTGCTTTGGTCAGACATGTGCATATCAACCCAAGAACAAAAGCAAAAGACCTTGTGAAGATGCTGGTGGAAACTGGTAAGATTGTGTCATTATCCACAGTGGAACGAGTACTGTATCAACATGAGGTGAAAGGCCACTCTGCCAGGAAGATGCCATTGCTCCAAAAGAAACATATAAAAGCCTGATTAATGTTTTTAAATGCACACAGGAACAAAGACTTACATTTTTGAAGACATGTCCTATGGTCTCAAAAACCTTAAAATTTAACTGTTTGGCAAATAATGACCATTGTTACATTTGGAGGAAAAAGGGAGAAGCTTGGAAACCATCCCAACTGTGAAAAATGGGGGTGGAAGCATCATGTTGTGGGGTTGTTTTGCTGCAGGAGGGACTAGTACATTTCACAAAATAGATGGCATCATGAGGAAAGAAGATTATGTGGCAATACTGAAGCAATATCTCAAACATCAGCCAGTTAAAATTTGGACGGAAACAGGTCTTCCAAATGGACAATGACCAAAAGCCTACTGCCAAACTGGTTACAAAGTGGCTTAAGGGTAAATTGAAAATGTATGGGCAAAGCAGAAAAGGCAGGTTCGAGCAAGGCTCAGTTACACCAGCTCTGTCAGGAGAAATGGGCAAAAATTCCTACCAACTATTGTGAGAAGCTGGTGGAAGGATATCCAAAATGTTTGACCCAAGTAATACAGTTTAGAGGCAATACTACCAAATACTAATTAAATGTATGTAAACTTTTGACTTTGTAGAAAGCAATAAAAATGCCTTAAAAATTCTCTCATTATTCTGTCATTTGGCAAATATAAATAATTTTGGTAATCCTAATTGACCCAAAACGGGTAAGGTTTTTTCTGATTTCATGTCAGATAGTGAGAAAACATGCATATATGTCTTTTTATATAGTATATGTAAACTTCTGGTTTCAACTGTATATATTTTAAGCAGGAAAATAAAACAGTGGCAGTGGTAGAACAAAAAAAATTGATATTACCAGAATCATATAGATTCGCAGAAATGGTTTTAAAAGTAATTTTAAAAAAGTAACAGAAGGTTCTAGCCTTAATACAGTGAACAAACAGTGAAATGGTATACAAGCAAAGCAAGTAAAAACAAAACATCATCCACTTTTTCTAATGGTGATTTACTGAATAGGTTTTCATTGTACAAATTATTCTGTTTTTGGAGCTAATTATTCCTAGTTATCAAATTGCTAGGATACAGAGTGTCTCCATGAATTACTAGATGCGATTGGTAACATTCAGATGTGATTGGTAGCATTCACATGAACAGTTGAGAGCTGTTTTATTATTTCTGATTAGTCATGGGATAAATAAGAGAAAAATAAAAAAATATGAGATTAGAAATAAGATTAAGTTTAGAAAAGGAGTAAATGGAATGTGATGTAAGCAAGCATCCCTTGATAAATGGTTTGAAAGAAAAATAAGTATCAGTGGCTATTGGGATTTGAATAAACATAAAGTTCCACAAAGTCATTTTTAATTGGTTTCTACGGGGCTAACCTTTGCCATCACCTGGGCCCAAAATAAACCCCCGCCAACTTTATTGGTACACAGTTAAAGGTTGGACCCTTTTGCCTTCAGAACTGCCTCAATTCTTCGTGCATAGATTCCAAAGGGGGCAACGAGCTCAATTGTACCAGGGGGGCCCCAAAGAGTGCAAGAAAATATTTTTCCCCCACCCTGACACCCACCCCCAGCCTGAACGTTTTTACGGCAGGAGGTCCATGCTTTCATGTTGTTTACGCCAAATTTGACCCTACCTGAAAGTGCAGGAAAATGAGACTCATCAGACCCGGAACGTTTTTCAAAACTTTACTGTCAATTTCGAGAGTTGGGGGAAAATTTGGGGTAGTTTCCGTCCTTAGCTGAAAGGATGGCACCGGTGTGGTCTTTGCGCGTAGCCATGTGCCCCAAAGTTTGGGCCCTTTCTGGGTTCAGAGATCCTTTCTGCCCCCTTTGGTTGTAACGGGCGGTATTTGAGTCATTTTGCCTTTCATCAGTGAACCAGTCTGCCCATTTCCTTTGACCTTGGCATCAACGGGGCTTTTCCCGCCCAAAGGACTGCCGCTCACTGGTGTTTTTTTTTTTTGGGGACCTTCTCTGAAAACCCCCTAGGATGGTGTGCGTGAAAATCCCAGGGATCAGCAGTTTTGAAATCTAGCCCACCTTCTGGCCCCCAAAACCACCCACTTCAAAGGCACTCAAATCACCTTTTTTCCCCATATGTGTCGGTTTGAACTGAGGGATTGTTTGACCATGTTACATGCCTAATCACTGATTGCGCCATGTATTGGTGTTTAGAAATTAAGTTTTTAAGAGCATTTGGACGGTGTACCAAAAAAGGGCCCGGTGATGATCCATCCCCCCAGCCAATTAGTATGGTGCAGTTGGCCATTTGGGGTCCTAGTTTTCCCGATTTTTAAAATTTATGGTTCCAACTACAGTTTTAATATTGTTAGTATTTTGTACTTGAAATTTTTCCCCTAGGAGTGTTGCCCCCCGCTTTTGTGTTGGACAGTAGATATCATTTGGTAAATGGGGTTTTGATTTTTATGGCCCCAAATTATCTCGGATAATTATTGAAACCCCAAATGGGGGACAAAGGGAACCCAAAATAGATTTAGCTAGTAACATGTTTTAAAAGGAATGTTTTTGTTTGAAAAGCAAAAAATTTAACGAAAAAATGTAAAAATTTGTGTTGAGAATAAATTATTTATTTTTTATTTTTTTGTAAAGCGGTTTTATTCGTTTAATTTGTGTTTTTACAAAAAATAAAAAAAATAATTCGCAGTCCATTCCCCCTTTTTTTTCACTTTTTAAATTTTTCAAAACCAAATTAAAAACTATTAAAAAACTTAACAAAATTTTTTTTTAAAATTTTTTTTAAAATTTTTTTCCCATTATATAAAAAAATTTACCCAAAAAAAAAAAAAAAAAAAAAAAACACAAAAAAACCACCCCCCCAAAAAAAACAACCCCAAACATTTTAAAATTATATTTAAAAATTTTAAATTCCCCCCCTTTTTTTTTCCCGTTTTATTGGGGGGGGGGGGAAGAAAATATAAAAATATGCAAAAACCACATGACATGGCAGGTGGTAGGAGTGGTGCCCAGAAGCCGTAGGAAAAGACACGACGTTTCCCTGTTAGTATGTGGTGCCACATACAAACCCCCCAAACCCCGTCATGTCTTTGCCCCTAGGGACTCTCGGGCCCCAACTCCTAGCCACCTGACCATGTGCAGGTGTTTTTTTGCATATTTTTAAAATTTTTCTTCACAAAAAATTTTGCTGTTTTTAAAGATTTTTTTTGGGCGTGCTGCTTCATCTTTTAAAAAGTATGATAGCCCACCAGCAGAACTGGTACGGTCACTTGGTCTCTGGGGCACCCAAAATTCTGAGATGTAGTAAATATGACCTCATCTCTGCATTTAAACAAATTTTGGAAATCAGATAGTGTGTGCTTATTTCAGTTTTGCTGTAGAAAATATATTTGATTGCTAGCTGCTGTGTATAGAAATTTAAGGCCGTGAGGACGATAATAACCTACAAAGTAAATAAGCTAGGAAATATCTTTTATTGGTAGCTGCTGTTTAAATAAACTGAAAGGGGGTTTTTCCATTTAAAGATCATATTCAACGGGGGGGATGAAAAAACTAAGCTTGTAGGCCCCCTTTGGGTTTCCCTAAACAAGGTTATGGTTTAAGAGAAAGCCGTTTGCTTAAGTCTTGGAAGTGAGAAGGGGCCGGTCGGCTTAGCCAGGTCCGTCCCCGATCGAAATTTTGGGAAAAAGGGATCGAAGGAGTAGCAGGGGAGAGGGGTGTATGGGAGGGAGCAGGGGGCTATGTGCATGAGATGAGTTACCTGAGGTGCTGGCCCCGGGGTTGTTTGGGAACGAGGTGAGACGGGGGTACTTGGCGGAGCATGCAGGTACATGTATGAACGGGGATGAGAGAGAGAGAATGCGTTCACTTACAGCAATCAGTCAACGTGCGGTGCGGGTTTTGCTGCGTTCACTGACAGCAATCAGTGGTCCTGCAGCAGAGAGAGAGATCTTGTGCAGTCCATGTAAACACAAACAGATAAAGCGTATTTGTTCTGCAGATCTGTAGAGGTCAGAGGTGTAATAATCTGCAGGATATATCACTGTGTGTGAAAGAGAGAAAAAAAAATCTCCCATCTTTCCCAGAGTCCTGCATGTCAAATGCCCATTCTAATTACAACGTATGTAGAGAGAGTGAGAAATGTAGATATACACTATGGAGTTCCACTTTGTTTTTCACTTCCAATGATTCCTTAGTCTCCGACAGCTGAGAATCTCTCCCCTCCCCACCACCCACCCCCACGCTGAAACACAATTAATTCTCATGTGCACACTTTGGGGCGTGTCTGCAGAGAGAGGATACTCCCTGCAGGGAGGAGAAACACGCCCCTCCATTTCATAAGCTCTCCTTAGCAACCAGTATAAACGGCTGCCAAATGATGAAACTATAAAACTCCTTTAAAACCTTGGGGATGCTAATAAAATACAAAGTAAATGAGGCTTTATCTACCATGTCTGTGTGTGTGTGAGTAAAACAGTAAAAAAAATTCAGTAAAAAAAATACTAAACACAAATATAGGGATATCTATATATATCTAGATATGTATGGCTGGAGGTATTTAATAGCATCCCAAGGCTGTTAGCAAGGAGGTGCCTTTGTACTACCCAAAGTACCTGATCTGCTAAAGGATGCCTATATTTGTGTTTAGTATATTTTTTTTACTGAATTACTGTTTTTACCTTTGTATTTTCAAGACTAAGGCTGACATGTATGAAACCTGGCACCAACACACCAGTTTTAACTCGCTTTAGACATGTGTAGAAGACACCAGTTTGTATGTAAGTGTCTCACAGTACTTTACACGTGTCCAGTTCTATGGTGAAATTTGTCTCAGGCATGGTATAGATTTGTACGACAGTTATGCAACAAACTTTGGTGCATTCGTACGTTTTGCGTCAAACTTTGGTGCAATTATACGATTCTGGTGCAACACGCCTGGAAAACTTGCTGCATTCATAGGTGTCACGTCAGAACACTGGTGCAGCCCCATTCATACATGGTGCCCTTAAAGGGGTTGCCTAACTACATTGACTCATCTTACCGCCGTCCTGTTTTCTTGGTTTTACTTTTAATTGAGGGGCATGTACTGGCTTCTACTAGGCTGCCGTAGAAGCCAGATCTGTAGCTGTAGCAACCAGTGCTGGCAGCCTATAATGAGAGATTGAACAGATCTGTAGCTATAGCGACCTGAGAAACTGATGCAGCCCATACAAGAGGGGATACCTAGGAATAGGTAGGACACTGTTAATGGACATATGTTGTAAAGTGACTTGTTTTTGCAAGATATTTACCATAAAAAGCAATCCTTGTAGCGAGAAAACCCCTTTAAGGATCTTACATTTCGATGGTAATATTTAAATATTGTACCTATTTTATTGGTGAAGTTGAACTAGCAAGATACAAATTAGCGTTATATATACAGATAACCTTTTTTCAGCCTACTGTTGCTATTATCCTTTAAAAAAACAAAAAAAACTTGAGACGACATGTCCCAATACGATTGGACCATTGTTTTGATGTATTTTGTGCCAAATAAAACTGTTGATGCCCCATTCTATATATAAATGAACTGTAATATACCAAAACTAGGCGCATTATACACCAGGCACAGTACATTTGAATGTGCCTAAAGTAGGCGCATTAAATAAGCTAGCAATGATACGCTATGCACCTAAATTATGCAATGCGCCTAGATAGGTGCATCAATTTTACAATGCAAGGTAGACCACAAGCCAGATTTTTGACAGGTTCCTTCATTCTGGCGCAATTTACACTGATTTAATGCACCTTAAAACTAACGTGGCGGCGCCTTTTTTCAGACATGTCGCCCTTGGACTTTATTACATATTTAGTATTTTTTAAGTAACTATATATTATAAACTATATTGGTAAATTAATAATAAAATACACAGTAAATTGCTTTGCATTTGGGTGGTTTAAAAGAATTCAAATTGCTATAGAAAAGACAATATGTATGCCTATTTGTTATGCAACATTAATTATATTGCAATCTTAGCAAGTGAAATGTACATACATCAAAATAACAAACAGTATTATACAATAATAAATGTGAAATTTTATTTAGGATGTCATATTATAGGCAAAGCCACAGGACACTGAAGAGTTAAATCATGTAAAACTGAATTTTAGAAACATTGTAATTAATTAAACAATTAATAATTTACCAGTTCAAAGAATCTCTTTCCTCCACAACATGTTCTGTGGTGCTTGAGGCAATAGAAGATAGACATTTGCCCAAACTCACAAGGGAGGAAGAAGTCACACTGGGATTCTAACTGAGTACATCTGTTTCAAAAGCTGCAAATCTCAGTGATTAATATGTCCCTTTTATCAATGTCTGAGACTTACCGTATAACAATCAAAATTGTATGATGAAGTAACTTGACATTAAATGAAAAATGCAAGTTGAAGCAATAGTGCTAGCCAGATGCTCCTTCAACTTATCTTGTGTCATTTTGCAAGAAAATGTGTCCTCTGTACAGATATTACATAAGCAGATGTTTAGTATTGTACCATTGTTTATCAAGATATTTCCCCTACCACCATGCAGAAAGAGGTCCTTTTAAAATAAAATAAAAATTATATTCACCTTAGAACCTGTGCTGCACCATCCTCACTCTCTGGTCTTGTGTTTTCTTCCAGTCTTCTTCCAAACAAGATATTACCACTGCAGCTGCTGACATCACCATTTGGACGTAAGCGCTCATAATAGTGATGTGAGTCAATAGCACATGACTACTGCAGCCAATCAGCAGCTGCAGTAGTGATGTCCAATTCTGAAGAAGACCAGAAGAAAAGAGAGGATCAATGGAGAGTGAGGATGGCGCAATGCTAAATCCAAGGTGAGAGGACAGGTGAGTATAAGTTTTTTTTATTTTATAAGGGCAACAGTTTTCTAAAAAAAATAAAAATAAATGAATGTAACAGACAACCCCTTTAAAAAAAAAGTAGTCTTCACTGGCTACCATGTTTCAACATGTCTGTATTGCAGAAATTGTGAACCTTGGCCACCAGTGATGATGGTTATATTAAGCAGCACGGTTAAAGAAGATTAAAGGAATTCTTCCCATTCAAGACGTTAATGCATGGATTATTATAAGCTTCATGTTTGTCTTTTATTATACATTCTTTTGTTTCTACTCTTTGTTTTTATAAAGCCACATATTTAGAAAATGAGACAGAAGTATTTCTTTTCATTGCCACTAGACGAAACATATCTGTTCTAAATAAAAGAGCAAACTTGTATGAAGTTATGGGCAAGAAAACTAAGTTATGACACAGAATACTCATGTATAATAAACTAAAATAAAGCAAATAATAAATGTTATGCATAATATACAGTAAATTGGAAAAAAAAGTGTGGTTTGCCTGGAACAAATCTGTAATGAGTCCATGTTTACAGATTTTTGCGATGAGGCCTTTCATCTTGGAAAAATATCTGTTAAAAGAACTGTTTATAATCACAAAGAAGGAACAAAGAACTTGTTGTATGCAGCTCACTTATGTTTATGCCTCAAAAAGAGCCTATTCTGATGCATGGAATTGATGTTAGTAAAAAAAAAAGTTCTGAAACAAATCTACAACGTATGAATGTTACCATTATATGGAACAGATTAGCTGCAGATTTTACTGTCTTCCCATGAACAAGCCAGTTCCCATCTTGTCCAATAAATCATGATTATCACACTGTACAAGGTGACCTTCAGGACTATAGACATATTCACAATGAAATGTATTTATTGTTCATTTGCTTTCTAAATAAAATAATAAGAAACTTTTCCATGTTAAAGGGCTTGTGCATTAGAAAACAATATTCCCTAAATAATATCTCTATGACCGTAAGGCTTCAAGCATACAGCATAGGACAAAAAACGTCAGAAAGCTGACAGCTTTTGTCCGATACATGACCGCGTTTTCTGTCACTGTTTTGGCTAAACCTGCAGTCGGTTTTTGTTTTTTGCCGTCAGCCCGTAAAATTGAATGTATGGGAAACCAACGGCAAAATGGCAACATATATAGGAACACGTTCCTAAATCCACCGGCGCCAGAAAACGACTACGACTACAGGTCGTATTTTCTATTAAAGTCTGTTGGCTTAATAAACTGTCAGATTTTCAAAATACTAAAACCGCTGAAAATCCGACCATTTTTGTGTGCACTGTGGACTTAGCCTAAGGAACATTTGTAATTGACTTTCAGTAAATTTTCTGTAAGCTTCCTGCAGTTCTGTATCAGCTTTTTGATGACAGACCCTTTGTATTTCCACACACAGATCTGTGTTGAACCTTTGAGATCATGAGCCAAAGGGGTTTAGCTTTTCTTCAGAGCAGCCTTGGAAACCACATTCCTTTGGTCCTGCCCAGGGGCGTTGCTAGGCAGGTTTATTCGGGGCTCGTGCCCCGAATAAAATGCCTGCTGCCCCGAATGTTCCATCCCCCAGCCGGCCAGCACTCACTCAGTGAAATAGCGCCGCATTGTTGGATCTATTTACCAACGATGTGGCACTACTGTTCTCAGAGGCTCTGCACAGGCATCAGGAGGGCGGAGGAAAAGCATCAGTGGGAAGGGCTGCCGGGTGCACTCTGCTTGTATTCTGGAGAGAAAGCTGCGGAAGCCCGATCTGTCCCTTGGACTCCTCCTCTTTCAACCCCTCCCTGCAGAGCTGCCGACGGGCAGATTAGGTATTTACAGGGAGGCTGTGGGGAATATTTCATCCTAACTGTTATGTACATGTCTGGGGGTCAACAGAACAACTGCAGTCTGATTTTCAGCTCTGTGCTGACCCACAGAGCTAACATTCAGTGTACAGATAAATTGATCAGATCTGAGGGTCAGCATTGTATATCTGACCCACAGGGCTGATCAGTATAGCTGTAGATTGTCAGCAATGTGGGTCAGTGTGATCCCCAGAGCTGACAGTCTGCAGTATAGATCAGCTCTGTGGGTCAACAGTACTTATGTATATTATCTTTTCACACCCTTCTGCATAATATATATATATATAATAAGGGTAATAAGGGTTTACAAAGATAATATACTTATGTACTGCTGACCCACAGAGCTGATCTATAATGCAGACTGTCAGCTCTGTGTGTAATACGAAGCAATGTAATGCCAATCGTGCCCCTCTTGTGCTCCAGAACCCTAGGGCGCTAAATGTGTAAGTTAAAAGAAAAAGTTTTAAAACTATAAAAGATAATAAAAAGATTAAAAGTCTCAATCAGCCCCTTATTTTTGTTATACGAATAAAAAAAAAGTACACAATTGGTATCGCTGCATTTATTAAAAGCCAGTCTAATAAAATATAATATCACTTATCTCCTCCGGTAAACACCTTAGCAGAAAAAAGAAAATCCAAACTCCAAAATTGTGTGGCTTTGGTCATTTTGGGCCTTATCTATGTAAACTGCAGTAAGATTGGTTGCTCATAGCAACCAAACAGAGCCCATAGTGACCAACCAGAGCCCATAGTGACCAACCAGAGCCCATAGCGACCACAACCCATAGTGACCAAACAGAGCCCATAGCAACCAGTCAGAGCTCATGGCAACTAACCAGAGCCCATAGCAACTAAGCAGAACTCACAGTAACCAAACAGAGTCCATAACAACCAAAGAGAGCTCCCCTTTTGTTTCATATAGTGCTCAGAAAAAATAAAAGCTGAGTGTCATGATCTGCCTGGCATTTGATCCTGGGACTGTTCTGTTAAAGGCTATGCCTTCCAGCACAGCGATGGTTAATCGCTGCCTTAGTGCACATTCCAGGTGCAGTACTTCTGCAATCAGGCCCAGCTATTTAGCCTAGCCTCTGGCTCTAGGCTGGGCCTGAGATTTTCCTGACTTCCTGGACAAGTCCTTTCTGTTTTTGCTCCTCTGAGTTTTGCCTGGACATTCCTCTGGACAGTCTGTGTCCTGCCTGGTAAAGGTTTGGATATACTTGTTTCTGCTTTGTTCCTGGACTCTGTGTTTTCTTTTTTCCACGCTCCCAAGGATCCACCTTTTGTTGTTATTTTTGTGTTGTATGTTTTTTTTGGCACCTAAAAAAAAAAAAACAGTTCTCATACATGTCCACCTTAGTCCTTAATGGGTAAATTAGGAGTATTCTGCTCCATGGCTTTAGCTGTAGTTACCCCAATTAATCAAAACGAGTTTGATTTTTAAATTTGCAGTAAGTAACAAAATTTGGCTTTCTGAGGGGACCTATAGACCTGCTTATCTACTGAGTGGCCCTATAGACATATCAACCTACTGGGGAACCTATAGACCCATCAACCTATACATAGGACCTATGTATCTAACAACCTATAAACCTACTTAGGGGACCTATTTACCTACTTACTTTCAGGGGGGCCTATATACCTACATCCTTGCTGGGGGACCTATATATCTACCTACTACTGGCGGGGCTTATATACCTACCTGCCTACTTGAGTGGGTGGGGGCTATATACTTTCCTACTACATACCTCCCTGGTTTTTGGGGATTATATAAACTACATGAAAGGGGGCAATATATCTGTCTACCTACTGAGTGGCCTATAATACCTACCTACCAAGAGTACCTATATACCTAGCTACTGATTAATGGACTTTTACCTACCTACCTAACAGTGCACAAACATACCTACCTACTGGGGGGGTCTAAAACCCCTCACTATCTAAGGGCAGCCTATATAGGAACAATGGGTGACTCCCCATTCCCCACAGCAGGCACCCGGCTTTCCCATCATAGGAAAGCAGGTTTTTCTGTGAGGTGGGGTAAACACCATGCTTTTCCCAAATAAGCCCCGTTAGGTAGGAAGGTACATACATAGCCACCCCCAACCCCAGGAGGTAGGTAAATATACAGGTTTCCGGAAGAAGTCATCATGGCGGCCTGGGGCCCAATTGCGTGCACCCGCTAAATCAGATGTGGCGGTGTCATTTGCCAGGTCTGGCAGTATTATTTGATCCCCAAGTAGTAATATTTATTGGGCCTTGGTATTGTAGTTTTCTTTAGTAACAATCTTATGTATGGTATATTTGTTCGGATGCGATCCAAGAATTGCATGTCATTTCTTGGATCGCATCCGCAAGACGGACCCGACAGGCGCGATGCAAACATGCAGCGGCGATCACTCATGTGAACGCCGCTGTATGTCTGTTACTGCCGGCAGTGATAAACTCACTGCTAACTGTTAGATTCGTCTTTGGGTCCATTCTGATGGACCCAGAGAATCATCAGAAAAGCTTATGTTCATACAGAGGCAAGACTCCATGTGAACATACCCTATGATGTGATTTATAAGGTATTATGTTATCATACATAGATTGGTGCTTTTGAAAAAAAATTGTCAGTGCTGACCCTCATTACACAGTGACTGCTGAGGTGATGGACAGGATCTATGTGGAATTAGTGATAGGAGCATACGTTTTTTTTTCTCTTTAAAAATACATGCTGCAGTTCCAATGTGGCGTAAACAAATGCTGTATGAACCCAGCCCTTCCGAACAAAATGTAACACAGGGGGCCCGGGCCCCGGATGTTTTAGGACCCTAGCAATGCCCCTGGTCCTGCATCTGTAGGCTTTTCACATATTTGAAGAAACAGAGGGTATATGCTGAGACTAAAAATGGTACGAAGGAAGATGAACAAAGCAAAGGATCCTGGGACATGTAGTTTTACAGGGTAAAGGGAACCAGCCTTTAAACAGGAAATCCTACTGTTCGGCTAGAAAGAAGGAAGGCAATCAATATATATTATATGAGACACACAAATTACCACAAAAGTATCAGTTAGAAAAATTAAGACTCAGGCAAGCCATCTGAAGGTGTTTTCTTACAACGTGAAATCAGCTCCACTGGTCGCTAGCAGCTAGCTGCGATCTGGCTATGCATGTAAATGAGAATGGCGGTGCTAGCAGCCATCCTCCTCATTCACTTGTATAGAAGCTTCCCAACATAGCCAACTGCACACACTTGGCTATACTCTGAACTCCAATAGAAGTGAATGAGGAGGACGGCCTCAAGTGCCGCCATCCTTATTCACATGCATGGTCAAATCACAGCTAGCTGCTAGCTTGTGTTAATTTTTTTTTTATTACACTTGGTAATGTATTAGCATATATGAATATGCTAATACTTTATAATGTGTGTCAGACTGACACAGGCAGCAATCAGGGCAGCACACAGTCTGTCCTGATCGGTGGCTTCTTACACAGACAGCCCTGTGGCTAAACTAGGTCCCCAGGGCTGACTGTGCAGCAATGTCCTGGGCTCTGTCGGGTCAATCGAGTCCAAATCACCCGACAGAGCAGGGGAGAGCCCTTTGCATACGCTGCAGTCACGAACTGTGGCAATCAAAGGTTTAAGCGCCGAGGAGCAGGGCTGTGAAGTACAAAAGTCGGCGACCGGTCATAATGTTAAAGGGGTTGTCTCACTACAAGGATTGATTTTTATGTTGAAGACCTTGCAAAAACAAGTCACTTTGTAATATATGTTCATTAACAGTATCCTACCTATTCTGAGATATTTCCTCTTGTATGGGCTGTATAAGCTCCTCAGGTCGCTATAGCTGCAGACCTGTTTGATCTATTCTGATAGGCTGGTGGAAGCCAGTAAACACATCCCTGAATTCAAAATGAAACCAAGAAAACAGGACTGAGGTAAGATGAATCAATGTAGTGAGACAACCCCTTTAAGGATCTTTTTGCGCTACTAGAAAAGCCAATCATTGCATGCACATCACTAATACGGGTGTTTTTACAAGTGAAATGTTCATGATAATTGGTTGGATCCTCCAATCAATCACAAATGCTACAGATCAGCAGTGCCTGTCACACTTTATGTTAAAACTCAACATGCAATGTCCCAGGAAAGACCACTGCATGCTGAAAATACTGTAACCAGAGACCATTGTAATTTGAGGGACCACTGTACTCCTACATAATCTTATGCCATTTAAATGTGTGAGAACTAAATTTTAAAAAAAAATTTTTTAATATACAATTCCCAAAATTATTTTTGTAAAACCCCCTTAAAAATTTAATATGACTTTCCCTGCCCAAAAACAATTTTTGGGAAATTTTTGGAAAAATTTACAAAACCGAACAGATAGCTCCCCCAATTTAGCTAATTTTCCCAAAAACACTTTGTAGAATTTTAGATCCCAAAAATTTTTAGGGGCAAGGCATTTAGGGCTAAAAGATTTCAAAAAAAATGGTTATACTTCCTTTAAAAACCAATTCAAGGTCCCACCCTTTTAAACCCTTTTTTATCCCAAAAATAAGAAAAACCTTTTAAAAATTTTCTCCCCCGTAAAAATTTCCCTGGCTTAATTGTTTAAAATATTCTATTTTCATTTTTTTTAAAAAATTTATAACTCATTGGCTTCTTAATGCCTGCGATTTTTCGGGGGGGTTTTTTTGACGGGAAAAGTCTACAAAAATTATGGACCCAAATTTTAAGGGGGTTTGCCCCCATAAAGGAAAATGAGGCATATCGTATTCTCTGTTTGGCCCAATAAACGGCATATCCTAGAATCCTAGCAATTTTCTTTTGTAAAAGGGAAAACTGTTTTTTGGGTTTTGTAATTTTTTATTCTATCCCCTTTGGAAAAAATGCAATGAATTTTTCTCTCGGATTGCGGGGCAAGAGAGGGGCAATTTTTCTCAAAAATTCGAGGTCTGTGATTTTCCCCAAATTTTTTCCGTTTTTAAAAAATTTTTTTTCAGTCCGAATTGCTTGGGGATGAATCGCTTAAAAAAAAACAGTTTTTTTCCCAGGTTGAAACAGACCTGCGGGGGGGCTGAAAGAACATTGTGGCCTTTCTTAAATAGGGCAGAAGGAGTTTGGGTTTTTGGTTTCATCCAAAAAGTTGTTTTTTAGTTGCCCACCACAAAAACGCCGCCGCTCTTTGAATCGTTCACTATAAAAATGCCCTGGGCATTTTAAGAGGGAAAATATTTGACCAAAAAACTGTGGGGGGAAATTTGTAGCCGGTTAAATTCTGGCAGCAAAAAAGCGGGAAAAAAAACCCAAGTGGGGGGGCTCAGGTGGAAAAACATCGTGACAGAGTGGGGGGTAACGGCGCAGCCACAGCAGCATGAGGCATCCCAGTGGCACAATGACATTCTGGAGGTGGAAAAAAAACGGGGAAGTGGCCACAGAGTGCACAATGCACAGTGTGGGGGGGCACGGCAGCACCCACACCCAGGAAAGAGGAAACCCGGGGGCACAAGGGAAAGAGTGTGGGGGGTTGAGGGGCCGAAGCCAAAGCCATGGGGGTCGGGCAGGGGCCCAAAATAAATTTTGGGGAAAGGGGGGCCCAAAAAACCGGGATTTGGGCCACAGATTTGGGCACAATGTTCAGTGGGGGAAAGGTGAGGGAAAGGGCAACGCATGAGGTCAGAGAGGGGGCAAAAATTTGACACATTTGTGTAGGCCCACGGCAGCGCCACAGCGAAACATGGGGTTTGGGGACGGGGCACAATAAAACAGTGTGGGGGTGGAACAAACAGGGAAAGGCTACGAGGGGCACAATGAAGAATGGGGAAAGGTCCGGCCAGCCACAGCAGCAGAAATGAGGTCAGAGATTTGGAAAAAATGACACATTTGGGGAAAGGAAACGGCATCAACAGCAGCAGCGCTGAGGTCAGAGAGTGGCACTATGACGAGTGGGGAAAGTGGCAAAAAAGGAGTTAGGCCAAGAGTGGCCCCAATGACCGAGGGTGGGGGTTTTCCCCCCCCGGCAGCTGCCCACGGGCACGATGAGGTGGGCAGGGGAAAAAAAACCCAATTTTGACTTTTCTGGAGGGGGAAAAAAAACATAGTGGGCCCCAAACGAGTGGCACAATGACAAGAGGGGAGGGGGACCCCCAGGACCCAACAGCATGGGGATCAAGGTGGGCACAATGACAGGGTGTGGGGGTGCCCGCAGAAACAAAAAACAGCAGCAGAAGAATGAGGTCAGAGAGGGGAACAATGACACTTTTGGGATTTCCCCGGCCCCCAGCAGCGGGCATGAGGTCGAGAGGGGCACAATGACCCCAGTGTGGGGGGTCCCGGAAAGGAGCAGAAAGGGGCAGCATGAGGTCAGACGGGGCACAATGAAAATTTGGGGGTGGCAATAACAAGAGTGGCCACAGTGTGGCACAATGACAGAGTGTTAGGTCATGGCAGCACCCAACAGCAGCGGCATGAGGTCAGACAAGGGGAAAACGGGGACAGAGTGTGGGGGGTTGGGTGGCAATACCAGTCCCGGGTAAAGAGGTTGGGGCAGATGGAAAAACAAGGGGTAACAGATGTGTGGCATAAAGGGGCGGGGGCATCAAAATAGGGGGCTGAGGCGGTATTTTTAAAACCCAGACAAAATTTTCTCAAAATTTTTGGGTTTGAGGGTATGGCTGATGTTTTTTTAAACCCCTTTAAGGTTTTGGTGTGGGGAAAATTCCCGGGCCCGGCCCCCCTTGATTCTTCTTGAAAAAGGCCCATTTAATTTCCACAAGGGGTTTTCCCCTTTGGGGGTTAACGAGGGCCCCCCCCGCCGAAATAAAACACCACTTGATGCCACACTACGGGCCGGGGGAACAGCGTCCCCAATTTGCAAACTCGGAAAGTTTTTGGCCCCCACATCCAGTTTGGTGCCCAGTATCCAGGGGAAATTTTCCCTAACTGGGGTGGCAGAGTGCAGTCCAGTGGGGCCACAAACCTTTTTGGTTCGGGTCTGCTCCAGGTCCTGCTGCATGCTGGCGCCCGGCCCTCCTCGCTGGGCGGGTGAAGGAAAGCTGTAAATCAGTGACTCCAGACTTAGGTTGTGCTGAGGGCTGTACGGCCCCTACCCCCCTCCTTTTCCCCCCGGGCATTGCGGCAGTATTTCCGGGGAGGCGGGAAAAACCCCCCCGGCCGACCTGTAAAAGGGGAGGGACGAGGGGCCCCACAAGGCAGGGCCCAAAATGACTACGGAGAATTTCCCTATAGTATTTGATTTTGGGTCCCCCTTCCCTCTAAGCAGCGGGAAAAAAAGGCCCCCCATTTTGGGAACCGGAAGCGAGGCCCCAATAGGGTGGAGGGGCCGGAAGTCATCCCTCTCCCGGAAAGGTGGACTTTTTAGTGTCACTGCCAGGAAAATTCGCATGCTGCGGGTCATCTGCAAAAGTGACTCCGGGGGCTCTTGCCCCCTCTCCACGTATACTGCCAGGGTGCTTGGGGGTTCATCTCCCTCGTCTTCCCCCAATTCCCCCCCATCAAATGTTTCCCAGCTGCCCCTGCTCCTCCTCTCTTGCCCAAAACCTGGGTAAAAAACCCCAACATTTAAACCGAAAAATTTGCTTCTACCAATTCCTTTTTCCCCCTCCATTTCAGTCCCACCGGACTCATGTGGCCGCGGGGATGAAAGTCCCCAAGTCTCCTCCCGGGCCCAACAAAATTTTTTAAAGCATCTGTTCCGGGACATAAGCAGTGGAATGACGTTTTTAACCCCGCAGCCCGGGCGCTGACAAATAACATTGGCCTCAAAAAAAGGGCCCAGGTGTCCGCTTTGAGCTCCCACTGGGACATCAAAGTTAAAAGGGGGAAACCCCTTTCCCCCGGGATCATAAAAAAATCTTTTAAGGGCCTTTCTTGGTTTTTAAAGTCAACCAACAGTGCAGGGGGAAATTTCCCAAAAGGGGGGGGGAAAACATCAAATAAAAAGAGTGGTTTTTGGGGGAGGCCGTTTGTCTCCCGCGCAACCGGGGTGGGGTGTTCCTGGTTTTGTTGGAATGGAAAAAAGGGGCATGCAATTTTTCCCTGGCCTTTTCGGGAATTTTTGAAGATCGGGGGAAAGACTTCAGAACCTTTTCACAACCAAATTAAACCACATGCGAAAATTCAGGGGCGCTTGGACCATCCCCCCCCTCGGGGGCACCCCGCGGACCCCATGTTTCCCCCAAAATTGTCCGTCCCCAAGGGTTCCGTTTTTTGCATTTGGCGCGGAAAGCCCCCACATCCCATTTCTGGGTGCATGACGCAGAGCAGTTCCTCCCCCTGTGTGACTTCATTCGCCGAGGCAAGCCAGGTGTTGAACTGCCCTGACACCCCTGGCCCCTACACATGTGGTTTTGATGGAGCAGTACTTGTGGGGCTGAGATGGTGGTGGTGGTGGAGGAAGAAGGTGGGCATTGGTGCAGGAGCCCCAGTTTGACAACCCTGGGAAGGAGAAAGCGGTGTCCAAATTTTTGGTGGGGGGGCTGGGAAGGGGAAACCATTCCCCCGTGGGCCCTTTTTTCGGAACCCCCCCTGTACTGGCCCTGACCTTAAATTACAGCTCCAGACGTCCGCGTGCCTTTCACCTTGGGAAAAAACCGATAAGCTCAAGGACTGGGGCCCCCCTTTGTTCTACAAAATTTTTGAAGTGCTGGTACTGCCTTTTTGGAAAAGAAATTAAAGGCTTGGAACTCTCCTTTTGGGCCCCGGCACAAGCCAATTTTTTTTTCTGAACGGTTGAGGGGTCCACCCTTTGGAAAGGGAGGAACTGCGGGACCAACCCAAATTGGACAAAGGGGCACGGTCAGCTTTTGCACCTTTGAATGGTTGGACGCAAAACTATTTTCCCCCTTTGCAATCGCCCTCACTGAACGAATGTTGGCCCTTGGTAGCGAGGAGAGGAGCCTCTGGACCGGGAGATGAAAAGGCAAAGAGAAAAAGCTCCCTTCTGCAAAAGGTGGTGGAGCCTTGACCCGGTGCAATTTGGGATGCGTGCCACTGGGGCTGCTGTGCTGTGTTGCTGCGGGGGGGCAGGAAAGGCCACCCCATCTGAAACCACGGTGGGCCCCCCGGATGGTGACGCGATTGTTTTCGCGGGGGGGGTGGTGCCAAAGTTTGGGTTTCCCCGGCCACGCTTCACTTTCTTCCCAAAAGGGTTCTACATATACCCCTATTTGGGGTTCCCCCAGTGTTTAGCAAAGAACTGCCACCCCCGCCGAGTATCTGAATTTTTTTGCCAAAAAACCCCGCACGAGTGACTACTCCGCCCCCTGCCTCGCTGAGGCCCCCGTTTCCCCTACTTTTTGGACCTGCCCAAAGGGGGGGTTTTTTTAAACCCCCTGGGCCCCCCTTGGCTCCCCACTCCACTGCCCTTTCTTTTCCCGCTGCTCACGGCCCCAAAACCCACTTTTTGGCTGCACCGGGTGCCCGACGCGCAAGTAAGCCCCCTTTTTTCCCGACGTTATGAAGCCCTTGGTTTTTCCCCGGGTCCCAAGTGGGGGGCGGCTACGTCATATCTATTTGGGGTTTTTATCGTCATGCTGTCCTCATCACCGGTCCCTTGGGATTTCCCGAGGCTGACCCCCCACAAAAGACCTCCCATGCCACTTCCAACATCTTTTAATTTGACCCACTGCAAAGAAAACAGGGGAAAATTTTGGGCCCCAAATTTCCCTTTGCTGCCAAATACTGTGACTGGGCCCCCCTCAAAATTGGTTTAAACCTCGCTTTTATAGTGGCGCTGAAACCAGACCCCCATAGTGATCTCTGGCTGAGGAAACCCGGGTGGGGGCAGAGGCGGGTTTAGGAAGGTTTTGGGGGGGCTGACCCAATCCCCCGGGGCCCTGCCCAAATTTGGGTTTTTTTTCTGGGCGTTTTCCCCCCGACTCTTGGGGTGGGGTTTTCAGGTGTCATTGGGAGGAAGTGGAAAGAACCCGTTTAACCCAAACAAGGAAACCCCCCGGGGGGCTTTTGGGGCACCCGGCCCCCTAGATGAAAGGGGGGGCAGTGGGGGCCTCACCCAGTGACCCCTGCTGGGGACGGGGCCCCTTGCGGTATTTTCGACCCGGGCCCGCTCCCGGAATGTTTTTTTTTCCCCTGCCACTCGCAGGGAAGAGCCCCCCCCCCACCCCTCTGTTCGAAATACTGTTTTTTTCTTAAAAAGTACAAAACACTGGGTTTTTTTGAAAAATATTGTATTTTGGGTTTTAAAACACAACCCCGTATTTTTTTTTTTTTTTTTTTGGGGGGGGCTCCCAAATGAACCCACTTAAAAAGCTGGGGTAAATTTGGGTTTAAAAATTTCGCTCCACAAATGGCCAAAGGGAAAAAATTTTTCTTGTATTGGCCCTTTAAAAAAAAACTGTGTATTTTACTGAATAAAAAAACACAAACAGGCTTTAAATTTAACCCCTTTGGGTTTTGAATTTTGTCGGCAAAATTTTTTCCCTTTTGGCGGTGAACGAACGTTTCTTTTTTGTGACCACAAAGCAGAACAACGGAAAAATTAAAAACCCCAAAAATCTAAATTGGGGCCCAAAAGAAAGGGGCAACCAAAAATGACCAGCTTTTTTTTTAGCGTGTTAAAATGGCGTTTTATTTTACGGAAAAGAACAGAAAAAACATTTTTAAATTAAAACCTTTTGGTTATGAAATTTGGGTACAGGGAAATGGCTTTTTTTGGGGTGGGGGAAAAAACGTTTTTTTTTTAGTGACCAAAAACGCAGAAACAACGCTTTAAATTTCCCCTGGATTATATTGCGCCCAAAAAAAATGATGCAACCCAAAAAAAAAAAGTGGTATTTGGAAATTTTAAAAAAAGCGTTTTCCCTTTTAAATTTAATACAACAGGAAAAGGCCCTTTGATAACCCTTGGGTATATAATGTGCTGAAAAACTGAGCAGATGCATTAAAATTATTTTTGAGCTGAATTTGGGCGCACACTGGGCTTCAGTTCCAATACCCCCCAAAAACAAATTAGAACGTAAAGAAAGCAGTCTCTGAGAAAAAGCTGTGACACCCCCCAAAAAAAACCGGGGTAAAAGTGGTTCTTTTGAAACAGCCATCAGAAGCAGCCGCGGCGCACCTTTCCCCCCCTCATAAAAATTTTGGGGAGGGTAAAGAGTCCCCCGCGGGCCCCGCCCCGGGGGTTTTTAGTGCCCCGGGGGACGTAAAAGAAAACCCCCCGGTCTTGATTTGGGGTTCACCTCTGCACATGTCCCTGCAGGCTATGCCCTTCTTCCTCGCAAGGGGGTTTTTTGCCCCATTTAACCCATGTCTCGCGCCATTTTATCAAACAAAAAGCACACTTTGTTCACCCGAAAATAAACCCCCAAATTTTGTCTTCGTTCAAACCGAAGTTTTTCGAAATTTTAAACGAATTCCCCCTTCGTTAGAACATTTCGCCCACTCTATTTTCAGCCAAAGTGATGTTATATCTCTATGGATGCACATATGCTGAATAGAAACCCTGACGAAGGCAGGGTATAGGGTAGAATCCATGTA
Organism: Phyllomedusa bahiana; assembly: GCA_025379985.1. NCBI lineage: Eukaryota > Metazoa > Chordata > Amphibia > Anura > Hylidae > Phyllomedusa > Phyllomedusa bahiana. Next base: position 144,644 of record JAODAL010002402.1, on the reverse strand, counting down.
ATAATTATGTTCCACTTTTTATTTCTCCTGTGAGGGCTAGGAAGTCTGGTGGCAGCCCTTAAAAATTTGAAAATACCTTTAATGTTACACAACAGTTACCTTTCTGTCCATTTATTATTACAGACATAAATTAAAATCATTACTAATACTCGATGCGGTGCCACCCACATGTGCTACGTCAACATGTCAGAGTGAAACAATACAGCTCAGTCTTTCCAGGATGCATCTGTTCAGATAATGCTGATGGCTTTATCCATAAAATCATTATGTTTGCTTTCTGGAAAGGAAAGAATCAAATTTATTCCCATCATTTATTTATGTTCAGCCATTACTTAAGGTTCATTACCAGAAGCAATGCCTATATAAAAATCACATGTAAAAACAATAAACACATGTTGACAGTTTAACATCAGAGATGTGACCTGGGAAACAGAATTTAGGGTTGAGAAATGTGGGTTATGTACGTTCACCTACAAAAGGAAGCTATGTTGTTTTTATACTATGTTTGTTCTCAGACTTTATGTAACAAAGAAAATCTTACTTGTCTTTGGTTCTGATAGTATCAGGCAAACAATACAGTATATGCATCTTGGACATTTTTGTTAGATGTTCCTTAGCATGTCTTAAAGAGCCCCTTTTAAGAATAGCTGGCACATCAGTATTTTACAGTTAATTTTTAACCAGTTCTTTATGGTGTGCTTTAACCCACTTTCTGACCAAGTGCAATCTCATTTTTTTTCTGTATTTGCTGGTTTGAACACTATAAGCTTTCTTGCATTCGGTTTACATTCTATTTTTGTTAAGAAAATCAAGTAAAACAGTAGAAAAAATGTTTAACATTTTTTCTAGTTTTTAACATTTTTATAGCAAAAAGTGCAGTTAAAAAAGTATTGTAACTGTGTTACTTTTCTATTATGGATGTTTGTTTATACTGTAGGTGATATACAGTATACATAGTTTTAGGGTTGTTGAGGCGAAGCAAAAAGTTCTTGTTTAGGCTGTTCCATGTTTTATTTTTTGGGGCTTTTATTTATTGATTTTTATTGTGCCCCCCCTAAAGTCAGAAAGACTTCTAAGAGGCATTGTTACATAACTTTTGTTGTTGTTTCTGATTTCCCCTGGAACTGGAGATATAAAATGATTCAAATATTTAGAATACTTGCGTATATTAGTCCATCTCACTGTCTCACCCTGAGTCCAAGTTTAAAGTGCCAAATAGTAGATCCTAGAGTAGGTACCAGAGAAAGTCCATTAGGAATGGCTGGCTGACAGGGAGCTAAGCACACACCTGTATGCAAGTATCCTAAATATTTGAATAACTGTATTCATGTTTATAAATAAAGTGAAATAATTTTTAAACATTTTTGTATCTGCACTTGTGAGTATGAAGTTCTGATGTGGAAGTGTGAGGAGGACGTCCTGGTGCAGAGGATGCACTAGTTGCCACCAATGTACAAAAAAGAAAAGATTCCTTGCTACTAAATATTTGTATTGAAGTAACTAAAGAACTCTGATCCCCACAGCAAACTTTTGGATGGGGGACCCTCTGCCAGCCCTGTACCAGTACCTATTAATAATAGTCATGCAGTTGCTAGATAATACAAAGAGCAAATACCTCACCATTCATATCACCATCATACTGCTACCAAACAAATCTCACTATACCAAGATCAACATTACCAATAGCACTACTACAGAAGGACCTGAATATACGGCTAGAGCATGACTGCAAATTGCTACCACATAGTGACCAAATAATACCACTATATTACTGAAATAAGATCAGTATATAAAGACAAATAAAACTGCCATACAGTAAACATATAGTGGTAGTTACCAGTTTACACAGTGGCAGATACCAGTGTATAAAGGTGCTCTGCAGACTGTATATTATAAGCATACAGTAACCATATAGTGGTAGATACCAGTGTACATAGGCTCTGCAGACTGTACATTACCTCCATACTGTGCCCATTCAGTGACAGATATCTGTGTATACAGGTGCTGTGCAAACTGTATTACCAGCATACAGTAACCATATAGTGGTAGATGCCAGTGTCCACAGGCTCTGCAGACTGTATTGTAACCCCATGCAGTGACCATATAGTGGTGGATTCCAGTGTACACAAGTTCTGTAGTCTGTATATTACCAGCATACAGTGACCATATAGTGGTAGATACCAGTGTATACAGGCTCTGCAGACTGTATAGTACCACAATGCAGTAACCATATAGTGGTAGATACCAGTGTACACAGGCTTTGCAGACATATAAGTGATTACAGTACAGTTACTTCCAGTGACTCACAGGAGACATTTTCTCTGCGTCGTTCACTTTCCCTTTTCTTCTACATCCAATTCAGACCCACATGCTGACTTCTCCTGGCCACCACTTTTCCACATGCTGACTTCTCCTGGCCACCACTAGTCCCTGCAGAATTTTGACAGAAATATCTTTGTATTCTCATTTTTCCGAACCTCCCTCACTGTCACCCACCACTGCACAAATTTCCCATGGGTGGGACAGCGAGTGAAGGTCTTAGTTTAGAGGCACAGTCTCCTACAGGCGTGGGGAAGCACTGAGCTAATCCACTGGAAATTTTGCTGTGCTATGACCTATAACCCTCAGAATCATATTGTGCATCCTGAACTCCATCCCTTGCACCCCAGAAGATCAGCTGCAGGCATGATGCAATGGATGGAGTTTGGTACTGTCATGCTATTTGTAGTTTTTCTTTTTTTCCTATAGATTTTTCTCCTTGGACTGTGATGGATTTATTGGAATACATCAGACCAGCGTTTGATCCAGTTCTTTAATAAAATGGTCAATAAGGGCTGTGGTGAGGGAGTGTTTATGTACCTATTTTCTTTTGTGTTGTGGCAGTGTGTTTTTTTTTTTTACCATTTTATTCCACCGTTAGAAATAGAGGTGTGTGACAGATGCCTCTTTATTACTTGCGCTGGTGCTTTGTGTCAGCTTTGGGATGACAAAAAAAACACCGCATGCTGGCACCAATTCCCAGTGCCAGTAATAGAAAGATGTCTATTAAACACCTCTATTACTAACACTGGAAACATGTTAGAAAAAATGCACTGATACAACACAAAAAAACACGTTATTTAGCTAACAACATTCCTCATGGAACATTCTAATAAAGAAATGGATCCAACACTGGTCTGATGAAGTCCAATAAAGTCCAGAAGGGAAACCTGTAAAATGCAGAAATACTAATAAGTATTTGGTTGACACATTTCTAAAGTGCCTTGGACATCATTAATACTAAAAATAGCCTTACAGATAAGTAGACCACACTTTTAGATAGGTAGCCTCACTTAAGCAGGTAGCTGCCCCCAAATGAATTAGCCAAACCCATGCTATTAGATAAGTAGCCCCGCACTCCACTCGGTATTTAGGTAGATAGGCTGCCCATTATGTGGTAAGACCCTGGTAGGTAGGTAGGTAGGTAGGTAGAACCGACAGTAGTTAAAGTCCCACCTAGCAAGGCCCCAAGTACGTACATAGAAAAGTCTCCAGGTAGGTTGTCTAGGCCCTCGGTAGGTAGGTACATAGGCAAGGCAAGATAGATAGCTAGTCATACAAGGATACAGGTATGGGCTTTAGGTAGGTGGGTAGGCAGGCAAGGCCTTAGATATATAGGTAAATGGGCAAGACCCCAGATAGGTAGGCCAGCCTCATATAGATTGGTAGGTAGAGCCCATTAGAGGGAAATAAATAAACTCACCTCTCCCCATTCCCCCAACGAGCTGTAGTCCAGACTTTATGACGTCATGACGCATGGCTGATGTCAAGTAGGTCTAAGGGGCTACAACTACTAGGCTGAGCAGTGGGGCATTTGAATGATCCTCAGCTCCTTCCCCTGAACACTCGGGACGGGACTGAATGCTCGGGCATCCTGAGGGAGGATGCTCCAGCTGCCCAGAAAGGCCCCCTGTGGTGTTGGGCCCCTTAGCAGCCTCCACAGCTGCTATGGCGGTGGTTACACAACTACCCTTAAAACCCAGCAGCATCTGTAATTATGGAGTAATAAGGCTCCTTGCCTATAGACAATTTTCAGTGCAATAAACCATGCCTGTCCTCTTAATGGAGAGACCGGCTGCCGCTGATGGCTGGCTCTCGATTCCCACAGCTGAACAGCTTGCCTTGTATCAGTGTGTATACAGAGCAAACTGTAAATCACTGCATGTGGGCAGGGTCAGCAGGGAGGGGTTGTCTCACTACATTGATTCATCTTACTTCCGTCCTGTTTTCTTGGTTTTACTTTGAATTGAGGGGTATGTTTACTGGCTTCTACTAGGCTGCAGTAGAAGCCAGGGCTGTAGCTATAGTGACCAGCGCTGGCAGCCTATCAGGAGAGAAGGAACAGGTCTGTATCTATAGCGACCTGAGGAGCTGATGCAGCCCATACAAGAGGGGATATCTAGGAATAGGTAGGATACTGTTAATGGACAATTAATTGCAAAGTGACTTGTTTTTGCAAGATCTTTAACATAAAAAGCAATCCTTGTAGTGAGACAACCCCTTTAACTGTCTCTTAAGAAGTTTGGTCACCATTTCCCTTTAAATGTCAGCTGCCTGAACATTTATAATCAATGGGCGGTAAGCCTCTGGTTAAGAAGCAACTAATTGGATTTGTTGATAATTGCATACACAATTAGATCTCAAATATGTGTAGCTAAATTTTCTGTCCAGAGGCAGAAAATATGACCATTGGTCTTGTAATCTAAAAATAAAGCACTTACTAATTAGGTTCCATTAGCAAAGATTGCCCTGAATACAGGAACAGAGGCGTGATCCTGAAAATGTGGTTATCGGCAGCTCTCTCCCATATGTGTGGGCACATTGGTGCAAGCAACAATTCTTTACAAACACCAAATTGTGGTGTCCTGTGATTCTTAGATGTAATGAAAGTATCTGAAGAATATTTGCTATCATCAAAGTATTTATCATTTATCATTCAAGAATGTAATTCTTTCTAGGTTTGAGAATTGCCTCTTCATCGGAGTGAGTTTCAGTCTGCTCTTTATGTATTTTTTCCTATTATCTTCTTTCAGGCAATGGAGAACATTACAATTGCTGTCTAGGAAGAATAAGGATGTACCAAATTTATTATAGTGGCTTGTGCTATGTAAAAAATTATGTCCATCTTTAGGCTATGTCTACACAGGACAGTATCCTCGCTGCATTTTTGGGGGGTTCAGTATTTCGAAAACGCTGAATATCCAATGGTACCCTGCGCTGCATACACGGCAATAAAAAATCCGTGCTGTAGTCTACACAGCACAGATTTTTTCTGATCGGTTTTAAAATCCGGTGGCAAATTCGAAAAACCAACCGCAGTTTTAGCACAAATCTTAATGTCTTAATGAAAAGTGCACAGTAGTAAAATGTGCCAAATTTGTTAAAGGGAATCCGTCGCCAATTTTTTTTTTTACTTATTAAATCAAGCCCCTGATCCATTTTCTTTTCCTCTCAGCCGTTTTATTTCCTGATTGTAGATTTCTCTATTTGGCCATCTATATATGATTGTGGGGAAGACATTCTTGCTTGCACTGCTTTAACAGCAGTCAGAGAGACACTTTATAGCAGCATCATGCACATAGGATTCTTAAGACAGATTCTGTCCCATAGACTTGTATAGGAGAGTTTTCACTGTGAAGGGAGGGGGAGAGGGTGAGCTGTGACATCTCCTCTTGTGACATCTCCTCTTGTGACTGGTGGATTCTGTGTTATCTGTACACAATGGTGTCTCCTTTCAGTTTGACCCTGCTTTTACTGATAATGAGCACACTGCTGAAAAGCTCTCTAAACAGAGCAGGAAGTGTCAGACGATTATTAGGCTTAGTGGCCAAAGTGAAGAATTATTTTAAAAAAATACTGAAAGTGATATGGAAAGTTAAAAAAAACATAACCAAAAATTCCTTAAAAATGTGTTTAACATAAAAATGTGAGTTAAACAATAAGTTATTTTTTGATTACACATTCCCTTTAAGGTTAATAAATTTGTCGCATCTTTCAGTGTCCATGCGTCTGTCTAAACTTCGGTGCATAATTTAGTAAATTTGTCAGACAGTCCGATATCACGCTTCTTTATCAAGCACCACCTCCTCTTTAAAAACTCTTGTGCTTTAAACAGCTCAAAAGTCACAAATATTTGATCAAAGTCACTTGTGCAAATATTTGAAACTTTTCCTTTACGCCAGAATACTGCTGTAAATCAGTTTATGCAGTTTTTCATTAACTCAAATATGATTTCACCTAGGTGATTCAAACACGTATTTTTCCCACAATAATTTTTGAAATGTTTTTTAATGCCTTACCGACATTTGACGTACCCAAATTTCATGGTTCCTGCAAACTTATGCATGGGTACGTTATGATGATCCTGCGAGCTCACAAGCAGAGCTTGCACAATCGAAGCATGGAACCAGCTGTATATTACAACTGGCTCCATTTTTTGTCGGCCACAACTGGAGGACACTCCGATCGCGAATGATTAACCCAATGCTCTCTCTAACAAAGGCTGTGATTGACAGTTTACAATAATTAAAAGTACACTTATGTACTTCTTAAAGATAATTGATTCAAGTCTTCTATTGGACAAGTGAAATAATTTTTAAAAAGTAAAAAATAAAAATAAGCAAAACACAAACAACTAAAATAAAAACACCTATACTGGCCTTTTTCCTTTACAAACGCCAATCGCCCCAAAACAGATTAAAAATAAAGTACACATATTTAGTGTCGCCTATAAATGTGTTGCATTTACTTATATGTCACAATGAATGCCATAAAAAAGTGACAGAATTTTAATTTATTTCCTTCTGTAGCACATGAAATGGAATAAAATTAATCAAAAAGTCATATAAACACCAAAGTGGTACCAATGAAAAGCTTTGTTCCGCAAAAAAAGCCTTTACACAGCTTTGTATACGGAAAAATTAAAAAGTTATGGCTATCAGAAGATAGTGAAGTATAAATATTGTTTTACATAACAAAAACACTTTTATTGTGTAAAACAGTTGTGAGCGATTTTAAAGATAAAATCAAAAAACACCACTAGGATTGCCCAATTTTTTTCATTCTGCATTCCAAAAATTTAAAGGCAATCAAAAAGTCTTGTTCCCCCAAAATTGGTACCAATAAAAACATCAACTCATCCCACAAAAAACAAGTCCCTTCACAGCTCTGTACACCGAAAAAGGTTATGGCTTTGACTAAGGTGATGAAAAATATGTTTTTTTTAATAAAAGTGTTTTTATTGTGAAAAAGCAGAAAAACACGATAAAACATATATAAATTTGAAATCACTGTAATCGTGTTGAACTACTGAGTTAACATGTAATTTATACTACTGCTGTAAAAAATAAAATCAGTACTAGGATTGCTGTATTTTATTTATACAAAAAAGTGATCAAAGCATCATATGAACCCCAAAATGGTATCAATTTCAATGAAATGGAAAATTTCAACTCATCCTGCAAAAAAACAAGTCATTTTATGAATCTGTATGCAGACAAATCAAAAAGTTGTTTACTTAGTTATTAGTGTGCCACTGACATTTGGAATAGATGTATATTATTGCCTTGCCAGTGTGCACCTATGCTTATTTTTTTCAAAAAATGTTTTTAGATGTGCATAGTCAAACTGTGTTTTTTTAAATGAAAAAGTTGTGGCTGTCAGACTATGACAACTAGAGATGGGCGAATTTCTCAAATTCGATTCGGTGACTTCGATTAATTTTCCGACAAAATTAGTTTCGGTCCGAATTGCTTCGGGACGAATCGCATTAAAAAACAGCTATTTCTAGGCTGCACAGAGCCTGCAGGGTGCTGTAGAACGTTGTGCCATGCTTAAATATGCATAGGGAGCTTGGTTTGGTCTGCATACAATGTTGTGTTTTAGTATGACACCATATGGACTGCCGCCGCTTTAGAATCGCTTCACTATAAAAATTCCCTGGGCTATTAAGAGTGCAAAACTGACCAAAAAACTGAAGCGGGAATGTAGCCTGATAAAGTCATGGCAGCGACAGCTGGAAAAAAACAAGCTGAGAGCTCAGGTGGCAACATTAGTGACAGATTGTGGAGGTGACGGTGGCAGCCACAGCAGCATGAGGTCAGACAGTGGCACAATGACATTCTAGAGGTGGCAAAAACAGGAGTAGGCCACAGAGTGGCACAATGACACAGTATGGAGGTCACGGCGGCAGCAGCAGCATGAGGTCAGACAGTGGCACAATGACATTCTGGAGGCGGCAAAAACAGGAGTAGGCCACAAAGTGGGACAATAACACAGTATGTAGGTCACGGCAGCAGCATGAGGTCAGACAGTGGCACAATGACAGAGTGTGGAGGTGACGCAGGGCCAGGACGACGGGTAGGCGATCGCCTAGGGCGCCTACCTCTGCCTGTCCCTAAGGGCGCAGTCAGGGGCCCCGAACCTCCCGGGCTCCAGGCCGCTGCCGTGGGCCTGAAGCACCGGCAGTCTCTGTATGTGCGTCCGCTGGACGCACATACAGCTGCGGGCTTCTGCGGAGCAGAGAGCGAGCGCTCCCTGCCCCGCAGACAGTGTCGGACCGGCTCTTGGAGGATCGCTGGATCCTCTGCTAAGCCACGGTCCAACACAGCAGGGCCGCCGGGTCCTCATAGCGCAGAGGACCCGCCACGGCCCCGTGTGCCTCAGCTGGCAGCGTCGCGATGCAGTGATGTCATCGCGACGCTGCCTCTCCTCGGGCGCACGCGCACAGCGCGTCATAGGCCTTGCCGAGGAGCTGGCCGGAGGAGCGCGGGGACTGAAGAGGACGAAGAGGAGCGCGCGGCCGGGAAGTAGGTAATGTGAGTATAACTGTTATTATTTTTACCTGCCTGAGCCCCTATACCTGCCTGCCTGAGCCCCTATACCTGCCTGCCTGAGCCCCTATACCTGCCTGCCTGAGCCCCTATACCTGCCTGCCTGAGCCCCTATATACCTGCCTGCCTGAGCCCCTATATACCTGCCTGCCTGAGCCCCTATATACCTGCCTGCCTGAGCCCCTATATACCTGCCTGCCTGAGCCCCTATATACCTGCCTGAGCCCCTATATACCTGCCTGCCTGGGCCCCTATATACCTGCCTGCCTGGGCCCCTATATACCTGCCTGCCTGGGCCCCTATATACCTGCCTGCCTGGGCCCCTATATACCTGCCTGCCTGAGCCCCTATATCTGCCTGCCTGAGCCCCTATATACCTGCCTCTGTGCCCCTATATACCTGCCTGAGCCCCTATATCTGCCTGCCTCTGTGCCCCTATATACCTGCCTGAGAGTGCCCCTATATCTGCCTGCCTCTGTGCCCCTATATTCCTTCCTGTGTGCCCCCTATATCTATATATGCCTGCCTCTGTGCCCCTATATACTGACCTGTGTGCCCCCTATATCTATATATGCCTGCCTGAGTGTCCCTATATACCTGCCTGTGTGCCCTTATATCTATATGCCTGCCTGAGTGCCCCTATATACCTGCCTGAGTGACCCTATATTTATATACCTGCCTGAGTGACCCTATATTTATATATCTGCTTGTCCTATCTGAGGGGACATATATACCTATAATTAAGGAGTTGCTGGAAATGTGAGGATTCTAAGTTATTTGTGTCCAAATCTGCAGGGACGAGTATTGGCCGAGAGCAATCAGCATGAAGGTGTGAATCGGATGGAGAAGAAAAGGGAACGTGAACGATGCTGATCAGAAATGATGTCTCCTGTGAGTCACTAAATGTAACTGCAGTTTAATCACTTATATGTCTGCAGAGCGTCTACATACAACTAGTATCTACCACTATATGGTCACTGTATGGCGGTGGTATATGTAATCAGAGGCTGTGTACAGCTGATAGTCACATGTGGGAGTTAGGGTCTGGCAGGATTATTTGAGCCTTAAGTAGTAATAGTTTTGGGTCTTGGATTTGTAGGAGTGTTTTCTAATAACAATGATGTGTCTGGTAGATTTGCTCCATGTATCGGTGGATTATTTGGTGACTGTTATTTAGGGGTATTGCACTGTCATACGGAGGGGAGCGATTTTGAAAAAACAGATTTGTCAGGGCTGATTTTCATTGTGCAGCGACTACTGAGGGATCTATGTGGAATATGGAGAAAATTAGTGACAGGAACAGAAGTTTTTTCTATGTGGGAGAGAGTAACTGATGCAAGGGGGAGAGAGGGCCTGGTGCAGGGAGAGAGAGGGCCTGGTGCAGGGGTGAGAGGAATTAGGGGGGGTGCCATTTTTTTTGGGAGTGAGGGGGGTGGGCGCCATTGGCTGTACTTGCCTAGGGCACCAAAGTGCCTTGTCCCGGCCCTGAGGTGACGGCAGCAGCTGCATGAGGTCAGACCGTGGCACAATGACATTCTGGAGGTGGCAAAAACAGGAGTAGGCCACAGAGTGGCACAATGACAGAGAGTGGATGTCACGGCACCAGCAACAACAGCAGCATTAGGTCATAGAGTGGCACAATGACACAGTGTGGAGGTGGGTGGCAATACCAGTCCCTGGTAAAGATGGTGGTAGGCAGATGGAGAAAGTGGCAGCAGATGTGTGGCATCAGGCGGGTGGCGGCAACAGAATAGTGGCTGAGGCAGGTAGTTTGAACCCAGACTCATTTCTCACAGTTTGGGTGAGGCGTCATGGCTGATGTAGTCTGACGCCTAAGGCATTGGTGTGTGGAAATCCTGGCCGATCCACGCCTGATTCATCTAGACAAAGGTCAGTCGTTCCACATTTCCCGTGGACAAGCGGGTTCTCCTTGGGGTAACGATGGCCCCCGCCGCACTGAACACCCGCTCTGATGCCACACTACTGGCTGGGCAGGACAGCTTCTCCACTGCAAACTCGGCAAGTTGCGGCCACACATCCAGTTTGGCTGTCCAGTAGTCCAGCAGATCTTCTAACTGGGGTGGCAGAGTGCATCTGGACCAGGAAATGATGGCAAAGAGAAACAGCTCCCTTCTGCAGAGGTGGTGCAGCCTTGACATTCATTCATGCTGATAGTCTTCTTTGGAGTAGATGGCATCTTCCAGCAAACATGTCACATGGCTAGAAATGTCAAACTTGAACCCAACTGAACATCTTTGGACTTCCTCGATCATTGTGATTGCTCATAGATCTTCAAACACGCACCCTCCTCCAGCAGCTGTGGGATGCAGCCAGCATGACTCCAGATACCTGTCTCAGAAAGGGAAGATCTCTCCTTAGGGAAGGCGCCATATAGGCGTGTGAAGATATGGAATTGCCTTTTGCACTCCACGAAGCATCTGCATATCACAAGGCATTATGGGAAAGGAGCTGAGAAGCTCAAGCGCCCTCTATTGGATGTAACAAATCTTCAATTTGCTTTTGACCCACTGGGTCTTTGGAAAGCAAAAGGGATATTTAGCCAAGCCAGCATCACCCATCTGTAGACAGCCGTTTTGGGGTGTTTGCCCCTCGTCAGTACAGAGCAGAGCGACGCTGGCTTGGCTGAGTTGGAGACAATGAGTGGCTCAGAAAGGGAAGATCTCTGTGACAGCCTACCAGGACCTTACTGAGTCACTCCGAGCCTGTCTCCTTGCTATCCATGCTGCAGACAGAGGTTACTCTGGATATTAGTTGGTGGTCATAATAATGTGAATAAATAATAATAATGTTATGTATTATGTATAATTATCTTCTGTTTTACGTTAAAGAGCTTTAGAGGTGGAAGAAAAACCACTGGTTTAGTTTCAAGAAGCATTACTAATATTATTAATATTATCTACAAAAATACATACAGAACTTACTCAATAAATCAAGTGTTTTCATTTTTTAAATATTCAAGCTGCTAGACAAGACTGAAATGATATCCTAGAAATTTGCTGGAAATTCTGCTCACTCAGACAGAAAGTAATCAAAGAGAAAGACAGTGGCCCATTTTTTCCTCACTGAATCTGTTAATTACATTCTATGTAAATCAAAATAACTAACTCCTTTATATGATATTGATATTCAAAGCAATGCTCCATAAACCCTGCTAATTATTTCTCTGCAGATATAAAGCCTCATGTCAAGCAGATAATGTGTCTATATTGCCACAGTTTATGCTTTTGTTGTTATTTGCATATATGCTGCTTATTTCCCATAAGTGCTATCAATTGAATTTGTGTTTATGAAATGATGTAGTGAAACTTGGATTCCTACCATGAGTAAAGTGCGTCTGTCATCTAAGGCGATTGTTACTTTATTATAAAACACTCCAGAATTAAATGCATTCTCTTAATGTATTTGGCTTTTAAAATGTCTTTCCCTACAAACAATTGGAGAATTTAAAAGCAATAACGTCTTATTATAGAACAAATAGAAGAGATTATCTCAATATAGTTATCCTACTAATGTATCCCAATTTTCTATATATCCCCACAGAGCATTGGCTGTACCACAGGCAAAGAGAAACACAATATGAAGATCAATACATTAAAAAGTACTGTTCATATTGATTTGTTAATGCACCATTAATTTTCTCGTGTAGTTTACAGAAAATGAGATTTCTGACTCATTATACTCATGGGTGAAACTTATTTTTCCCAGGCATTTCTCATTTATTTGTATTATACTTTGTAAATACATTGTCATGATACTGCAATTTCTCTATAGAAAATATGTTATAAAGTGCTTACATTGCAAGTTATGGTTATGGTATATAAACTTTATTTGACACAATATAGGATGCACCATACTGTAAGAAACAGTACAGTGCATACATCCATATGCCAGGTGTGACATCCCAAAATGTGATGTCAGGGTTACACTTTGCACACTAGGATTTGGTTCACCTATGAGATCAAGAGAAACATAGCAAAAAGATATAGCAGGACTAAAGTAACCTTTCATGACCTGCAATGAGACAGTTTACAGTAGGTTCATAATTAGTGTTGAGCTTCTGATTCCGGTCAATCTGAATTGGATTTTTATGCAGAAAACCTCCTCTAACCACAACTGTAACCCTAATCCCATGTTGGGGTTAGCGTAAAGATTTGTAGGCGTTTTTAGGGTAAACCTACATCTTCACTGTGCTTCCGGGTCCAGCGGGTGCATCGCTCTGACATCACTTGTGCTCCATCATGTCTTCTAGTCCTATGGCACTTTAGGGTGGAAGTGACGTCCTACCGATGGCGCTGCTCAACCAGCAAGCACCACAGAGAGGTAAGTTAACTCTAAATAGCATGAAAAACCTAAGCCACTTTAAAGCATAGTTGCCAACCCTCCCGTTTTTGGCGGGTCACTCCCGCTAATGGGGGCCGTGTCCCGCCCCCCCCCGCTTGGGTGGCTTAACCTCCCGCCTCTTTAGAGAAGCTGGAGGTTATCTGTGTACAGAGGCATCGGGCAGCGTCTCTTGACGCTGCCCTCCAGCCTCTGTCCTGTGCCGCCGCCGGCAATGCTCTCCTAGCTTCAGAGGAAGTTGCGAGAGCATTGCGGGGAAAGGGGGGGGGCTTAAAGGGCCCCGCGAAGCTCCGCCCCTTTCCCGAGTTTGGAAAAACTAGGATGCCAGCAGGACAGGTGAGTGCAGGGATGGGTGTGTGTGTGGGGAGGGGGTGGCTGATTGCCCGTGAGGGGAGGGTGTTGTGTGTGCAATGACTGAGTGCATGTGAGGGGAGGAGTGTGAAGTAGGTTTTATTATTTTATTGTTACTAGCTATAGGGGCACTGCCTGGCTCATGGGGGCATCTGCCTGGCTCATGGGGGCATCTGCCTGGATAAAGGGGGCATCTGCCTGGCTCATTGGGGCATCTGCCTGGCTCATTGGGGCATCTACCTGGATAAAGGGGGCATCTACCTGGATAAAGGGGGCATCAACCTGGCTCATGGGGGCATCTGCCTGGATAAAGGGGGCATCTACCTGGATAAAGGTGGCATCTGCCTGGCTCCTGGGGGCATCTGCATGGCTCATGGGGACATCTACCTGGATAAAGGGGGCATCTGCCTAGCTATTGGTGGAACTGCCTGGCTGTAAGGAGCATCTAAGTGGCTATTGGGGGCACTACCGGGCTATTGGGGGCACTACCTGGATGTAAGAGGCACTACCTGGATGTAAGAGGCATTACCTGGCTGTAAGGGGCACTACCTAGCTGTAAGGGGCACTATCTGGCTATTGGGGACAGCTACCTGGTTAGAAGGGGGCTGGCTACAGGAGGCTACTACCAGGTTACAGGGTTCAAATAGGCTACCGAGATACCTACCTATTGGGGCACAGTTTGGCGGTATCTCCCAGCTCTCCTGGATGCTGAATAGACCATCCAACAGTCCAGGGAAGCTGGGTGACGCCAAAACCCTAATTTAGCTTTCTTCCAGAGCCATTACACAGTTAGGTGGAGTAGGGTGTGGCTTTTTTTGAAGGGGGTGTGGCTTATGTGCAAGATGGGCGTGGATATGCAAATTTTTGGTACGGCATGCTACGCACGATGCCTTCAGATCTCCTGCTTTTTTACTTTCAAAAGTTGGCATGTATGCTTTAAAGGGGTTGTGCCACGATGTAATGTTGATGTGGGATCCTCCAAAATGGGTATTTATTCACTTTTCTAAATATATGTGATTACAAAAATTGCAGTCTGAGAGAGCTACAGGCTGCCTTACCTGCCCTTAATTACTTTAAAGCTTCTATTAGATATAACCTGACAAGAGCTGCTGGCCAGGCTTGTGCAGAGAACACTTCTTATCTGATGAAAGGGAGCTGAAGAAGCTTTCAAGGCACCGGGTAGAAATATGTTGTCTTTTGTATACAGAATCCACTAGTTGCAGTGTGATTATCTGAGTAGATCCCTACTTTATCTGATGACAGAGAACATGAAGAAGCTTTCAAGCTGCTGTGGAGAAAGCTGTTGTCTTTTGTATACAGAATCCACAAGTTGTAGTTTGATTATTTGAGTGAACATTTCACACGATCCCCTATGCAGACTCTGTGCTCTGGCTGTGTCTCTCTCTCTCTCTCTTAGTTCAGCGTGGCTTGTTTACATTTGCTTCTTAGCAGATAAGGCAGGTCTTGGCAAAACCCCATTAAGTTTAGATAGAGCTTCACAGAGTTTGGGCTCTGGATGTCCTGAATTCAAATCTTTTTTTATTATGTTTGGTTGAACGAATGTGAAACAGAACAGGGACAGTTTTGTGCATAATAGAATAATTATGTTCTTGATGTAAATTGTAACAGGCCATCCCCTGGATGTAAACTGAGTCAAAGATAGATTGTGTTATTAAAGCATAGATACAGTTACAAGCGACTTACACTATGTTATGGCACCTATGATAAAGGTAGGCATGGATCTGTAATGGACTGCCATTACAGATCCATGCCTACCTTTCACTAATAATCAGCTCATGACACCATGTTACATAGTTGTGATTTGTAGGAGTGAAAAGGCTGAGTGTGCAAGTATCCTAGTCTGCAAGTCTTATAAACTTAGCAATACATATTGAGATGGCAACCAGTTGCAGACTCTACACCACTCCAAGATTTAAAAAAAATGGAAAAAGAACAGAGAAACAGAAGTAAAAGTGTACTGTATAATAGCTCATAGAACTGATACCAAAATTGTATCCCTGAAAAAGAGTCTTATCACTTATCCAAATATTCCAGCTGTCAAAAATGCTTCATTTTGTTTGATCCTCCAACTCAGTATGTGTGTCTAAAATACACATTAATCTTATGTATGATTTCCCCAATGTATGAAGTGATGAAAGATTACCAGCTAGAATTAAATTATGTGCAGCATCCAAAGCTTGACAGCTCAGAGCGGTTTGGAAGGCTAGCTTAGGAGATATGTCATAACCTAACATTTCTGATAATAACTCAGGCACTTTGAGCCAAAAGTGATTTCTTTTTCTACACTTTTACCAGACATGGAACAGATCCTCAACAGCCAACACCTTCTCTAGCATACTGTAGGTTAGAGCTCCGTGAATCAAATTTGGAGATTTTCAATGTACAGTAGGCCAGGTGGATTCGTTTTTTTTAAATATTTAAATCAGATTATTACAGGATGAATAAATTGATGATGACTCTACTACTGAAGCTCATTCTCCCATATGCTTTCCTGAAAAAAGGCGACCCCGCACTCGAACCTCTTCATAAACTCTACCTAGTAAACCATGTGCCAAACAGACAAACGTACGACAAACAAGAAACAGAAGCCACAGATAACAAAGAATAGTCTTACAGGCCGAGGTGAAACCAGGAGTATGCGAAGTACCAAAGGACAGAGTGGGAGAGTAACCAGAAAGACAAGCCAAAATCTGAGAACCTGCAAAATGACACAGCAAAGCAAACCAGACAGCTAGGACACAGAAAACAATCACCAGCATAGACTGGCATATAGGAAGAGGTTTAAAACCCCCGCCCAACCAGGGATTGGCTTATGTGTTTAGCCATTTAAGCACCAAGCCACAGCCTGGCTGAGGCTGCAACAAAATCCTTATAGGGCCAGTAGCACAGTCCTAACAGTACCCCACCTTTTACAAGGGGCCACTGGACCGGACTTCAGAGGGAATTTTTTTGTGAAATTCCTTCACTAACCAATCGGCATGGATGGAGGAGGCAGGCTCCCATTTGCGCTCCTCTGGTCTATACACTCTCCAATGTACAAGATATTGAAGAGCGTTTCTGACTCTTTAGGAATCCTCTATTCGCTCAACTTCGAACTCTAGATCCCCGTCTACCTGGATAGGAGGGGGAGGTTCCTTATGAGGACCAATATGAGGTACGTACTTTTTGAGCTGCGATTTGTGGAAGACGTTATAGATATGGAAAGTTGGCGGGAGACTAAGACAAAAAGTGACTGGATTGATAACCTTTAGAATGGAGTAGGGAGCAATATATTTTGGAGCCAACTTATGAGAGGGAGCTTTAAGTCTCATATTTTTGGTGGCAAGTCAAACTTTATCCACTACAGCAAACCCAGGCCCTACAGTGTGTCTCTTATCAGCGTTCCTTTTATATATGGACTAGGATTTCCTCAGGTTCAATTGAACCTGGGCCCAGACTGTGCACAGTTTTTCTGATTCAATCTCTACCTTGGGGTTATCAGAGGTGGACGAAGAGAGAGAACCAACGTGCAGATGAAAGCCACAATTACAGAAAAACAGCCAGAAACACATGCCAAAATCCGAGAACCAGCAAAATGACCCAGCAGAGCAAACCAGCCAGCAAGGACCCAAAAACCAAACACCAGCCGAGACTGGCAGACAGGAAGAGGTTTAAACCCCCCGCCCCAGCCAGGGACTGGCTCGAGTGCTTAGCCGTTTAAGCACCAATCCGAACCCTGGCTGAGGCTGCAGCAAAGTCCTTAAAGTGCCAGTAGCGCAGTCCAGACAGACATAGGTCCATCATGTCCAGAAAACCTTTAGGAAGCAGTTGCCAATTGCCCAATACTAGAGGGAAAAAGAATTCTTGACTTCAAATCTGGCAACCAGAATAAATCCTTGGATTAATGTCCCATCTTCAGAATCTTGTACCCATAACCTGTAATATTATATTTTTCAAGAAAGACATTTAAGCCCTTTTTAAAATTTAGCTCAGTGATTTAACCATCACAGTAATATGTGGCAGAGAGTTCTGTAGTCTTAATAATAAGTGAAGAATGGCCATTTATGATGATGGTGAAAACATTTTTGTCTCTAGATATCGATTATGCCCCAAATCATTGCAAGCGGAAAAAAAAACAGCACAATTTGTCTTGCGAATGCAGACATGCCTACTCTCCACTTCAACTTCTACAAGTCATAACATTCCTTTTATTATTATTATCATTATTGATTTTAGAGCGCCCTTGGTTCCAGGGCGCTGTACATTCGAGGTGGTTACAGAAATAACATTGGTCAAACAATTACAAAGTGACAATAAGTGACTAACAACTGGTACAGAGGGAGAAAGATCCCTGCCCGTGAGGGCTTACACTCTACATGGAAGGAGGAAAGAGACAGAAGGTGAGGGGCAGACATGTTTGTGGGGTGGAGCAGTGCAACACGGTTAGTGTTGATATAGGCAATCCTGAACATATGTGTATATATATTATTATATATATTATATATATATATATATATATATATAATATTATATAATATATATATATTATATATATATATAATATACATATATATATATAAATTTGTAAAAATAACACAAAATTACAGGATAAAGTGGCAAGTTATGCTGGGACTTCAGTGTCAATGATATTGTATTGAGCCCCGGGGCGTCGCTAGGCTGTTTTTTATTCGGCTCGGGCCCCGAATAAAACACCCTGTGCCCCCAGTCTCCCGGGCTCCAGGCCTCTGCCCTGGGCCTGGAGCACCGATTGGCCCTTCAGCTGCATGTCTCCGCTGGAAACCCCACTCAGCTGAGGGCTTCTGCGGGGCAAGAGCGAGCGCTCCCTGCCCCGGACCCGTGTCCGGACCGGCTCTTTGGGGCCGACACTGCGGGGCCGCCGGGTCCTCACAGCGCTGAGGACCCGCCGCCGGCCCCGTGCGCCTCAGCCGGCAGCGTCGCGATGATGTGATGTCATCACGCCGCCTGCCTTCCCGGGGCGCACAGCGCGTCAAAGGCCGTGCGCCCGGGGGGTGCCGGAGGAGCGCGGGCTTTAAGAGGACAGAGCGCGCTCCGCCGGGGGAGTTAAGGTGGGTATTAATGTTGTTATTTTTTTCCCCGCTTTTACCGCCTCATTGCCCCTATATACTCCCCCGTGCCCCAAAATGCCTCCCTGTGGCCCCCTTTTCCCTGCTGTGGCCCCCTTTATCCTGCCTGTGGCCCCCCATATCGTGCCTGTGGCCCCATATCCCTGCCGTGGCCCCCATATACTCCCTGGGGCCCTCCTTTCCCCGCCTGTCCCCCAAATCCCTCCCCGGGGCCCCCCATACCCCTGCCTTGGCCCCCATACCCCTGTTGTCCCCCTATATGCCTCCCTGTGGCCCCCCAATTCCTCTCTGTGGCCCCTATATCCATGCCGGGCCCCTATTTGCCTGTGGCCCCCAACCCCTGCCGGGGCCACCAATGCGCCGTGCCCTTTACCTGCCTGTGGCCCCCATATATGCCTTGCCCTATAACCTCCTCATGCCCCCTATCTGCCTCATGACCCTATATTCTGCCTCAGTCCCCCCTTTATTCCTGTGGCCCCTATACTTTGCCTCATTCCCCATATCCGCCTGTGCCCCATATACTGCCTTGCCCCCCTATTTTTACTCCGGGGGGGCCCCCATATACCTGCCTGGGGCCCCCTATGCCTGCCGGGGGCCCCCTTTTACCTGTGGGCCCTTTTTATCTGCCTGGGGCCCCATTTTGTTTCACCCCCCTATTACCTAACGGGGGGGACTGCTATCCTATAATTAAGGATTTTGTGGGAATGTGAGGATTCAAAATTTTTGTCCAAACCTCGGGGACAGTCTTGGCCGGGGAGCAACCATGAAGGTGTAAACCCGGGTGGAAAAAAAAGGGGAAAGTGAACGCGCTGATCAGAAAAAATGTCTCCGGTGATCACCAAATTAACTGCAGTTATTCACTTTTATGTCGGCAAGTTACATACAACTAGTAACTCCCCCTATCTGGTCACTGTATGGGGTAAAAAACAGTCCCCTCACGCTGTGTACACTGGTGTCTACCACTATCTGGCACTGTATGGCGGTGGTAAAAGTAATTGAGCCTGTTACAGGTGGTCACATGTGGGGGTTGCTTGGGGGTCGGGGTCTAGGGATTTTTTGAGCCTTAAGAGGGGAATAGTTTTGGGGGGCTTGGTTTTTTTAGGAGGGTTTTAGTAACAATGCTTGTCTGGGAGATTTGTCCAGTGTAGGGGTTTTTTGGTGACTGTTTAGGGGTATTGTCATATGAGGGGAGAAGTTCGAAAAATAAATTTTTCATTGGTGAATTTTACTGTACAGTGATGTGAGGAATGAGGGATCAGTGTGGGGTATGCAAAAAATTGACAGAAAAAAAAAGTTTTTTTGTAAAAAAAACATCCCCCATTCACTGAGGTGTGAAAATGTCGTGTGAACCCATACCCAGAAAAAAACCCAAAAGGGCCAAGCCACGGGTGTTTTAGGACCCTAGCAAACGCCCCCGATTTGGCCCCGTAAGTAATGCCCATCAATAGTTTTGACCTAAGCCAATTGCTGTGGCATCCTAGGTGTTATTGGTGTAAAATAGTATTTGCAGATGCTAATAACAAGTGGCTTTTAAAAACTTGTTATTAAAATGATTGCTTTAACTTGAGCTGATGTTACATGTGTGACCTCATATCAATATTTAGACCCTGAGCCCGTCATCTAAACTCCAGAGAGGCCTTATATACTTTTACTATTGACATAGATAATATCTCAGCTTCTACTTTTCTGCCTCAAAATTTTCTGCGATTCCCTGCATTCCTTACAAGGAAAAAATTATGGAAAAAGCAAAACCCTTTGTTGCACGGGGGGGGCCCAGAAATTCCTCATGGGGGTTCTGGTGCTACAAATACTGGATTAACAGTGTGAGGAATTCAGACTTTTTGGCGGAATGTGCATAATTTATATTTTTTGAACTGGAAAAATGTTCCTTTTGTCCAGTGCTGCTGTTGTTAGCCTGTGCATACACTATGCCTCTATAACAATCCATAAGTGTTTAGTAAAGTGTGGTTCAGTCGTTGCAGGTGTTTCCCTTGGAACTTTCCTGTACTCCTCTAGCAGCCTGGGCCAAAAAGTCAAAAAGCTATTCCAATAGCTTTGGAAATATATACAACACATTAGTACCACATATGTTCACAATGTTTGAATACGTGATTTTCAGGTTTATGCATGCTGCACCTTCGGTATGGGGAAGCAGGACATGACGGTGACTGCTCATAGGAAATCATGGATCAAAGAATGTTCAAAATTCATGACAGGTCTTAATCCAAAAATCTTAAAGGTATATTTCATCTCAGTCAGAACTGGTTATTCTTTAATATTCAACAGAAATCAAGCAGCAAGTTTTCTGATGAGCATGCTGAGAATTTATGGGTGCCAGAGTGAAGAAGCTTGGTGGTAAAAGGTTCACAAAACATCTTGAAATATTTGAAGTAGCAATACAAGAAGCTGTGTCTATATAGTTACTCATCTCTCCATGTGAATGTACTTATGTGATTTATGTAAGTATGAATAACTTTCCCATTAGTTAGTCAATGGACAACAATATAAGCCATTATGATACTACTCTCAGTCAGCAAGGAGGTGTGTTGCTGCAAAGCCAAAATTCTGGATACTTTTTTGCTATGGCAAAAGTATATGGAAGGGTATTCAAGAACATGTAGAAAATATAAAAGAACTTAATCACAGGATACTGAAAAAATATTGAGCTTTGATTTCTATAGAGCTGATTGAAAGGGGTTGTCCATCAGAAGAAAATTCATCTGTAATGGGGCCAGGATAGGGAAAAAAAAGAAAAAAGTGAAATGGAGTGATCTGTTCCCTGCTGCTGCCGCCTCAGATAACCTGTCGATCTGCTTCTCTTCAGGATCCGCTAGAAGTTCTCCACCCGACACACAGGAAAGACTTGCACTTCATTCACTCACTATACAGCATAAGCCTCTTCTGTGTGTTGGGACAATAACCGAAAAGTGAAGAAGAGTGGATCCCAGTGAGCTCCGCAGTGAGGGGGCGAAGAGATAGGTATCACTTTTTTCCCACCCTGACCTCATTACAGATCAATTTTCTTCTGGTGGACAACCCTTTTAATCTAAATCTGTACATTTGTGTTCATGTTCAATGCTTGCTTGATGTCCTTGCTGTAGATTTTATCTATTCATTTTAAAGGTTGAAATCCATGGCACAATTCTGAATTAATTTACAACAGACTATATAGGCATACTCTAAATGTATAAAAACACATGCTGTATTTACATGTAACAAATCTGCCATGTCTAAACACATGTAATTGCACCACAATCTGAGGGATTTAGATGTAATAATTAAAATAAATATACAGCTATAAAAAATACATTGGCATTGCCCATGTCCATCAATCATATTCCATTGTTCACTTTCTGTCAACATCACTAGTAGACTGGTTTCACCCACTGCATTTTTGTAAAAGAAAAAAAAATCAATGTTTTCATGTCATTTTTGTTGCATTTTGTTTGAAGTCAGATGTTATTTTGAAGGCTCTAAGAACATATAAAACATACTTCATACTCAGCACTTTAGTCTTTTTTTTTTTTTTTTGTACACCACATGCTCTGGGTATAGCATTTTTCCTGGCCTCTTTACCAGAGAAACAAGATATTACAAAATTAAACTAAAAACACCTTCCCCAAAAGACACATAGTACATATAAAAACAGTGTATATTTAAAAAGCATTTTAATATACCGTATACACTCAAGTATAAGCCGACCCGAATATAAGCCGAAGAACCTGGGAAAACTTATTGACTCGAGTATAAGCCTAGGGTGGAAAATGCAGCGGCTACTGGTAAATTTAAAAAATAAAAATGGATACCAATAAAATGACATAGGCAGGTATAGGCAGTTTATTGTCCCACATAGGCAGGTATAGGCAGGTTTATGTCCCCAATAGGCAAGTATAGGCAGTTTAATGTCCCCCATAGGCAGGTATATGTCTCCCATAGCAGGTATAGGCAGGTATATGTCCCCCATAGCATGTCTAAGCAGTTATATGCCCCCCATAGCAGGTGTAAGCAGTTATAGGCAGGTATATGTCCCCCCATAGGCAGTTATAGGCAGGTATTTGTCCCCTCATAGGCAGGTATAGGCAGTTATGTCCCCCATAGGCAGTTATAGGCAGGTATTTATCTCCACATAGGCAGGTATATGTCCCCTCATAGGCAGGAATAGGCAGGAATATGTCCCCTCATAGGCAGGAATAGGCAGGTATATGTCCCCTCATAGGCAGGTATAGACAGTGACATGTCCCCTCTGAGGCAGGTATAGGCAGTTATGTCCCCCATAGGCAGTTATAGGCAGGTATTTATCTCCACATAGGCAGGTATATGTCCCCTCATAGGCAGGAATAGGCAGGTATATGTTCCCTCATAGGCAGGTATAGACATTGACATGTCCCCTCTGAGGCAGGTATAGGCAGGTATATGTCCCCCATAACAGGTATAAGCAGTTATAGGCAAGTATATGTCCCCCATAGCAGTTATAGGCAGGGAGGTGTCCCCCATAGCAGGTATAAGCAGTTATAGGCAGGCATGTCCCCTCCTAGGCAGGTATAGATAGTGATATGTCCCCTCATAGGCAGGTATAGGCAGGTATATGTCCCCCATAGCAGGTAAAAGCAGCTACAGGCAGGTATATGTCCCCTCATAGGCAGGTATAGGCAGTTATGTTCCCCATAGGCAGGTATAGGCAGTTATGTCCCACATAGGCAGTTATAGGCAGGTATATGTCCCCTAATAGGCAGGTACAGGAAGTGTTTGTTAAAAAATAAAAAATACAAATACTCACCTCTCTCCCCCGCTGCTCCGAGGCGTCTTCCTCCCGACACAGGCGATGTGATGTCATCAGGCCGCGCAGGCAACGTGATGACATAGCACGCTGCCTGTGTCGGAAACTCTGGAGGAAGCCACAAGTCTGCTTGCAGCCCCTTCCGGAGTCCTATTGCGGTGCAGAGAGTGATCGCTCTCTGCTCAGCAATAGTGCTCTCAGCTACATGCGCTCCCAGTACAGCCGAAGAGATCTCCGCCCACGTCTGGGCCATGGCAGCGCCCGGACAGCGGCGGGTAAATCGAGGGTCACCTGTATGCACTCCCAGAGGAGTCGCATACAGCTGATTGATCTCCGCCGCCACCCAGGCCATTGCAGCGCACAAGCGCCGACAGTGACTCAAGTATAAGGCCATGTTCACGTGGCTTAAAATGGGCCGTATTTTGGTCCGTAATTACGCGCCGAAGTGCGAAAATTACGGCTGAAAACGGCCCATTCATTACGGTAATGCACAGTTCTCATAGAGAACTATGGATTACGTCTCCTCTCCCTGCTCGGCGAATACGCCGAGTGGGAGATAATTCACATGTCATTTTCTAGCGGCGTATACGCGCCGCTAGCAGTGAGTGTCTATGGACCGGCGAAGTGCCGGCCCCCCCCCGCTCCCTCCCCTGCTCCTGCCCCGCCCCCGGCCACACGGCGTAACTGCGGGGCGTAATTACGCCCCGCAGTTAACCCATGAGAACATAGCCTAAGCCGAGGACAGATTTTTAAGCACATTTTTTGTGCTGAAAAGCTCGGCCTATACTCAAGTATATACGGTAGTTTAAAATATCTGAATAATGAGCCCTTAAAGGGAATGTATCACCAATATTTTTTTTTTTTTACTAATTAAAACAAGATAATTACACATATTATTTTCTTCTTAGTCATTTTTATTTCATTATGGTAGATTTTTTTAAATGTTGTTTTCTGCATATGATTATGGGGTCAACCATCTTGCCTGAGCTGCTTTTAACAGCATTTAGAGAAATACTTTACTGTAGCCACTTGGACATAGGAGCCTGTGAACAAGAGCAGACCCATTGTCTTCTATAGGAGAGTTTTCTAGGCATGCTTGGTGACCTGTCAAGAAGTCAATGTGCAGAGAGAGGGAGCTGTGACTATCTCCTATTGTGAATGGTGGATCCTGTGTTATTTATACACATTAGTTTCATCTTTCAGTGTAATCCTGCCTGTGCTGATAAGGAGGAAACTGCTTAAATGTTTTCTCTAGAACAGGAAGTGTCAGGCTATTATTAGGCCATGTGGCCAAAGTATAAAATGCATGATTTCAGGATTTTAAAAAAAATATTAAATATTAATATTAAAAATATTGATAGTTATATGAAAAATGAAAAAGAAAATACCCAGAAATTCTTAAAAAGAGGTTAACATGAAAACATGAGTTACACAATAAGTCATTGTCTCATTACACATTCCCTTTAATCTTTTTCAGGATATCGATATTTCAACATACAGTATTTCCAATACCTATGGTCAGCGATATAACAGACTCTGGTGCTTCTGTTATATCAAGGTTATGGTACTTCCCTTTTGCATAAGAAAGGGAAAGGATGATATCCTAATATGTAGAGATTCTGATTGTCTGAAGTACTAGAAGCTCTTGGTAGAGGTTCACTTTCTCTGTCATTGCAGTGACTTGTAAAAGCATATATGGATAGCTTTTAAAATACCATACCCAAACCCCAGCTTTGTTTTAGAGAAGCAACACAGTTCCAACTTTGTTTTCCTTTTTATTCTGCTAGATGTATGATACAATACATTATAAATCAGTGGAATAGATTCAGGATCAAAACCAATACAAATTACCAATGAGCTGTACCAGTTAAAGGGGTGGTCAGCCAAAATGTTATTTATTCCAACTGGTTAGACTTTATGAAAAATATGAAACAAGCATTATTTACCTTCTCCATGTACCTGGTCTCAACACACAGGAGCCAATCAGTGACCACATTGCAGGCATTATTGTCTAAATGAGCACTAGTCACTGTTTTTTCTTTAAAGTTAAATTCAAATTAACCATTTCCCTTTACTTCACATAGGGCATATACATTGGGTTGCAAAAGTATTCATACCCCTTGAACTGTTCCTCATTTTTAAACATTACAGCCACAAACTTAAATGTATTTTATTAATATTTTATGTGATAGAGCAACAGAAAGTAACACATATTTGTTAAGTATAAAGAAAATGATACACGCTTTTCCAAATTTTTGCAAATTAAAACACTGAAACGTTTGGCATGTGTAAGTAGTCATCCCCCCTTCTTGTACTCTATACCATTAAATTGATAATTACCTTTAGAAGTCCCCTAATTAGTAAATGGAGTACATCTGTGTAATTTATTTTCAGTTTAACTTAAGCTGTTTTGTGAAGGCCTCAGAGGTTTGTAAGAGAACAGTAGTGAACAAACAGCATAAAGAAAACCAAACAGCACACCAGACAGCTCAGGGCTAAAGTTGTGGAAAAGTGTATTGCAGGGTTAGGTGTTAAAAAAAAAAATAAAGTCAAAAAAAGCAGCTCACCTGTGACTTTCTTTGCGAGCTCTCGGTTCAGGGTGCCTTCCCTTGTGTTCAACTCCAACCAGCAATCAAAGAAACGAACCAGCTTCAGCAAACAACATGGTGTAGATGAGGAGGCAAAATTATGCAGGTGCAGTACGGGCTCTTAAAAAATATCAAGATTTATTTCATTTCTATTTAAAATCCAAAGCAACATGCACAAACAAACGAGAGACCCTTCACCTAGATAGGTGTGGACAGAATGGAGCTAGACTGCCGACGCGTTTCGGATCACATGACCCTTACTCATCTTTGATATTTTTTAAGAGCCCGGTCTGCACCTGCATATATTTTTCTCTCCTCATCTGACACCATGTTGTTTGCTGAAGCTGGTTCGTTTCTTTGATTGCTGGTTGGAGTTAAAAAAAAAAATAGCCCACGCTCTGAACATCTCACAGAGCACTGTTCAACCCATCATCCGTAAATGGAAGAAGTATTGCACAATTGCTAACCTACCAAGATATGGCTCTCCATCTAAACTGATAGCCCAGACAAGGAGAGCACTAGTTAGAGCAGCCAAGAGGCTCATGGTTACTATGGAGGAGTGGCAGAGATCCATGGCTCAGGTGGGAGAATCTGTCCCCAGGACAACTATTAGTTGTGTACTTCACAAATCTGGTCTTTATCGAAGAGTGGCAGGAAGAAAGCAAGTCATAAAAAGTCCTGTTTGCAGTTTGCAAAAAGCTATGCAGGTGACACAGCAAGCATGTGAAAAAGGGCCTCTGGTGAGATGAGACCAAAATTTAAAAAAACTTGAGACTGGGGCGCAGGTTCACCTTCTAGCAGGACATGCAGCCAAAACTACAATGGAATGGTATAAATCAAAGCATATTCATGTGTTAAAATTGCCTAGTCAAAGTCCAGACTTACAGTAAAGCCCATTGAGAATCTGTGGCAGGACTTGAAAATTGCTGTTCACAAACATTCACCAACCAATAGGAGCTAGAGCTATTTTGCAAAGAAACATAAAAAAAAATACAATACATTTAAAATTATGAGAAAAATGAAGATAATTTTGAGGGGTTTGAATGTTTTTTCAACCCACTTTGAAAAAAGGAGGCCAAAAGGAGGCATTTACTGTACTTATATCCATCAGTTAAAGGGCCACAACAAAAGAAATCTTAGCTCAGGGTGATTGAAAATAAGTGTTTTTGTGTCAGTCAGTGTTTTTGTGTCAGATGAAAAAGTACAGGATGTTGCTTCTGCCATGTCAGGATATGATTTTCACTTGTTATTCTGATAACAATAAGATTTCTCTGAACCACGCATCTAAGAGATCACTTCACCAGAATGTACCTACATCCTACAATACACTATAAAGGCAATTATGTAAGGTAGTGCAGTGAATTGTGAAGAAGAACTTGAATGGATATTCCTGGAAATGTCAGTATATCTACCATCATTTAACAAAATACATCCAGCAGTGCTCTTTGGTTTCATGGTAAGATCATACAGTAAATAGAATAGAAAAGATACAGCTCGCCTCAATGAATATTGTGAAGCAAGTCCAACAGTTGGGTAATTGTGCTGTGCATAAACTGTTTGCAGACAGCACAAACTTATAAAATCAGCTAGAAGAAAAATCATGGCTGATGCATTTTTAGCAGAATGTTCTATGGATAAAAGCGTTCTGCGTGAAACGCATTAGCCATGTTTTTTCCTCTGGCCATACCAAATTTTTAAACGTTAATGGGATAAAGTGATTTTATGAGCTTGTGCTGAACCTTTATTCAGATGAAGGATTGATATCTCATCCACACTCAGACTATATATATGCAACAAATATGATATTACATTTCAATGTGATAAACATGCAAAAAAAGGACTTGACAAATAATTTTTTATGCTGTCCTAAAGCACTTATAGGTATACAAACTTCAGCCATTTTTTCATACTTGTTAGATATTTCTGAACACAGAATGGAAATTCCCACTAAACCAATTGGATACCGTAGTGCTTACTCTAAACTAGTCATACACATGAGTTACGCAGGGTAGGCTTTAACGTCTATTGGGTTCTCCTGACTGCCCACCAATAGCAGATATTGCGAGAAAATTAGATTGGTGATATTGGATCTCAATATGCCTAATCCTTTGTTCCTACCTGGGCCATCTTAACAGCATAATAAGCCCAGCAAAGCAAAGTAAAGCTTTGCCTACACAGCCACTCATAGGAAACAAAATATAAAACATTGATAAAATTAACTTAGATTTATTGGTACCTCTAATTAATTCAGTTATGAGTTGGCCCAACTACTGGAAGTTACGAGATGGGAAAACCCAGTTAAATGCCTCCTGTCAATACATTTAAATTTTCTACTTTCATGTCATTATAAGCAATAAAAACGGTAAAATTGCTCTTTGGAGTGCAGACATGGCTACTGTCTGCTACATACTGTAATTTTTCTCCTTCTACCAAGTAGATGGAAGATTTTAATCTTGAGGTCAATGATTGGAATATTAGTGTGAAATTTTGCTTTCTGCATTCATTAGCTTGGGACTCATAGACCCGTCCGCATGTTAGGACAGTAGTGGCTCCTATGGGACTTAAGGGTTTTGTCACGATGTAATGTTGACGTGTGATCCACCAAAATAGGTATTTAATCACTTTTCTAAATATATGTGATTACAAAAAGTGAAGCCTGTGAGAGCTACAGCATTGCTCAGTCCCCCTTAGTTTCCTGAAAGATTACATTAGACACGACAAGGATACTGACAGGAGCTGATCTGGCCGTGCTTGCGTGTTTGCACTTCTTATCTGATGACAAGGAACATGAAGGAGCTTGCAAGGGGCTGGTGAGAAAGTGCAGTGTATGAGTCTGTCTGCTGTATAGAGAATCCACTGGTTGTAATGTTATTATTTGAGTAAACTTTAGAGGCACTCCCTGCTTTCTCGCTCTCTGCTCACCCCCCTCCCTCTCACCCCTGCAGCCGTTCATGACTTAGCATGCTTTGTTTATCTTCTCTCCTGAGCAGATAAGAGGTAAGGAACTCACTTTGTGGCAAAACCCCTTTAAGCTGTTCTCTTCTCCGCACAGTAATAAACATGAACATATGTCTGAACTAAGTATTCATGTTTCTAAAGGAGTCTGTGGTTAACTAGCTCTCAGTTAAACATGTGATAACGTTTTATGTGTAATCAGGGGCATAACTAGAGAAGGCTGGACCCCATAGAAAACTCCCTGCAAGCCCATCCCTCTCCCATGAACATTTACCACTACCTTAATAGTCATGCAATTACTAGATAACACATGGAGCAAATACCTCAATGTACATATCACCATCATACTGCTACCAAATGAATCCCACTACACCAAGACCAATATTACCAATAACACTTCTACAATAGGACCAGATAATACTGCCAGAACATGACCAAAATTTATCACCACATAGTGACTTAATAATACCCTTATACTATTACTGAATAAAGATCAATATGCAAATAACATGCAGTGACTGTAAATTACCACCACACAGTCACTAGTGGTAGATACCAGTTGTACACAGGCTCTGCAGACTGTATATTACCACCATACAGTGACCATATAGTGGTAATTACCAGTGTAAACAGCCTCTGCTGACTGTATATACCACCATACAGTGACCATATAGTGGTAGCTACCAGTTGTGCACAGGTTCTGCAGACTGTAAATTACCATCATACAGTGGCTATGTAGTGATAATTACTAGTGCACACAGACCCTTTAGACTGTACAGGGGGGGAAAAAAGTATTTAGTCAGTCACCAATTGTGCAAGTTCTCCCACTTAAAAATATGAGAAAGGCCTGTCATAGGTAGACCTCAACTATGAGAGACAAAATGACAAAACAAGTCCCGAAAATCACATTGTCTGATTTGGAAATTTGCAAATTATGGTTGAAAATAAGTATTTGGTCAATAACAAAAGTTCATCTCAATACTTTGTTATATATCCTTTGTTGGCAATGACAGAGGTCAAACGTTTTCTGTAAGTCATCAAAAGGTTGGCACACACTGTTGCTGGTATGTTGGCCCATTCCTCCATGCAGATCTCCTCAAGAGCAGTTATGTTTTGGGGCTGTTGCTGGGACTTTCAACTCCCTCCAAAGGTTTCCTATGTGGTTGAGATCTGGAGACTGGCTAGGCCACTCTAGAACCTTGAAAAGCTTCTTACGAAGCCACTACTTCATTGCCCTGGCGGTGTGCTTGGGATCATTGTCATGCTGAAAGACCCAGCTGTCACGGGTGGGCCTGCGACCCCCGTCCCGGGTCACAGTCACACCCGTGGTCCCGGCACGAGCGGCACCGCCGCCCGCATGTTGGGTGGTGGGCACGCTCACCCTGCCGGCCGGGTCCCTGCCTACTTACCCGGCCGCGCTCCTGCTGCAGCTCCAGTCTCCCGGCGTGCGCGTCCCCACTCCCTACGCGTACGCGTATGCGCGCCGGCTCTGTGAAATTTAAAGGGCCAGTGCACCAGGAATTGGGTATTGCCGGTCACTGCCCTTATTTAAGTCTGCCCCTTCCTGAGTAATGTGCCGGATCTTTAGTGCCATTTAACATATAGAGAAAGCGTTCCTAGCCTTGTTCTGATTACCGTGTACCGTACCATTTGCTTCCGTTCCTCGACCACGGATCTTAGCCGCCTGTCCTGACCTCCTGCCTGTCCCCGACTACGAGCCTGCCTGACAATTTTGTACCACGCTACACCTCGGCTGCCTCCGAAAACAAGTCACGTCAGGGGTAACGACCTGGTAGACTTCTGCCGCAGCCAGTCCATCCCGCTTTGCAGCGGGCTCTGGTGAAAACCGGGACCTACTTAGATTCCACTCCCTGGCAGGGCTTACGCCATTGCTTGTGGTGGTCGAGAGGATCCACCATCTCCGACCATGACAGTAAGATCCGGCCATGGATCCCGCCAAGGTGCCTCTGCCGACCGACGCTGAACTCACCACCATCGTGGCTCAGCAGTCGCAACAGATCGCTCAGCAAGCCCAGCAACTCAGCCATCTATCCGCCATGATGCAGTAGCCGCTCAGCAACAGCAACCCGCTCCCGTGGCTCCCGCTGCTCCTTCGGTTCCTGCTCCGACCGCTGGTCCTAGGCTCCGTCTGTCTTTGCCGTCCAAGTTCGATGGGGACTCCAAGGCTTGCAGGGGCTTTATCACCCAATGCTCCCTGCATATCGAATTAATGGGTAACCAATTTCCCACCGAACGGTCAAATGTGGCATTCGTGCTCAGTCTTCTTTCCGGGAAAGCCCTGGCCTGTGCTACCCCCCTCTGGGACAGGGACGACCCGATCAAGGCCAATCTTGCTACATTACTCACCGAGTTCAGGAGTGTTTTCGAGAAACCTGCTCGGGCTTCTTCCGCCGAGATGGCCTTGCTAAACCTGCGCCAAGGGGACTCATCTGTAGGCGATTATGCCGTATGTTTCCGCACTTTGGCTTCCGAATTATCGTGGATTGAAGCAACGTGGACTGCCACCTTCAAGAAGGGCTTCTCCAGCCGCATCAAGGATGCCCTGTCTGCCCGGGACCTCCCGTCTTCCTTGAGTGGCCTTATCTCCCTGGCCACTTGGATTGACATCCGTTTCTCGGAACGCCAAGAGGAGCTCCGGCAAGAACGAGAACAGGCTAAACCCTGTCGTCTCCCTCGTCTGGCTCCAGTATTCCATAGGCCGCCACAGTTGCCCTCTCCTCCTGCTGCCGAGGAGGCCATGGAAGTGGATAGAGCCCACCTGTCTGCGCCGGAGCTAACCAGAAGACGTGAGGAGAATCTTTGTCTGTACTGCGGCAGTTCAGACCATTTCCACAGATCCTGCCCACTGCACACTCAGAGTCCGGGAAAAGGGCGCACCTAGGGTACGTGGGAGAGGCGTCCCTAGGTGAGAGCAAGGCCTCTCCTCGTCTGACCATGCCCGTGATCGTCTGCACTGGGTCAGGTTCCCAGTTTCACGTTGCTGCTTGCCTGGACTCTGGGTCAGTTGGAAATTTCTTGGACGCTGCCCTGGTGTCCCAGCATAATCTCCCTGTGATTCGCCTGGAGAAGTCCCTACTTATCTCCTCTGTCAGTGGAGAGATTCTCAGGGATCCAATTCGGTACCCCACTGAGCCTCTGGCCCTACAAGTAGGGGTTCTGCACAAGGAGACACTTGCGTTTTACGTGCTACCCCATTCTTCCTCGTCCATTCTCCTGGGTCTCCCGTGGCTGCAGCGCCATGCTCCCGTGCTCAACTGGCAGATGGGCGAAGTTTTGAGTTGGGGTTCGGAGTGTCAGCCTCGCCCGGTGCTTACCGCTTCTCCAGTACCGTCTAAGCCTCTGGCGGGTCTCCCCGCGCCATATCAAGCCTTTGCAGACGTCTTCTCCGAGAAGCAAGCGAAGATATTGCCGCCCCATCGCCCATATGACTGTCCTACTGACCTTCTCCCCGGGACGTCTCCTCCAAGAGGCAGGGTTTACCCCCTGTCGGTTCCTGAGACCTTGGCTATGTCTACCTATATCAAGGAGAATCTCCAGAAGGGGTTCATTCGCAAGTCCTCCTCTCCAGCTGGGGCCGGGTTCTTTTTCGTGGCTAAGAAGGATGGTACCCTACGTCCTTGCATAGACTATCGAGGGCTCAACAAAATCACGGTAAAGAACCACTATCCTCTGCCCCTGATCACGGAGCTTTTTGACCGGCTACGAGGTGCCAAGATTTTTACTAAACTGGACCTGCGAGGGGCCTATAACCTCATACGGATACGTGAGGGCGATGAATGGAAGACCGCCTTCAACACTCGAGACGGGCACTTCGAGTACCTGGTCATGCCTTTTGGACTCTGCAATGCCCCAGCTGTCTTCCAAGAATTTGTCAATCACATATTCCGGGACCTCCTGTACACGTGCGTGGTTGTCTACCTGGATGATATTCTGGTGTTCTCTCTCGACCTCGAGTCCCATCAAGTTCATGTATGACAGGACCTCAGACGTCTAAGGGCCAACCGCCTCTATGCTAAACTTGAGAAGTGTCTGTTCCATCAGCAGAGCCTGCCATTCCTCGGCTACATCATTTCCGACAGGGGCCTGCAGATGGACCCCGCTAAGTTGTCTGCCGTCCTACAGTGGCCGCGCCCCGTGGGTCTCCGAGCCATACAGAGATTCCTGGGGTTCGCCAACTACTATAGGCAATTTATACCACATTTCTCCTCGCTGGTATCTCCCATAGTGGCATTGACTAAGAAGAACGCCAATCCAAAGCTCTGGCCACCAGCGGCAGAGGAAGCCTTCACCAAGTTAAAGTCTGCCTTCACCTCTGTGCCTGTGCTCTGAGAAACCATTTTTCCTCGAGGTCGATTCCTCCTCGGTGGGGGCTGGGGCCATACTCTCCAAGAAAGGGCCAAAAGGCAAGACCCTCACTTGCGTTTTTTTCTCCAAAAGTTTTTCCTCTGCAGAAAGGAATTACTCTATCGGTGACCGGGAGTTACTGGCCATCAAGCTGGCCCTGGAGGAATGGCGGTATCTCTTGGAGGGGGATCGTCACCCAGTCAGCATCTATACCGACCATAAAAACCTGTTATATCTTCAGACAGCTCAACGCTTAAATCCACTGCAGGCTCGTTGGTCCCTCTTCTGTTCCCGATTTAATTTTCTCATTCATTTTCGCCCTGCAGAACCAAATGTCAAGGCCGACGCTCTCTCCCATGCTTCGGATGTGACTGGGGACGAGTCCACTCCACGGCACATTATCCCTTCAGAAAGGCTCATCTCTGCCGCACCTGCAGACCTACAACGTATTTCTCCCGGCAAGACATATGTCCGCCCAGCTCTTCGGAAGAAGATACTGTCATGGGGTCATTGCTCCCGTATGGCGGGGCACCCAGGAGTGCAGAGGTCTTGCTCCCTCATCTCTCGATTTTACTGGTGGCCGGGTCTAGTCCAGGATGTTCGTGAGTTCGTGAAGTCCTGCGCTTCCTATGCCCGGAACTCGTCTCAAGCCGGCAGGTCTGCTCCTTCCACTACTGATACCCAGCTGTCCTTGGACCCATGTGGCCATGGATTTTATCACGGATCTCCCTCCTTCCTCTGGTAACACCATGATCTGGGTGGTCTCACTTTACCCCTCTGCCGGGTCTACCCTCAGCCCCTCGCCTTGCCAGTCTATTTTTTCTACATATTTTCCGGCTGCATGGGCTTCCTCGGCACATAGTGTCGGACCGGGGTGTCCAGTTTGTCTCCAGATTCTGGCGCTCCCTCTGTAACCAGCTACAAGTGAAACTGGACTTTTCTTCAGCCTACCACCCCCAGTCCAATGGGCAGGTGGAGAGAGTTAACCAGACCCTTGGCTGCTACCTGCGCCACTTTGTCTCCGCGCGCCAGGATGATTGGTCTAGTTTGTTACGCTGGGCTGAGTTTTCCTATAACTCCTTGGACTCGGAGTCTGCTGGAGCCGCTCCTTTCTTTATTGTCTACGGGCAACATAACCCGCCCACCCCTCCCCCTTTCTGTACCCTCTGAGGTCCCTGCCGTCAAGGAGCTGGTCCAGGACCTGTCAGCTATCTGGAAGCAGACGCACCATTCTCTACTCCAGGCTTCTGCTCGCACCAAGGTGCAAGCTGACAAAAAGCGAAGACCCCCGCCAGTCTTCTCTCCTGGTGACAAGGTTTGGTTGTCGGCTAAATATATCCGTTTCAAGGTTCCCAGCTATAAGCTGGGTCCCCGGATCCTGGGTCCATTCGAGGTGCTTAAGCGCATTAATCCAGTGGCATACAAGCTCTGCCTGCCTCCCATTATGCGGGTCCCGAACTCTTTCCATGTCTCTCTTCTAAAACCGTTCATCCTAATTCGCTTCTCTCGGGTAGTTACTCCCCCACTCCTGAGGCCGATGTCACCAATGTCTTTATGGTAAAGGAGCTTCTAGATATGAAGACAATCAGAGGGAAGCGTTTTTTTCTCATTGACTGGAATGGGTTCGGGCCCGAAGAGAGGTCCTGGGAGCTGGAGGACAATATTCTGGACTGTAACATCATTCAGAGGTTCCTCCAGGCCAGAAAGAGGGGGAGGCCGAAGGGGGGGTACTGTCACGGGTGGGCCTGCGACTCCCGACCTGGGTCGCAGGCACACCCGTGGTCCCGGCACGAGCGGCACCGTCGGGCGGTGGGCACACTCACCCTGCCGGCCGGGTCCCTGCCTACTAACCCAGCCGCGCTCCTGCTGCAGCTCCAGTCTCCGGGCACGCGCGTCCCTGCTCCCTAGGGCGCACGCGCGCCGGCTCTGTCAAATTTAAGGGGCTAGTGCACCGGTAATTGGGTATTGCCGGTGACTGCCCTTATTTAAGCCTGCCCCTTCCTGAGTCTTGTGCTGGATCTTTAGTGCCATTTTGCCTATAGAGAAAGCGTTCCTAGCCTTGTTCTGATTACCGTGTACCGTACCATTTGCTTCCGTTCCTCGACCATGAATCTTAGCCGCCTGTCCTGACCTCCTGCCTGTCCCCGACTACGAGCCTGCCTGACGATTTTGTACCACGCTACACCTTGGCTGCCTCCGCATATAAGTCACGTCAGGGGTAGCGACCTGGTAGACTCCCGCCGCAGTAAGGACATCCCGCTTTGCGGCGGGCTCTGGTGAAAACTGGGACCTACTTAGATTCCGCTCCCTGGCGTGGCTTACGCCATCGCTTGCGGTGGTCCAGAGGATCCACTATCTCCGACCGGGACATCAGCCATGTTTCATCTTCAATGCCCTTGCTGATGGAAGGAGGTTTGCACTCAAAATCTCACGATACATGGCCCCATTCATTCTTTCATGTACACGGATCAGCCGTCCTGGTCACTTTGCAGAGAAGTGGCCCCAAAGCATGATGTTGCCACCCCCATGCTTCACGGTAGGTATTGTGTTCTTTGGATGCAACTCAGCATTCTCTCTCCTCCAAACACGAGTTGTGTTTCTACTAAACAGTTCTACTTTGGTTTCATCTGACCATATGACAGTCTCCCAATACTCTTCTGGATCATCCAAATGCTCTCTAGCAAACTTCAGATGGGCCCGGAGGCGTAGTGTGTTACTGATGGTAGCCTTTGTTACGTTGGTCCCAGCTCTCTGCAGGTCATTCACTAGGTCCCCCGTGTGGTTCTGGGATTTTTGTTCACTGTTCTTGTGATCATTTTGACCCCATAGGGTGCGATCTTGCGTGGAGCCCCAGATCGAGAGAGGTTATCAGTGGTCTGTCTCCCACAGTTGATTTTTTCACACCAAGCTGCTAGCCTACTGCAGATTCAGTCCTCCCAGCCTGGTGCAGGGCTACAATTTTGTTTATGGTGTCCTTCGACAGCTCTTTGGTTTTCACCATAGTGAAGTTTGGAGTGTGACTGTTTGAGGTTGTGGACAGGTGTCTTTTATACTGATAACAAGTTCAAACAGGTGCCATTACTACAGGTAATGAGTGGAAGACAGAAGAGCCTCTTAAAGAAGAAGTTACAGGTCTGTGAGAGTCAGAAATTTTGCTTGTTTGTTTTCCACCATAATTTGCAAATATATTATTTCCAAATCATGTGATTTTCGGGATTTGTTTTCTTATTTTGTCTCTAATAGTTGAGGTCTACCTATGATGTTAGTTACAAATCGCTCTCATCTTTTTAAGTGGGAGAACTTGCACAATTTTTGGCTGACTAAATACTTTTTTTCCCCATTGTATATTACCACCATACAATGACCAGAAAGTGGTAGATACCAGTTGTACATAGGCGATCTGCAGACACATAAGTGATTACAGTGCAGTTACATCTTTAACTCATGGGTGAGTTCACTTTGCCATTTCTTTTACATCCGGTACAGAACTCCACGACTTGTTCCTGCTGAATTTTCACAGAAATATCTTACAATTCTCTCTTTTCCAGCACCTTACTCAATGTCCCCCACCTTTGTACAAACTTCCCATGGGTAGGAGAGTGAGTACAAGCCATAGCTTAGATGCACACTGTCCTAGAGGGTTGGGATGGAACAGAGGACTAACCCCCTGGAGATTGTGCAACAGGTATGGCTCCTCAGAATCATATTACCAAGTAGGTAGGGCTTCAGGTGGGTAGATAGGCAGGGCCCCAGGTAGGTAGATAGGCAAGGCCCTAGGTAGACAGGTAAATGAGCAAGATCTCAGTTAGATAGGAAGACCCCTGGTTGGTAGGCCTTAGGTAGGTAGGTTTACAGGCTCTGGGTCGGTAGGGAGGTTGGTAGGTCCCATGTAGGTAGGAAGGCCCTAGATAAGTAGGTAGTAGATAGGCCTCAGGTAGGTAGGCAGGTAGGTAGGCAGTAGTTAGGCCCCACGTAGGTAGTAGATAGGGCACCAATTAGGTAGGTAGGCCATAGGTTGATAGATTGGCCCCAGCTAGAAAGGCAGTCGTTAGGACCCAGTTAGGTCAGTTGGTAGGCTCCACGTAGGTAGGCAGTAAATAAGCCCCAGGTAGGTAGGTAGGCAACAGTTAGGGCCCAGGTAGATAGGTAGTAGATAGACCCCAGGTAAGTAGGCCATTGTAAATTTGGTAGATTGGCCCTATGTAAGTAGGTAGCTAAGGAGTAGTTAGGCCCCAGATAGGTAGGCCACAGGTAGGCAGGTAGATTTACCCTAAGTAGGCAGGTAGATAGGCCCTAGATGGTTGATAGGTAGAGCCCCATAAGATGAAAAAAATATACACCCAATGAGCTGCAGACTTCTCCTAGTGGAGCCCGGTACAGGTGGCACAATGATATGACGTCATTGTGCTGTCTGCGTGATGATGCACAGCAGATGTCTAGTATGTCTAAGGCCATAGGCCTTAGACCTATTAGGCTGAGTAGCGAAGCAGGGTGCTGGTATTGTCTGCTCTGCTGAGGGACCGCGCAGACATGCCTCTGAATGCTCGTGACAGAGGGCCTGGACATTCTAAGACATGATGCACTGGCCGGGTCCCCTGTGGTGGAGGGCCCCGTAGTTACACCACTGTGTTACGTAGTTACACTGCAGAAGCACGCAGAGTGTTTTCAATACATATCCCAAACCTAAAAGGGTTGTGCCACATTAGACAATTAATTAATGTAAATATCTGCTCGCTGGGACCTCCACCAATTGCTATAATGGGGCCCCTGAGTCCTGCATCCTACTTTCCCGCACACAGCTATCTCCATTGCACACATATTGCACATATTCGACCACTGCTCTATTCAAAGCCTATGATTACATGATAACTGTCTACAGTGGCACAGCCCCTCTAAAAATAAACTGTGTTCACAGTCCAAAAATATTGGGTAGGAGAATTGTACCGAGTTCCTTGAAATCTTCTTTATTGGGTATTTCACTAACATACCAAAACTATACACCTGACAAGCCTAATACTTTGTTAGCTACACGAAGGAAGAAGCAAAGCTCTATGTAACCTTTGGTTGAAGACTGCAAATTATACTTCTGTTTCTGGGTTTGCAAAGCACAAAAAATTGTATGAAACTTATTTGATTATCTCTGTTCTCATTTGAACACCGACAGTGCTTTACAGCCTGGTAACAATATTCAATTTAGTTATGTAACAAGTCATATTACTAAATTAAGATTTTAAGACTACAATTTTATGAGTACCTTACCAGATGGGTGTGTGTTTTAATAAACTGAATGTTGATTATGTGTAAAAAGAAAGAGAAATGTGTTTGTTGGGCACTGTCAAAGTGAAAAAAAATGCCTCATTATTTTGTATTTCTGGAAACCCTCCCTAAACAAGACACAGCAAGTTCCTGTATTCATGCTGCTACAAAAACATAAGTCGCTAGCCTGTTGAGCTGTGATTTATTCCCCTGTGGCTATCACAGCTGACCTAGATGGACACAATACGTTAAAAATGAATTTTTGAATGGAAATTGTCTGAGTTAAAAAATAGACGTGTTTCCTTGTTTTATAATGTAATTCATTGTTGGCTATGTCACAGGAAACTGAAACACAATACAAGCATTAGGAATTCTCAAACAAATGACCATCAAGTTTGAAAAAAATATTCCTAGCTATTTCACAAAAGGATTTTAGCAATAATTTTAAAAACAACATTTCTGACAGGATCTTTACAAATGAATTGAGTTCTACATTCATGGCATATTCATTGAGCTGTAATAGTAATAATAATCTGTGTTAATATCATATCTGTATAGTCTGCAGCACTAAAGAGCTTGGTATGCAAAAAAAAGTAAAATTGACAAGTAATCAAAATAAATGAATAAACAATAAGGTCTGTTTTTTTACCGAAGCAGTGGACAACCAGTGCCTAGGATGGCATAATGTACGGGATGGCCCATGAGCTTGGAAAAAATACTTATACAGTACTGTGCAAATGTTTTAGGCAGTATGGAGAAAATGCTGAGAAGTAAAAATGCTTCCAAAAATTTAAGTGATTATAGTTTATTTTTATCAATTCACAAAATACATAGTGAATGAACAAAAGAGAAATAAAAATCAGGCAATATTTGGGTGACCGCTTATTGCATGAGAGCATTAGGTTACAAAGTCTGTTACTTATAGATTTGAGCAAAATATTCTTAGCTTATAAACCTTGCATAAAGATACAAGTTGTTGGGAAAGGCAATTAATAAACCTTTTCCTCTTTTGCCATCACTGCCTCAAAATTAAATGGGCTAAAAATCAACTTTTAATCTTATTAACATAAAAACACTTAAATTACAAAGGAAGACAAAATAATTTAGATGAGTGATTTATGTGCCACATATAAAATAAATCAAGAAAGCAAAGAAATACATTAGAGGATTATATAGATATTTCAACTTGGCCAATCACATAAACAGATTTCTGTTCAAACTATTTTTGCGGCGGGCTTTTCTCCAACAATCTTGTATTCCAGTTGTCAAGATTGTAGTGGGTACTAAATCCAGGATTAAAAGGTGGTCTTGCACCAAATATATGCACTGTCACTCTGAACCTCTATAGTCCTACATAACTAGCAAAGAACCCACCTCAAAACAGGTGCCCAGACACTATGGTGGCTAACCCTGTAAATCCCTGCTCACTAATGACCACCCTTAGGTGTATAGATTAGATAGAAAAACTCTGTTGTTCTACCAGATGTATTTTTCCATTCCAACCATTTGGTTTAGCAGATGATAGACAAGAATAATGATCATCCACATAGCCAAATGGTCACAACGATATTGTGGTGCCAGATGATTAAGCGATATGGAGTACAACATACTATTACCCATACCTCCTATTTTATCCCCTGAAAGGTGGAAGTTTGCATTCCAGAATCACCATATGTGCGCCAATAAATGAAGCACATTCACCAAACTTCCAGTACTGCAGCTGTACACCAAGAATGTATTCCAGCAGACAGATGTGCGCTCCATACCCTCTTAGGCTTCCAATAGAAGGACTCATATCCTGCTCTTGCGCACTGGATATATTCAAACAGTCCTGTCATATGTCTGCGTCATAAAGGACACATTAAAACAAGTCTTCAATGGCCAATCGGATTGGAGAGGAACACTGGCAAGAGCTCTGGCAGCGCTTGAATGGTGATGGAAGAGGTAAGTATGGGTTAATTTTAATTACTCCAGGTTTAAGATCTTGCTTGAAGTAAAGGGAATCTGTTTGTTTTTTTCTTTGAATAGTACTACTGCCTCCTGCATGCTATTTTCCTGCACAAAACATCACAGACACCTCCATACACCACCAACAGGCAGGGAGGCTAATATTTAACAAAGAGTGTGTCCCAGGGAATCAAAATAGTTAAAGGGGTTTTCTCACTACAAATATTAACCTTCAACATGAACGGACAGTTAAATACATTAAATACACAGTTAAATATATTGCTCAATAGATATTACTTTAGTCATGAGATATTTTATGATTTTATGTCCTCCAAGTGCATACAGTTGTCTATGGTTACCTGACCAAAACTCTATTATCTGATTAGAGAATAGAGCTTAGAATAGGGAGTGATGTTACCTCATGGACAAACTGAGCTCCAGAGCAAAATAATTATCTCTAACAAAATTACAAATAAACCATTGTTTTTGGTCCTCACAGCACATGGACCTTGTGTTTACTAAAGAGTAGATCTCCTGCACTTGTCAGTATAACAGCTCAGCTACTTACAGAGACGCTAGATATGCTACTCACTGCTACAGAACCACCCACAGCCTGAGGAGACAGAGTGAGTGTAAAACTGCTTGTGACTCAGTGAAACAGCCTGGTAAGAAGACCTCTTTAATTTCACCTGCTCCATACACCTGCAGCATTCCCCCACCCCTGCCCTCATTCACTGTGTGTTGGCCCCAGAGGAGCACGGGAGTAAAGGTTGAATGCCACTGTGAGACTACAACTACCCCCATCCTCTCCTCTGCCACATCTGGGTCACAACACTTCATTTGTAGAAAAGTCAACCTCCAGTATCAATTAATAGAAAAAAGTAACATGCATGAATTGTATCTTTATGTAATACTTTGTTCTAATGAATAAAATAGATTTTTATCACAGATCTCAAAAGCAAGTCACAAGCCGCTCACTGTTAGTTTACATAACTGATAATGATATCAGAAATGTTTTGTTGGGTGCCAGTAGCTCAAAAGAATTAATGTTCCTTATTAGGGAATGGCACCATGAAGGTGTGTAGAGGCTTACAAGTCACACTTACTCCATTAAAATTTAAATACTGTATATCCAAATAAGCTCAAGAAAAGAGAGCAAAGACTCCAGCACCACCTATTGGAAATAGCATTGCCGAAAGTCACATCTGACCCACCAAAAGAGCTTTGAAATAAACTTAACGAGGCATGGCGATTCAGTATATAAAAGTTCACATAATGGTTAGATGCTTAAAAATTGTACAGGTTATTTAAACTATGATAACTAGTAGAATCACAAGGTTAGTGACAGAAGTCATACAGTTAGCATCCAAAAATAAAAATTGATCAGCACTTCCAAAACAATTTTAAAGAAAATGATGTAGGTGCTTAAAATAAAAAAATAAAAAAATGTTCAAGGTTCTAAATTCCTAGCTTTGTGTCTAATACAATAAGATAATAAATACATGTAATGAACAACTTTACACTGTGTATTTTGGCTTTGTGTGGTTATGGCAGCAGTCTTGTTAATCTTTTTGAAACACAGAAAGTCAGTACTAGCATTAATAGTTTTTGTAGGCTCATCATGGTTGCCGTATTTTCTATTGAATGAATAAATGTATTCTCTATTTTTTTATACATGTAACTCTAGCTGAATTGGATATTTTTTTAAACTGCAGCCTGATAATAATTTCTGAGCAAAGTTAGATTGGTTCATCATATTTTTGGGCTATGACATAATAGTGGACTTCCAAAGGTTCAGTAGAAGGCAACTCCATTGGCAGATAACTTGGGAACCAATCAATTGTTTCTAGGGTCTATTTTCTATGAGTTGCAAATAACCAATTAGTCCTTTATGATAGATTGTCTTGTGTGTACAATGATGAAAAACTACCGAAAACGTCCGAAAATGCCTATGGGTATAATATTAAAACATAGCTTTTAATAGTATCATATAAAATGTACCAAATGTACAATTGTAATACAAGGAAAGGAGATAAGCACCCCAAAAAGATAGTAAGGAACTAGTAAAGAACCAATAGACGTAGCAAAGAAGGCCAGAAAATACTAGCAATATGATAGGCTTACGTTCCTTCAAGATAAGGATGATAGTCACAGATGTTAGGATCAAAGATACCGATCCGTGGTACTGCCCAGCAGGTGGATGCCCGAAGATAGAACCAGCAGCTGACTATCATCCTTATCTTGAAGGGACGTAAGCCTATCATATTGCTAGTATTTTTTGGCCTTCTTTGTTACTTCTATGTACATATAGACATAACAATTTGTTGGTTCCCTGATGAGCCCACATGACTTGTGGGTGAAACGCGTTGGACGTGGTTTGTCTTATGTACTATATGTCATATATGTTGTTGATGTCTATTGAATTGTTTTCACTTGGCACTATTTTGGAAGGGGTTGTCTCTGTAATATATGTTATATAATTTATTCGGCACTGTATTATAATTGTTGTTGTAATTGTATGTTTAGTCATCTTTGTGATAGATTGTGTGTCCTCTACGTGGTACTGTAATTGGAAAATTAGGGTGTTCCTGCGCGGGGTCGCCCTTGTCGGGGAGGGTGCCCCGCCGTCTATTGGTTCTTTACTAGTTCCTTACTATCTTTTCGGGGTGCTTATCTCCTTTCCTTGTATTACAATTGTACATTTGGTACATTTTATATGATACTATTTAAAAGCTATGTTTTAATATTATACCCATAGGCATTTTCGGACGTTTTCGGTAGTTTTTTTTCGGGGTTCCTTCCGCCCTGTATCCTTGTGGGAGGTTGTAGTTTTTTCGTTGTGTGTACAATGATGACTACATTGAAATTAGCACATTTGACAGCACAGGACAAGAATGCAGCAGGCACATGCCACATCAGGATGAACTTACTTCTCCTAATGATCACAGCAAAATCACTATTCACAGTATTTTGCCAAAATAAAAATTAATATAAATTGAATGTTATTGTATAAATGACATAAATGGCAACTTACAACTTTCCCTGCAAAAAAAAAGCCTCATACAGCTACT
This sequence comes from Phyllomedusa bahiana, assembly GCA_025379985.1. Classification (NCBI taxonomy): domain Eukaryota; kingdom Metazoa; phylum Chordata; class Amphibia; order Anura; family Hylidae; genus Phyllomedusa; species Phyllomedusa bahiana. The sequence continues at coordinate 101,000 of JAODAL010002402.1, read as the reverse complement.
TGAAACAGAAAATAAGACTGTTGTAACCACTAAATTCAAAGAGGAAAAATCTTAATATTGTAATGGTTCTCTAGGCCAAAATTGACCCCTAATGGGTGAAATGTGATTGTAGATTGTTTAGTAGTTACAGTATGTGGTGACATTACCAAATATCAATAATACATGAAAAAAACTTTTAGTTCACAAGTTTTGATCAAAAAATGCTTATGCCACCCCCCCGGCTTACAGCGGGATCTCAAGGCGGGTGGTCCTACTCTATCTTTACCTCTCACTAGAGTCAAATTCAGACTTCTCATTGGGTCAACAAATCTCTATAATCCAGAGAGAAAAATAAAAAAGGCACCAACCTTGCACGCATACTGCACTGATATAACAGCCTGTGGAGGTGGGCGGGGTGCAAGAGACCAAAATGGAGGCATCCGAATTACCGAATATCATGCCTATATCAGCAGGAATAGCAGAGAAAATGTATACTAGGGAAGCAATACAATACATGAGTATGACACAGAAATATTGAAGGTTCTGTAACCAAGAAAATGTGCTTGAATAAAATACATTTTGAATGTTCTGCAATATTTAATAGATTAATATGTGCTGATATGAACTGTCGTGACAGAATGGAGACATTCTACATGGCTCCTATAGTCTTCTCTTGGCACTGGGAGTGCAGCTCTAGAAATGTAAAGTATCTGTATATGTTTGACTTTATCATCAGTGGTGAAGTTTTTCTCCAGAAGTGAAGAACTAAATAATTGTGAAGATTTTTAATTTGGGGTTGGATCACACTTCCTTCTGGTAATGAATGTACACCCTGGCTTTAAGTAAAATGTATACACAAGAGACGAAACCACATGATTCAGTATGTAAACATTGCTCGATAGGGAAATACCAGCTGTTTCTGTTATACAGTAACATGCTTCATCATGTTGGTTCAGAACAACATTCAATTACACTTTGCCATCCTTTTATCACTTTAAGGATTCAGTGTCTTTCATTTTCTTGTCCTTTCCTTCTGAACATTTAAACTTATTTTCATATGGAGGCTTTTTCTTTGGGGGAGGTAAGGTGGGGTGGGTGGAAAATAAACAGAAATACCACAAATCTTCGTGTTTTTTTCTTTGGCTTCACTGTGCAGAATGTCATGTTAACAGAAACCAGATTGAAGTGGCATTTCAAAGAATCTTCACTATAAGTAGAGTTTCTTCGCCCATAGTATAAAACAACAATATTCAGCTCTTCCTTGGAGTCATTCTTAAGCTACTCAAACATGTCTGCTAGGGGTGAATAAACTGTACGTATACCACAGATTTTCGAAAGTGCTACTTCAATCTGTTTTTTTGGTTTGTTTTGTTTTGGTCCTAGCCGGACTTTGTAGTCAAAATCACTCTTTCTACAACCTACAGTCCACAGTGCTGCTCTACTGCTGAGTGTTGGCTTGTAATGACAAGTTACTTATATTCTGCATGTCAGTATAAATATAACAATACCAAACTCATGTAGTTTTCTTTTATTTTTTACTACTTTTGTACAATACAAACAAATCATTTGTTCTTGTGCTATCACATTCTGAGAACCATAACTATTTTGCTGCCTTCAGCTGTAGCCCACATGGGCAGCAGACTACAATTCCATCAATCTCCAATCTTATATTGCTGATACCTATCCATGCTGTTGTCCTGCCTGTATTCCCCTGACGGCTATAAAGTACATTTTGATCATATTGTTCTTCTCTTCTAAGCCTCCCACATTAGTTCCCATGTATTGCTGCTATACCTCCCAGTGCTGGAACTCTGCATGCTTGACCAGCAAACTAAAGCTGAACTACAGATTGCAACCCTCGTTGTAGGTGAAAAACTACAAACATTATGGGCGACATGTCCCATTAGGGCTGTGCCATTTTTTGCTGTATTTTGTGCCAAAAAACTATTCTCTATATAAATGAACAGTAGTTCACCAAAACTAGGTGCATTATACACCAGGCACGACACATTTGAATGCGCCTGAAGTAAGCGCATCAAATACGCATCAAATATCCCACAAGGATATGCTATGCCCCCTAGTTTAGGCGCTTTAAAACTAATATGCAGGTATCCCCCAGATTTTTGACGGTTCATTCCCAGTTTCACAAAAAATTTTAAATGGCCTTAAAACTGGCTGGGGCCACTTTTTGCATGAGCCCTTGTTTTCAGCCAGAAAATAGTGACTAATTATGTGGGAAACGGAAAAGACTGTGGGGACATGTTTTGGTTTTTCTCTAGATTTTTAATCGGGGCAGACTAAAAAAAATAAGGCGCATTTCTGGGTGCTGCGGACTTTGTGTTGTGCCTGGATCGGGGACGTTCCGGCAGATAATTTTAAACATTTTGATGGGGGGAGGGAAAAACTGGGTGATTACTGCGGACAGTTTTTACCTGACCTGATTTGTCATTTTGGAGTAGAAAGCCCCTAAACTATGCCCATTTAACGGTCTGGACGCCAAAATACATACATGTCGCCCTTTATTACTATATATTGAGTATTCTTAGTTTTACCAATTTTTTTAATGGTAAATTTTGGTCCCCAAAAAAAATTTTAACCCTTTCCCCTATTTTTTTGATTAAGTTTCTCATGGTCAGAAAGGGTTTCCCACAAATTACCTCTATTTTTGAGCCCGCACGTTCACTATGGGGAACCAGCTGTAAATAAAATTGATATTTTTGTAATTATATCAACCTGCATAGTTATGTTTTAGCGCTGAAAAAATTTTAAACCCTAAAACAATGAGGGAAATTGTTTTTTTTTTTTTTTTTTTACATTTTCACAACCCAATGCTAAAAAAAAAGTAAAACACCCGTGGGGCTAAATTTCCCAATACATCCCTAGATGATTTTTCTGAGGGATGTTGATTCCAAAATGGGATGCTTCTGAAAGGGTTTGCCCTGCATGGTATTTTGGGGGGGTTTGCAAATGGGGGAATCTTTTTGGTTGATTTCCCTGGTAGAATCTTAGTTTCCGTGAATAAGGGGGTTAAAAATTGAAAATCTGCAAAAAAAAAAACATTTTGAAATTTCACCCCCATTTTGTTTTAAATTCTGTAAAACTTCGAGGGTTTAAACTATTCCTAAAGGTTTTGAATCTTAGGGGGTCATTTCCTTAGGGGAGTTTTACGGGGGGTTTCTTACCAAAGGCCCCCTAAAAGCCCAGAACGGGGACGATCCCTAAAATATGAAAAATAAAAAATAAAATAGAAACTGCTTGCATTTTGGAAGTGCTGTTTGGATCTATTTTTGATCACTAAAATAATCAAATTTTCTAGAAAATGTGAAAACTTGCTACTAGGAGCCACATGTATGAAAACTGTATATAATGTTATAACCTAAACCACTTTGTTCCCCAAAGCAACCAGACCCCCCCCTTTCATTTATATAATGCTCTGGAAAAATTAAGGGTGTTTGTTTGGGTTTTGCGTGGGCAACAAAGGGGTTTTTTAGCCCCTAACTTTTTTATACATGGGGCCCCAAAATTTTTCAACCCATTAATTCATAGAAAAAAAAAAAAAAAAATTTAAAAAATTAGCAGTCACAGAATACAGAGATGCCAGTTTTAAACAATTATGTGTGGTATAACTATTGGTCTTACATGCAAATATTTTTGAACTCTGAAAATGGCAATTTTTAAAAACTTTTCATTAAATTTTTTTATATTTTTCACAAATAAACAAGAGTGGTATGGACCAAAAATGTTTCCAATTACTAACTCAAAGCACAATGTGCTTTTTTAAAAAATCTCAAAAACCAAAAAGGGAGGTAAAAGCATCTAAAGTTTTTCCCCAAAAAAATAACATGTAAAAAGGGGGGCTCTGTCAGGGTGGTCAAAACTGGCTCAGTTATTAAGGAGTTAAATGCATTGGATTAAATATCTATTTTCCAATCAGTGAACTAGTCTGAGTAATTTATAATAAGCCCATAATAATTCATAGATAGGTATCTATATCTTATTCTACAAGCATTTTATGGGCTCTTACACAGCAACAGGTAACCACACCTTTATTGCATACATGAGCCAAGTTCAAAAACATCAAGCAGAACAGCAAAGATGTTAATATTGTTATTATAATTAAGATAAATTACTGTTTTCATAACAAACTGCTATTTTGCTTTAGATTTGCACAGATTCAGCAGTTTCATGTAGAAACGTGTTGTTACTTTTTACTTTTTTCAGCATTTCATAAGCTCTCATTTTGTAATGTATAAACAGACTTTCCTTGTTTTCATTGCATCAGCATGTTAATCATTGGCTCCAGTTTACTTTTTTTTTAAGAAAAGTGACCCAGAAAACGTAGTACAGAAACCAATAAAACTGTCTGCCTATTGTCTGTTCAATAAGTAAGCCATTAAAAACATTTCTCATTATCTGCCAATGATCTTTAATTGCTAAACGGACAGTGTTTAATGTCTTTACCTCAAGGGGCAACAGAAGAACAATATTGTTTTGCACATGCATGCTAAAAAAAATGCAAGTTTTAAATATACAACATATCAATTTTTATAAAATAAAAAAATCTCCAGCTTTCCCCCAGGCATGGTGGATTGAGTCAAGCAATCATATTTCTTTAGATGGAAGAAAAGGAGCTACACCACTGTAATCCGAGGAGAACTAGAGATTGGGAATGAGAAATCCAACATGGATGAGTGATAAATGATAAAGTATTGATAGTCTCTGTAGTGATACAGCAAAAGGTAATGTTTCTCCTGCGCTATCTCTAGATTATGAAAACAGCATGGACATGATTATGTTTCCACCTATATTTTATCCATTTTTTCAATTTTATTTTACTTTTTTTATCTTCAATACATTAAACCCGGGAAGATGTTAAAAAGTGTTCATGAATTGGGGAAGCCTAACTTGGATCAATATAAGTACGACCACATTCACATGGCTTATTTTGGCACATATTTTGGCACGCATTTCACTGCGAAGTTATACACGGCGAAATTGGTGCCGCTTTACGGAATTCATAGCTTCATGAACTATGGAAAAGCGTCGTCTCCCTGCACGTATAATACGATCGGAGTGTTCGTTCGGGGGGGAGAATTGACATGTCAATTATTTGCAGCACCTACGCGCCGCTGACAATGCATGTCAATGGGGCCGACCGGGTGGCGGCCCCCTTGTGATTTGGAATTACGCGATGATCAGAGCGTGGTTCCAAAACGCACGCCGTATTGTGTTATACCCGTTTTTAATAAGCTGTTGGTGAACATGGGGCCAAAAGGGGGGTTTGGGACCTTTCATGCTCTTTGTCCTTGGGGTATATTTAAAAAAAGAAGTAAAAAAATCATACTTAACCTCCTGGACGGTTTCTTCTTCATTCCCGGTCCATTCTTGTGAAGGCTTCGACCGATCACAGGCCACAACGTCCCCTGCAAGTGACCTCTGTGACCTGTCATTGGCTGGCGCTTTTTCACTGAAAAATGAATTCCGTCTTTTCCGGATGCTGATGGTAGCCGGAAAATGAAGGGGGGCGTCCGGGGATAAATTGGGTTTATCTTCATTTTTACTAATACCCGATAGATAAACGAGCATGAATAGGTCCCAGAAAATCCTTTAAAACTGTTGCTTACTTATGAAACTGAGAGGTAAATATGTTATTCAACGTATGGACACGTTTGTGTGGGAACAAACAAATTTGACACAAACCCAACAGCAACCATAGTGGCATAGGTGCCGGTGACCCAATCCTGAAACTCCAGTGCCTAACTTGAATTCCTAGGGCCCCATAGCAAAATGACAAACTAAAGCAGCAGCAAAAGTAGCAATAATTAAAAGTATAAACAATACTGCCATATATCACAAAACCCATATAGTGGTGCCAAAGAATATGATAAATAATAAAATAAAGAATGAATAATAGCATAAGTATGCAGTGTACACTACAGTATATTTTATTCTATTTTATGCTGAAAGGGGTTATCCCACTAACAAATTTTATCACCAATCTACTGGAAATAAATGTATGATTTCAGGGATTCCAATTGCTGGACCCCAACAACCTTGAAAACAGGGAATCAAGTTCCCCATCTGAATGCAGTGGTGGGCCATGTTTGGGGATTTTAGCATAGCTCACTTTGTTCCCGTCCATGGGTTAGCTAATCTGTGTATTAAAGCTCACGTAGTTCCAATGACTCTATGTAACATATAGGCACCCATGTCACGGGTTGGTACCCCCTTTTAGAACCCCCGCGGGCCCTTGGCCCCCATTTTGGGGCCTTTAAAAAAATTAAAATCCTGAATCCTAGGGTTAAAACTTAGGCCTCCGGACTAAACTGTTGTGCCTCCGCCCCCCAAAAAACAATCGATGTTGGTGGAAATGCGTAGTATTGGGGCCGAGTATTAATTTTTTTAAAAGTGAAACCTTGGGGGGTGCACAAATGCTGCGCCTGGTGATACCCCACCCAAAACCGGAAGCTAAGCAGAATCTGCCATTCATTGATGGGGGAAATGAAAGGTCAACAATTTCAGTTGGGGGCTAATTTATTTTTAAATTTTTTTGCAATCGTATTCCCCAGATGGATATGCGTGTCATCATTTGTGTTATATCATCTAGGTTTTGTGATTTGCCATTGTTTGTGAACCTAACTTAATAAGTGAATATGTTTGATTAAAATTGGAAATTGGTGTAATGAAAGAGGACCCTGTCAGTATAATAGGCACAGCAGCTGCCAGGGAACTCAATGATAAGAGTTGAGGTGAAGTTCATGATTCATGTTCCACTTCTTTATATTCCCCACTACATTGCTTTGTGGAAGAAAGTGCTTAAAAATATGCAATTTTATATTTGGATCAAGGGTCGTTGATCCAGGAATTAATTCTTATTGCAGGTTTGGGGTCGGGAAATAATTTTTTCCCTAAAATGAGGACACTTGGCTTTTACCTCATGGAGGTTTTTTGCTTTCCTCTGGATCAACACTGTAGCAAAAAAAATGTCCATTATTTCTCAACTTACACCAGTACAATAATAAAAAGTAATTTCTAATAATTATCAAACTATATAAAATTAAATTATTTAAATTTACTAAAAAAAAAATATCAAATTAAATTAATATAAACATATATAATGTCCCAAAAATATAAAATTATCTCCTATAAAATGTATTTCTAATTAATAGAATCTAAAACAAATTTTACATTAAATAACCCACAGATATTGTTGTTCAGATTTTTCAATTTTTACTACATTAATTTTTACATAGTTACATAGTTACATAGTTTGTCAGGCCGAAAAAAGACATACGTCCATCCAGTTCAGCCCATTTATTAAAGTGTTGCTAAAGTGTTAAAGTGTTGATCCAGAGGAAGGCAAAAACCCCCATGAGGTAGAAGCCAATTGACCTCATTTTAAGGAAAAAATTCCTTCCTGACTCCAATCTGGCAATTGGAATAAATCCCTGGATCAACGACCCCTCTCCAGAATCCTAGTCACTATAACTTGTTATATTACATCTAGAAATGTATCCAGCCCCTTCTTCGGAATCCTAGTCACTATAACTTGTTATGTTATCACTCTCCAGAAATGCATCCAAGCCCTTCTTGAACTCTGTTAGTGAATTCACCATGACAATTTCCTCTGGCAGAGAGTTCCACAGTCTCACCGCTCTAACAGTAAAGAATCTCTTTCTATGTTTATGTAGAAACTTTCGTTCCTCAAGACGTAGAGGATGCCCTCTTGTTCTGGATACAGTCCTGGGTATAAATAAATCTTTAGCGAGATCTCTATATTGGCCCTTAATATATTTAAACATATTTATTATGTCCCCCCGAAGCCGTCTTTTCTCTAAACTAAATAACCCTAACCTTGCTAATCTTTCTGGATATTGCAGTCCACCCAGGCCTTTATTTATTTTTGTTGCCCGCCTTTGTACCTGTTCAAGCTCTACAATGTCTTTCCTGTGCACTGGTGCCCAAAACTGTACAAAATACTCCATGTGTGGTCTAACCAGTGACTTGTATAGTGGGAGAATAATGTTCCCATCATGTGCATCTATGCCTCTTTTAATACACCCCATGATCCTATTAGCCTTGGCAGCTGCTGCCTGACACTGGCTGCTACAGTTAAGTTTACTGTCCACTAGGATTCCCAAGTCTTTCTCCATGTCACTTTTACCCAGTGTTTTTCCATTTAACATGTAATCATGCAATGGATTTTTCCTCCCCATGTGCATAACCTTGCATTTATCAGTGTTAAACCTCATCTGCCACTTCTCTGCCCAGGCCTCCAATCTATCCAGATCCCTTTGTAATAATACATTATCCTCCATTGTGTGGATTCCTTTACAGAGCTTAGTATCATCTGCAAAGATCGATATTCTACTGTGCAATCCCTGTGTAAGATCATTTATGAAAATATTAAATAGGATAGTGCCTAATACTGAGCCCTGTGGTACCCCACTAGTAACAGGGATCCAGTCTGAGTATGCACCGTTAATTACCACCCTTTGTTTTCTATCAGTGAGCCAGTTGCTTACCCACTTGCACACATTTTCCCCCAGTCCAAGCATTCTCATTTTACTTACCAACCTTTTATGTGGAACAGTATCAAATGCTTTAGAAAAATCCAAATATATGACATCTAGTGCCTCACCCCGATCCAGTCTGGAACTAACTTCCTCATAGAAGCTGATGAGATTAGTCTGACAGGACCGATCCTTCATAAACCCATGCTGGAACGGTGTTATACATTTATTTTCAGTGAGATACTCCAGGATAGCATCTCTTAGAAAACCTTCAAACATTTTACCCACAACAGAGGTTAAGCTTACCGGCCTATAGTTTCCAGGATCACTTTTTGACCCCTTTTTGAATATTGGCACCACATTTGCTATGCGCCAATCCTTTGGGACATACCCCGTTATTATACAGTCCATAAATATTAAAAATAGGGGCCTATCTATCACATTACTTAACTCCCTTAGGACACGTGGGTGTATACCGTCAGGGCCTGGGGATTTGTCTATTTTAATCTTCCTAAGGCGGAGCTGCACTTCTTCCTGGGTTAGACAAGAAACATTTAAGTTGGAATTTACCTCCTCCCTTTGCTCATCAATAGGAAGGTCATCCTCCTCCTTGGTAAATACAGTGGAGAAGAAATTGTTTAATAGGTTTGCTTTTTTCTCATCGCCCTCTATAGTCTCTCCCTCTGCACTTTTTAAAGGGCCAACATTTTCTTTTTTAATCTTTTTACTATTTATATAGTTAAAAAATATTTTGGGGTTAGTTTTACTTTCTATGGCAATACGTCTTTCTGTCTCCAGCTTTGCTGCCTTTATCTTTATTTTACACACTTTATTTTCTTCCCTATATCTTCTTAGCGCCTCTTCACTGCCCTCCTGTTTTAGTAGGTGAAACACTTTCTTTTTGTTTTTTATTGCCTCCTTTACATCTCTGTTGATCCACATTGGGTTTTTCCTGTTTCTAATTATTTTTTTACCATATGGTATGTACCTCTCACAGTGGTAGCCTAGGATGTTTTTAAAGATCTCCCATTTATTTTTTGTTCTGCTATTTTTAAACACCTTGTCCCAGTCAATACATTTTGTAATGTATTTTTGCTGCTCTCACCGTTTATTCTACATACAGCAAGAGCCAGCACACCACAGGTCCCAGCAAGCAAGATCACTACCATAGTTTCTACTCACTGACATGCTATTCTAATGACTTTTCTTTTATTTCCAGCCTATCTATAGCCTTTATACATGTTTGGCACATTACTTATGAGCATAAGTTCCATAATGCGCCTAACACATAGGCGAGGTGTGATGAACTCTAGACACCATGTATGGGCCACATGTATGAAAACTGTTTAGGTCTAAAACTCACTCTTTTGCCCATAGTAACCTCTAGGCAAAAAAGTGAGTTTTAGACCTAAATAGGTTCATATATGTGGCCCTATGAGCACACAAAACCCACTTTCATAGATTCAGGCGCATTATACACTTCGCACAATACACTTTGTTGCACCTATTTCCATACATGTCTCCCTTCCTCACTGCTTTCATTTACAAATGAGAATCTCAATTAAATGATATCCACAAATTCATTGCCATTTGGAACAAGCAGCAACTTGCAGGCACAAAGTTGTTATTGAACGGAGGATTTAGAATATACTTCATAGAGTCATTCCGTGCAGGTGCATCTGGAACAGAGGAACTAAGGGACAGATTACAACATGTTATTGGAACATCTGGCCACAAATAGAAAAAAAAAATTCTTCTGCTTTTATGGTTTGTTACAAACCGTCATCTAGTAGTGAACAGTGTAAACAACGTGAATTTATGCTCAGCTGACATAACAATGAACCTTTAACTCAAGATGAAAGACCAAGAAAATCAATGGTCCTATCCTACAGATCATAAGTATAACCAAAAACACCTGGTTAGAGTAAAAACTTAGGACCTCTGTCACGATGTACGGCGCAGTCCACGCTCTGGACTGCAGATGCACTCATGTCTGCATTTCCTGGGTCCCTCGGCACTTACCTCTCCCGTCTCCTGCTACCTCTCCACACGTGTACTTCTTTGAAATTTAAAGGGCCAGCGCCTGCTGATTGGTTATCACCGGGCTTGACCTTTTATTTCCCTGTTCACCTTGTCAGTTGCTTCCCTGTAAGTTATTTTAGCCTGTTATGTTCTTGTATGTTTTGACAAGTGCCTGGATTCTGCTTGCTGCCTGTCCTGACCTCATTGTCTGGACTTTGACTACATTTTCCTGTCTCCTTGTGACAGTCTCATGTATGAAAATTGTCTAGGTCTAAGACTTTCTTTGTTGCCCATAGCAACCAATCAGAGCACCCCTTTCATTTTTCCAGAGCACTAAATGAAAAGGGAGCTCTGATTGGTTGCTATCGATAATAAAGAAAATCTTACACCTTGACATTTTCTATATATATATCTCCATTAAAGAGGACCTATCACCTTCAGAGAAACCTCATAAAGTAACAGAAGACTAAAACACAAACACTTTCTCAAATATGCTTTATTAGGAAAGCATTTCACTCGTAATTCTGTTTTTTAAAAATGCACTGGCCCTTTAAGACAGCTCTGAAGTCGGGCCAAGCTTGATGTATATATGTTGACAGTTATATCAAATCTCCTGCTTCTGAGCTTGGAGAGCCCACTGTGAAGGGGGGAGTCTGTAAGTCTACATCATGTGTACACCAGCAGCAGTGTGATCTAGATGCCTGTGTTCTATGGATGAGAAGGCTGAAGCAACAGGTAAACTCTGTCACACTATGTCCTCAGTGTGCTGTGCCTGCTGTATTGTATGTAGTGACAGACTCTAATCGCCCTGTAGAAGCAGCTATGTCCCCAGCTCCCCCTGCACAGTTGGTATCTCCCAACAGAATGATAAGATTCTCCTGAGTGAAAATAAAACCTGTTTCCCTGTAATACAGAAGGAAATCCTATTTATTGCTAATGACATGTATTTGAGAAAAGTCTTAAAATCAGACTTTATTATGTGTGTTAGTGCATGTCAGCTTTACTTTTATTTTCATAATAGTCATTAATCAAATGCAGTTACCAGAGCTCTTCAACTAAATGTCACAGGTGGCACACCCGTGTCCATGTCTCAGTTTCCTCTGCTCCCTGGCACACTTACTCACCTCGCCACATTACTGCTCCCTGCACATCTCTGCCGACTGGCGCACGTACCTGCTCCCTGTGTGCTGGCTCAGTAAAATTTAAAGGGCCAGCCTCCCAGTAATTGGATGATTGCTAGGTGCTGACCCTACATCAGTGGTCTCAAACTGCGGCCCTCCAGCTGTTGGAAAACTACAACTCCCATCATGAATTTATGTAATCTATAACAGTGGGCATGATCGGAGTTGTAGTTTTCCAACAGCTGGAGGGCCGCAATTTGAGACCACTGCCTTATATATTCTGGTCACTCCCTTCCTGCCTTGCCAGATCTTAGACTTATAGAAAGCATTCCATTTGTGTCCCTGTCCTGCCGTGTATCTGTCCCATACCTTTGCCCACTGACCATGTTTGCCTGCTGTCTGTCCTGACCTTTCTTCCTGTCCCCGACCACGTGTTGCCTGTTGATTCTGTACCACGCTGCACCCCGTCTGCCACTGCAAGCCAGTTGCATCAAGGGTAGCGATCTTGTAGTCTCTCGCTGCAATAAGCCCAACTTGGCTTGCGGCAAGCTCTGGTGACAACTGGGAGGCTACTTAGACTCCACTCCATGATGTGGCTCAGACCACTGCTTGCGGTAGTCTAGAGGATACACTCTTTACCCTGCCATTACACCAAAAATTTCACCAAAATCAATGAACATATAGGCCCCCCATGTATGAAAACTGTCGGCATCTAAGACTTTCTTTATTGCCCATAACAAACAATCAAGAGCCCCCCTTTAATTTATTCAGAGCACTATATGAAATGAAAGGGGGGCTCTGATTGGTTGCTATAGACAACAAAGAAAGTTTTAGACCTATAGACCTTAACAGTTTTGAGACATGTCCCCCATAATGCCTAAAACAGTAGGGGAAGTATTATTTATTAAGATTTGTGATTCATATTCATGTCACGTGTAGGCTGACATAGATTTTTGCGGTAATTGACAGCAATCTCTGCCATGAGTGATAGTAAATGTGCTGCTCCACAGATGGCCATGTCCCTTCCTGCTCAGCTCCATCCACTTATAAAAACACCTAAAGGTATCAAATGTTTGCACAAATAAGGTATGCACAAAAATGTGTAACATTTGTAGGCCAGAAAACTGCCATACTTGGCTAGGTTACACTGCTGAGTCCCATTATTATTCTGGAGCCATGCTGACTGCAGTGTATCCCACAGCTGCTGGAGGGTGCAAGGGGGAGCATCCATATAGTGAACATGTCAATCAAGGTGGTCCCACAGATGTTTAATTGGGATAAAGTCTAGGTAATTATGGGAGCAGTGTAACACCTGGAAGTCTTGGTCATGCTCTTCCAGCTGGATCCCACTTCCAGCCTGTCTAGCCGCTGTCCATGCTGCACATGGCGGTTACACTGGATATTAGCTGGTGCAGTGTAGATCTGGGATAACTGGGACATCTGCATTTTGACAGTTCGATAACATTATTTAAATTAAAATAATGCCAGATCTCTACCTGTCAGAGCACTGTGCCAGATGATCACGCTAAAACTTCAAAAAAACTTCCTTACTGTATAGAGTTACAAAAAAATGAGGCCTTCCATTATACTGTATGTCACCCACCACAGTAATAATTATGACCTGTGCTCACTCATGGATCTTCCGATTATCCTATATAAGCATTAGGCCTAACAAAAATTGTGAGTTATAGCTGTAGACAGACAAAGGGCTAACAAATTCATCAATATTGCGGAGACCTATAGACTCCCCTAAACTGCCTCAAAGAAGCTACAGCTAGACACCCAATCTTGGGTTGCTGTTACTGATAATTAGCTCAGTTGGTGTGATAACGTGCCTTCTGCCTTTTCCTTAGGTTTCCATAATTGTATTCTGTTCAGTAATTTGTAGCTACGGGAACCCTTGGTTGAAGCTTCATTTTGGGCTCTCGCTATTTCAGTCTTTTTGTATTTTGCTAATTTACAGAGTTATTTTATAACACACTGACATTTGACTTATCTTTACTAAGACATTTTGTGCCGTTTATAATTACAATGTCTCAGTGTATATTTAGCGCAGCCTATGTAGTACCATAGATAATATGCTATTCTGCATGTTATGTTAAGCATTGATTGCATATGTAAATTATACTTTGCTAGATTATAGTCTTGGGCCATCCTTTATGTTACTTCACGCACATATGAACTGAACATATTTATGTCTTCATGGTGAGTGGTTTGTACTGTCACCTTTGGTGTCAGGTGGTTCTGTGGGGAAGAGGAGTCAGGGATATGAAATCCAAAAGCAGACAGAGACTCTCTTAGTGGAGAGATGACAAAAGGTGGAAGGTCTAGCATGAGGGCAGAGGACAGAAGGAAAAGAATGGGGCAGGAGCTTTGTGGGAGGCTGTCAACTGAAGGTACAAAAGGTGGCAGGGGGTCTGTTAGGGTAGAGATTACTAAATGTGGAAGACCCAGGGTGGGGGCAGGGGACAGAAGGAAAGAATGGGGCAGGAGCTTTGTGGGAGGCAGTCAACTGAAGGTACAAAAGGTGGCAGGGGGTTTGTTAGGGTAGAGATTACTAAATGCTGAAGAACCAGGGTGGGGGCAGGGGACAGAAGGAAAGAATGGGGCAGGAGCTTTGTGGGAGGCTGTCAACTGAAGGTACAAAAGGTGGCAGGGGGTCTGTTAGGGTAGAGATTACTAAATGTGGAAGTCCCAGGGTGGGGGCAGGGGCCAGAAGCAAAGAATGGGGCAGGAGCTTTGTGGGAGGCTGTCAACTGAAGGTACAAAAGGTGGCAGGGGGTCTGTTCGGGTAGAGCTTACTAAATGTGTAAGTCCCAGGGGGGGGGCAGGGGACAGCAGGAAAGAATGGGGCAGGAGCTTTGTGGGAGGCAGTCAACTGAAGGTACAAAAGGTGGCAGGGGGTTTGTTAGGGTAGAGATTACTAAATGTGGAAGTCCCAGGGTGGGGGCAGGGGACAGAAGGAAAGAATGGGGCAGGAGCTTTGCAGTAGGCGAGGGGCTAGAGGTACAAAAGGTGGCAGGGGGTCTGTTAGGGCAAACCAAATAGAAAGTTGTAGAGGATCCTGGTACTGCAGGCGTAGCTGTTACTTGGCTGGTGATGGCATTGTCTATCACTCCGCACTCCCTTTGCTGTGGATCAGTCACAAAAAAATGTTTGCCTCCACAGATACAAATACATGCTGCCTCATTGTGAGAAGAGATGAAAGTGGTTTCTTGTGGTACATATAGTTTTACTGGGGTTAAAGATACTTTCTCTGACTGGTTATGTAACTTTTCCTTTGATCTAGATGAAGCTATTTAGTTTATGGTGGCAGCAGACAGCTGTGGCAGTCAATGGGTCCCTTTTTATTATAATGTCAGCTGGGCTCCATATGGCAGTATCAATGGTACAGTCTGATGACAGACCAGGGCCAGGCTCCAGGTTCAAAAAGTAATGCTATGTATGGCAGGTAACAAATCAAAGATAAATATTCCTATGCGCCAAAGAGGATAATGTACTGTTAGAAATGGATCTGGATAAGTTGTACGCTTGAGCAAGGAAGTGGCAGATGAGGTTTAATATTGATAATTGTAACGTTATGCAGTTGGAAAGGGAAAGTACATGTCATCATTACATACTAAATGAGAAAACACTAAATAAAAGTGACATCAAAAAGGACTTGAGTATCGTAGTTGACAGTAAACTTAACTGAAGCAACCAGTGTCTGGCAGCTGCTGCCAAGGTAAATAAAGTCACAGGGTGTATCCATAGAGTGTAGATAATGAGAATACAGTATAACCACTATCCAGATCACTAGTCATAACATTGTGTACAGTTTAGGGCACTAGTAGAGCTTCAATGGGTCCAAAGCGGGAATAAAAAAATAAAAAAAATGAATGGGAGTACTAAAATGCCCCAAAAGAGTAGCAAAATTAGAGTTATTTAAGTAAGACATGACTTTAAGGGTTCCTCTCTATTACCTTCTATGGGAGATTCCAAATATAGCCAAGTGTGTGGTAAAACCCTTTTAATAAATATAAATATGTATAAATATATCCAGGTCAATATAGAGATCTCCCCCATGGTCTATTCATAACCAATACTAATACTGTATCAATAACAAGGGGCATCTTCTACATCTAGAGAAGAAAGGTTTGTACATGAACATAGTATTCACTAAAAGTGTTCAAAAATGGCTTGGATGCATTTCTAGACTGCAATAATATAACTGGTTATAGTGATTAAGGATGACATGTATGGACGGGGCTGCACCAGTTTTCTGGTGTCAAAAAGCTTGTTCTATATATGTATGAACAGTCGCACTCTAACCTTTGGTGTGATAATCTCCTGCACAGTACAGTTTAGGGGCATTCTGGGGGCGTTGCACCACATTCTTAGAATTAGACACATTTATGATTCATTGCCGCCAGATCTAGGCGCAAAACATGCCAGTCAGACCAAGTTAAAGGTGATCTGCCTGAGTCAGACTTGTATTGGCATTACAATGCGCCTGTATATATGACCTGCAGAAGAACAGGTTCATACATTCTGGTGCAGTCTACACTGCTTTAAAGCTATTTAGAACTGGCCTGCAGCGCCAACGTTCATACATGTCACCCTAAGATTCAGAAGACGGGTCATTGATCCAGGGACTTATTCTGATTGCAGTCGAGAAGAAATTTTCTTCCCCAACATGAGGACAATTTGCTTCTACCATATGGGGGTTTTCCCTTCTTCTAGAGAAAGGTTAATATGTTGAACTGGGTAGATTTATGTCTTTTCTTCATCTTATAACCTATGTTACTATGTATAAGAGTTTGTCCTCAACCAGACCTGTCTTGCAGTATTATGTTACATAGAGGAGGTCAGACCTACAAGCTTTTGCATTTTTATTGCAACCTTCTTACAATCTGACGGTCAAGGTAACCAAAACATTAGCAGGGTGTGAGAGCTTCTAGACAAGGTAGATCTTTAATATAATGTATAGTCATTTCAGCAATTTGAAGTCCTTATTGAAGATTGGGCTAACATCTCCTTATACTGTGATACAGCACTAACAAAGACATTTCAAGTGATAGGTTATACCTCTGACCTTGAGAGGATTTTAGATACTCTAGATGTTAAAGATATGATTATACTTTAGTTCTAGAAGTAAACAATACCAGCTTATTACATCAGTAGTGACAGTCACAGATCAAGATGTTTGGGCTCTGATATACAGTAGATGTTATCAGAATGTGACTATAGACATGTGAGTCACACCTGTGACAACTATGCTGGCAGTGGCAACTAGTAACAGGTGTGGTGACAGTAGAAGAATTTTTAACTTGACTAATTCATTGATTTTTTTTTCAGTTTCTGCTGTGACAGCAAGCTTTGTTAGCAAGTATCATGTAGACAGTGATAAATAGGAAACATAATGCAGAAATGCAAAATATCTCATATGAATTGCTAGTATAGAAAATGTTTCCCCTGTTTTCTAAAAAGCACACCAGGTGTTAAATGACAAGTCATATTTCACTGATGCTGAAAATTCACTTATTTTCTGCATAATAATGGAGAAACAAAATAATTCAGGCATTCAAAATGTAGATAGATGGCATTCTGGAAGTTGGCATATTAGTTACTTAGTAGATATAAATGATCAACAGTTCCTAAATCATTTAAAAACTACAAAATGAATAATTGGACCATTCCACCAAAATCATGATCTGCTCAGTAGAAAAACTGATGTTTCTTACAATTTAGTTGATGCATAAAACAGCAGGTGACCCAATAGATTGCATATAAGTGTGTCCTGTATGGAAAGCTGTGTTAATGAAGCATTTATTTAATGTCGTAATCTTTTAATAATGCTTGCTCAGGACCAAGGCCTTTACATGCCTGAATATCAACAGCAAAAGTTAACCTTTTAGATTGCATTCTAAAGGTGATTAATTTTTATTTTAGACTTCTGCTGGGAACCCTTGGGTCTTATTTTGTTATGTGTATGAAACTGTTACAATTGACAAATAGAGAGGGCAAAAAAAGTATAAAATTGGAAAGAATTTATTTGCAAATTATGGTGGAAAATAAGTATTTGGTCACCTACAAACAAGCACGATTTCTGGCTCTCACAGACCTGTTGTCATGGGGGCTGGCACGGGTGCCGCGGTGCCCCGTGGCCGCCCCTCTGCCCGCAGGGGGTCCGGCACGGGTGCCGCGGCTCCCCACGTCCATGCCCCCGCTGCTAAGTCCCTGGCACCAGTTCCCTTACCTGTCCGCGCTCCTGTGATCGCTGCTCCTGCCTGTCCCGGCCGCCGTGCGCGTACCCGCCGCTTTGGGCACGCGCGCGACGGCTGGCCTGGATTTAAAGGGCCAGCGCACCATTAATTGGTTATTGATGGCCGCTGGTCCTATAAATGGAATACGCACCCAGCAATCTCTGCCAGATTGTTGGTGTGCGTACCTTGTCTTTAGAGAGTGTTGGAGTCAGTTTTGATTACCCGTGTAAACCATCTGCTTTGCTTACTTCCTGCCCTTTTCCTGTTCCCCGCCCCCCCTGACCGTCTCCCCTCTTGACTAGAACCTCTCCGTCCGTCTCCCTTTCTGCCTGTCCTGATAGCTCGGGATTACGTTTTTGTACCACGCAGTGCCCCCCCCACCACGCAAGCAAGAGTCAGGGTTGCAACTGGTACCCCCACGCCCCCACAAGTCCATCCCCCTTTTCGGGGGCTCTGGTGAAAACCGGGGGTACTTAGACCCCCATGGCGTGACTTTTAAAACATTGCTTGCGGTGGGTCCAGCGAATCCACCGAACCTTACAGTACAATTGGATGGGTTCCCCAGGGTACTCGCCTGAACTCCGGGCGTCCGGCGGCTGTGCCGTAGAGCCCCGGGATCGACCACTTTCGGGCCCGTTTCAGAACTTTGCGGCTCGTCACATCCCGGCCTGCTTCCGCCACTCCTGCACCGTTTTCTCCTGCAGCCAGGCGCTATGCTCCCGCACCGGGACCTTTCTGCACCTGCCGCTCCCCCCCGCTAGATGGGGGCCCCCGAAAGCAGGGCTTCATACCCAAAGCCCATCCAATTGAGATGGGGCATCAATTTTCCCACAGCGGGCAAGGTGGCCCCTTTATAATTATCCTCCTCACGGGCAAGCTCTGGGCCCGGGCCACTCCGTTGGCCGAAGGGGGATCCGTATGGATAATCGTAAGCCTTTCCCCCGGGGGTTTTTCCGCACGCTTTCAAGGAACCCTGGCCGCACCTCCTCCACTCCCGCAGTTGCTTCGCTCCGTCAGGGCGACTCCACTGTGGGTCACTACCCCGCAGTTCCCCCCCTAGCCCCGGAAAAGGACTGGAACATGAGGCTTGGTGGAACCCTTTGGGCAACCCCTCTGGGGCGCTTTAAAGATGAGCTCGCGGTCGGTTCTGCCCCCCTTCGGACAACTGTTTCGGTTGGGCCCCCCCAATCGATATACGTTTTTTGCCGAGGACAACAAGGCCCCCGCTCCAACGGGAGGTCATCCGACCCGCGGGCATCTCGTCGCCCCGATTTTAAATGACCTCCATTCCTCCCAACTTTTCCCTGGGATAACCCTGCAGGTCGAAAGGGCTCATTTTGACCAAGGAGGAACGCTCAAAGGTCGTTGGTACTATTTTCTTTTTGGGGCCCGGCTCGGCCCATTCTTTGGGGAATTTTCCCGGCCCCCCGGGAAAATCCCGGGAAACCTAGGGTCCAGGAAAGGGGCCCACCCCTTTGGGGGTCGGGTGGGCCTCTCCCCTTTCTGACCATTTCCTGTATATTTGGTTTCCCTTTGGGGACAGAAAATTTCCGGAGGAAAAGAAAGGGGAAAACTTCCGGCCCTGTATCGTTTATCGGGGGCCTAAATAAAATCCCCAAATAAAAAATCGATCCCCCCCTGCCTTTGAACCGGGGAACCTTTTGATCCCCTATGGGGCCAAAAATTTTTTTTTCCAAAATTTGGATTTACGCGGTGCTTAAAACCCCGGAATTCGACCCGGGAAAGGGGACGAATGGAAAGACAGTTTTAAATTTCCCAATTGAGGGCCCATTCCAAATTTTTTTTTTGGGCCATTGGCCTCTGAAAAAGCCTTTCCCGGCTGGTTCCAAAAAACTTGTAAACCCCCGAGATTTTTCCGGCCCTTTGCTCTACGTTGCTTCCATAGTCTATTGGACGACTTTTTTTTTTTCCCCTTCTCCAGATTTTAGGGGCCCCCCAAAACCCCGCCCCCCCAACCTTTCCGACGGGTTTTCCCCAAGGGTCTCCGTACCCCCCAAACTCTTTTTCCCAAAACTGGAGAAATACTGTTTGAACGCAACCCCCTTGCCCTTTTTTTGGGTAATGGGTTCGGATCAAGGTTCTGTGGACCCCCCCCAAGTTTTCAGCAAGGGCCCGGGAAGGTGGGTCTCCGCCCCCACCCCAGCGCTTTTTGGGGTTCGTAACTTTTTACAGGCATTTTTATCCCGCAAATTTTCCCCTCACGGGTGGCCCCCACTGGTACCCTCCCCCGAAGAAGGCAAACCCCCAAGCCCCGGGGCCCCCCCGAAAACGCAAGAATTTTTTAAAGCGTTGAAAGTGAATTTTCAGCTCTTTGTTTCGGTCTCCCCCGGGAACCCCACAGCCCCCCAAATTTTTCCTAAAGTGGTGCCCTCCCCCAAGTAAGGTGTGGCTTGGGGCCCTTTTTCAAAAGTCCTCCTCAGGGAAAATTGCAAAAATGGGGGTTCTTCTCTAAAATTTTAAACCCCTGCCGAACTTAATTAAACTATCGGGTGATGGGGGAAAAATTTTTGGCCCAAAAAAATTACCCTTTTAGAAAAAAGGGCGTATTTAAATGGGGGGGGCTTCGCCACCCCATTGAGCCTTTCCCGATCACAAAAAATTTCTTTACCCTCCATTCTGCTCAAAAATTTGGGAACCCTCGGCAAGCCCGGGGGTTCTTTCTTTCGCCCGCTTTAACTTCTCCTTCACTTTGGGCCAGTTTAAAAAGAACTTCAGGCAGATCCCCTCTCAGACCCTGGGAAATGTGGGCCAAAAGGGCCCCTCGGGCCAAAAAAATTCCCCCTTTGAACGGTTTCCTAAAACCGGCGGCCCCCGTGGATCTTCAACAGCTGCCCCCGGGGAAGCCCTAGTACGTCCTGCCATGGGGTTCGTATCCTAAAGTGGGGAATGCCTCTCAAAAACAGCTGGACCCCTGGAATCCAAAATCTTTTGCAGTAATCTCCCCGGTATTATTTGGGGGGCCCATTTCCCCTCGCCCTGATGTTGGGACTTTGCCCCGGGCCCTTGTACCTCTTGTGGCCGCAAAAAAAATTTGCCTCGCCCTAAAGGACCTGAAGGTTGTTTTCAGCCCCTCCCCCGGGTGCCAGAAAACCTTTGGCCCATAAGCCATGGTTTTTGGGTTAGGGCCCCCCGGCCTTCTGGAAACACTGAAAATTGGGTGGTGAAGTTTGATTTTCCAAAAAATTTGGCCCACTTTTTTTCCCACTCCCGGTTTTTCCCCCTTGCTCCCCTCCCCCCATTTTTTTCCACCAATTTTTTTGGGGAAATTGCAGGGCCCTTTCCGTTGAATCATCTGGGGATAGGGGGGTCCATTTTTGGGGGCGAGTTTCTGGGGGTTCGGGGGTGGGCTTTTGAAAATTCAACTTGACTTTTCGTCTGCTTACCATCGGGACAAACGGGAAGGTAGAGGGGGTTTAAACCCCCAAGTGTTAGGAAATCCCTACGACTTTTTTTTCCCCGCCCGTAAGGAAAATTTTGGTTTCGACCTCCCCCCCCTGGGCAAAATTTTTTCCCTTTATTTTTTTTTGGGCCCCGAATCCGTTGGGGCCTCCCCCCCTTTTTGTGGGGTTTGGGCTAAAATCCCCCCCCAAATCCCTCCCTTTGGGGCTATTTTCGTGTCATGTTCCCCCGTGATTCCCAGGTGCTTTACTAAAGGCATTTGGGGGAAAAAACGGCCGGCCCTTCAAAACGGGCCTTTCTGCTCGCCCCCAAAAAACCGGGGCCGACCTTTTACCGAAGCCTCCCCCCCTTTAAACCCAAGGTGAAAAGATTTTGGTTGCCCGCCAAATACTTTCCGTTTAAAGGGGTCTCCTGCTATAAGTTAAGGCCCAAGTTCTGGGGCATTTTGTTGTACTCTACGGCAATTAACCGGATGACTTACAAACGCTCCGCTTGCCTCTACTCTGACATATCCGATACGCCTTCTCATGCTTGCTCCTCAAGCTGTAGGTGCTGACTCGGCTTCTCCCGTGGATCTGTCTAGCTTCTCCTGTGGCCAACTCTGATAAATTCTTTGAGGTCAAGGAGGTGCTGGCAGGGAAGTCAGTTGTAGGGGGAAGCGGGGGGGGGATTCTTTCTTATTATACTGAAGGGGTTGGGCCGGAGAAAGCGTTTGTGGGAACACTAGAGGGCCACTTGTACCTGAACTTCTCTCCAAGTTCCGCTAAAAAGAGGGGGACGAATAAGGGGGGAAGGTGGTGTACTGTATGGGGGATGGCTTGGGGTGCGGGTGCCCGTGGCCGCCCTAACTCCCACAGGGGGGGGGCTCGGAGGGGGCCACGGCTCCACCGGGTCCATTCGCCCCGCTGCCCAAGTCCCGGCACCAGTTCCCTTAACTGGACCGCAGCTCACTGTGAAGCCGTCTGCCTTGTCTCGGCCGCCATGCACGTACCGACGCTTAGGTGCCCGGCGAGACGGAGACGCGCGACAGCTGGCCTGGATTTAAAGGGCCAGTGCACCATTATTGGTTATTGATGGCGTGGTCACTATAAATGGAATACGCTGCCCTTGCTTTCTGCATGTTCCATGACTATCGCCTCTGGATTACGCCATTTTTGTATCAAGCAGTGACCGGCGTCCTTCGCTCAAGCAAAGTCACGTCTGGGTCAGCGACCTGGCTAGACTCACGCCGGCAGCAAGTCAATCCTGCTTTGCGGCGGGCTTTGGTAGAAATCGGGGGTACTTAGGCTCCGGTCTGGCGCTAGCTTAATAACATCGCTTGCGGTGGTCCAGCGATTCCACCGAAACCGCTTACACCTGTAACTTTCTTCTGTTAAGATGGTCTCTATCCTCACACTCATTAATTATAGTTATGCACCTGTTTTAACTTGTTATCAGTATAAAAGGACACATGTTCCACAACTCAAACAGTACACCCAACTCCACGCTATAGTGAAGACCAAAGAGTGTCAATGGACACTGAAGAACAAAATTGTTACAAATCCAATATGCCCTGCACCAGGCTGGGGAAAGATGGAATCTGCATATAGCGCAAGCTGTTTGGTGTGAGTAATCAATGAGGAGGCACTAATAGGAAAATGGTAGGACATACAAGACAACTGATATATCCTCGATATGGAACTCCACCAAGATCTCACACCGTGGGGTCAACATGATCACAAGACACTAAGCAAAAATCCCATCGGGGGGATTAGTGATATGACTGCAATAGATACCAACAAGGGATATATAACACTGTATAGCTTGGATTTTGTTAGTGACCAAATACTTATTTTCCTACACTAATTTGCAAATAAATTATTTCCAAATCAGAAATGTTATTTTCTGGACTTAGTTTGTCTTATGTTCTTCATAGTTGAGGTTACCTTGATGTCAATTCAGGCCTTCGCCCCCCATTCTTTTTAAGTGGGTGGAGGAACTTGCACAATGGTGGCTGGACTAAATACTTTTTTTCCCCATGTACTCCAAATCTTTGCAGACAAATGCACTTTTTGAAACCTATTCTTAATGGCTGTGGTCTCTCTTCCAGAGGGATAATGCCTGTAACAGTGCAAACTATTTGTTCAGGAATGGTTTGGGATACATGACAAAGGTTCAAAAGTGTTTTGGAATTGGCCTCTAAATTTGCTCAGCAGATGTTCAGTCCGATCAGCATTGTGGGGATATTTAAAGATGACCTTCAGTGGAGACAACGTTTTATCATTGTATCCCCCATTTGATTATGAATCAAGCTCTGGTCTTCTTTTATGTATAAAGAGTCACTTCCCTGCAATGTAGTTCTGTCTGATTTGCACGACATTTGGAATTTTTAGATTTCACCCTGATTTTCTTCATTAGTACATTAACCCCATGAAGTCTTAGCACTCAGCATGACAATAGATGAACCTATGGAGCCCATATCATGTCTTCTAGCAGGACAGTGTGAATATATTTAATATATCTTTAATATAAGGTGACAAACCACAATTTTGCAGTCAGGCAGCCCAGTTATTATGGAGCAGCCCATTACACCTCATCATACAGGAAAATCTGGTGCCAGTATATGTGACACATAGATCCCCACAGTCTCAAGTGTAAAAGCCTGAGTCACACTGTTTATATGCAACTGCTACAGTATAATATTTAATAATAGAAGCAGCAAGAAACTAACACAGGGGACTTACACATGGAACACTTGACAAACATTAGTTTTGGTAGGAGTTTCACTTACAAGGCATCATACCTTTTTAAAGTCTCTGGAACCTATTATTGTATCAAACTACCTTTATATTAGGGATAGGCATTCACATTATCCTCCGAATGTTGGAAATCACTTGGTCTTGGTTTAACAAATAATTAAAAAAACAAATATAGTGTTGATAGAATTTTCCAATTACTTAAAGAAAAAGGAATACTAACATGTAAAAACTGTTAGAAGAAGAGACATAAAGAAGAAAGTCTTTGGGTATCTTCACATATGGCAGATTTTTAATGTGTTAAATATCTAAATTAGATATTTAAACATCTATATTATATGATACAAAAAAACACATTCAAATGTATAAAACAAAAGATTTCTGCAAAAAATCTACCACATGTTAAAATGCCCGGAATTTTTGATTGATCTCACTGGCAACAAAAATACACTGGCATGTGCCACAAGTGCTAGTTTGAGATGATACCGTTGGCTATATAAATTATTGCGGCACTCAAGATTTAGTCTTTCCATTTGAAATATGCATTGAGAACATTCATAAGAAAAATTACTTACTCGAAAAAAAAAACCTGGAACATTAATCTTGTGCAAATAATAAGTGATAAACACCAGGTTTTTAGGCAGCAGTGTTTTGAATGTAGTTCTATGGTTCTGTGTGGCACTACTGCTGCCAAATATGAAAGTGTTTTATCCAGCCAAAAAGAAATGGATACAAAAAAAGCATAACTTCCCATAATACACAAAGACATTCATTGCTAAAATGGGAATGGCCATCAAAATGCAACGGTCAGAGGAATTACTGAAGCAGGCAAGCAAGCTGTTCCACGCTTTTTCCTTCTTCCAAAAACTTCTGTGCCAGGTTCAAATTAGGGCTATTTAGTTTAGAGAAAAGATGGCATTAGGGTATAAATATATAAAAATATATCAAGATAGAGATCTTCTCCAAGATCTATTTATACCAGGACTGGATCCAGAACAAGGGGACAACCTCTCAACCAGAGGAAGGAAAGAGTTTTACTTAAAGCATAGAAAAGGGGATTCATACTTGTAAGGAGCCAGTGAGAACTCAGAGGATCTCTCTGCCTGAGGAACTTGTCATGGTGAAATTCATAAAGGGGAAAGGAGGTTTTGGAAAAAAAGGTTTGGATGCTTTTTAGAGGTAATATAAAGTTATTTTTTTTTTTTTTTAGTTGACGAGTATTCTGGTGAAGGGTCGTTGATCAGGGATTTATATTTGATTTACCAAGGAAATTTTTCCTAAATAAGGACAAGTTAGCTTTAATTCAATGGAGGATTTAGCACTTCCTCTAGATAACAGTCTGAAAAATACTATGAATAACCCTTGCGTGTGGAAATCCTTAATCTCAATAAGACTTCTGCACTTTTGGCTCATCGCTATTTGTGTAAACGGATCACCTATCTCAGGATTTGCATGCGGGTACCGTCTCAGTCTATTGTTGTTGTTTCTATGCATGTTCAAATGGATGTAGACTTAGTACAGTAGATTAAAGACTGACTGAGACCAAGCTTTCTGACACCGGGCAGCAGATTTCACTCCAGAATGCCTAAATAGTCTTGAGATTTCATTGATATCCGCACAGGTTTAAGACACCCTGTGCCAGATGCAGCAATGTTTTTTCCAAAACATAACTTAACCTTCTCTAGGTTCAATCTTCTGTGAACTATGAGCTCGTAGTTTTGTCACATCTGTTTTAAAAGACATTCATGCTGATGCTTTGTGGTTGTTATTATGATAGTATTGTGGCAATTTCCCAGTCTGAATTTTTTATAATTTCCTTGTTACAGTGGTGTCTAAGCTGTGTCACTTCCATTAAGTCACATTTTGGCGATACACTGTGAAGATGGTTGATCTGAGAACTATGTACTTGCTTTGGAGTTTACCTCTTCTTTTGGGGAAGTTGTTTTATCTCTTGTTCATTACCATTCGTTTATTCGTCTTTCAATTTGTATTGTTTTTCTTTTAGTGTAGACCCCATCCAATCAGGTTGACTTATCTCCTAGGCCTTAAACTTTCTCGATATATGTGCAACTGTAGTAAAATGAACATCAAATAAAAGAATTTAAAAAAAAATAAAGCTGTTTGGAGATGGTCTCATAGCCTCTACCTTTAATATGTCTATATAGAATTTTCTTTGTAATCTCATGGGTCAACTCATCATCTAAGCTTGCGGTTCGTCCAATGTTTATGTCTTGGTTATCCCTATTAAACACCAAACAGCACAGTGACTACTTTTCACCTTCTAAAAAGGTCAGTCTGCATCGTAAACAAGTTTGAAGACACCTGAGATGTTAATTACAGAACACACCTTAGCTTACATGTCCCTATAGTTAAATTATTTTTAGTGTTTTCTAGGGGTACCATAGTTTTTTGTCTTGGCCAGTTTCATCTTTTTTTGGGGGGTGGGGTTCAACCACAATTCAATGCAATGTCTGATTTTCATGAGTTGATTTCCAGTACATTTAAATTGTTAATATTTTGGCAGTTTTTTTAAAAAGGGTTCTATTCCATGTGACACTCAATTTTGGTTCAATCGTATGTTTAAAAATGATGTAAGGGCCTCTTGTGCATGTGTGATCATTGTGGCTTCTGAACAAGCGTGTGAGTTTACAGAAACAATTTTAAAGGTCAGGGAAGTCTATTGTGCCAATCTGCAAATTCAATACTTGATTCACACCACAATTTTAATAAGCAAACATATTCCAAAAAGGTTGGCTTTTACCACATCTTTTTCATGCTAAGTTGTCAAATTAGAAAATTATTCTATTATATGATGTTGGGGTATACAAAGACACCATGCAGTGGAAAGTGGAGTCCCTATGGCTCCGCAATATAGAGTCATAGGGACTCCATGTGTCAGGATTTATATAATAGCTCATGCTTGTGTGGGTATGGCGAATTTATGATTAATTTTGTGTTAGAAGATTCAGATCTAGTAGGTATGTATGTATTATTGCAAAACTAAAACGTAAGTGCATGTTTTATTTGTTGCAAGGCTGGCTTTACATTATGGGTATATGTGTAACATTCAGGATGTCCATAACTTTGGAATGACACATTTTTAACAGTTTATAATTATCAGCATATGTGAAAAAACTATGAACTATCAGCTCAGTACACACACACTGTTTTCCGACTGTGAGGACATGACGCGCGCTGCCGAAGGTCACAGAGAACTAACACTGGCACCAAACCAAAGTTCCCCGCCTATATGTAATTGCCAACTGCACCTCACTGTCTTCCAGGAAAGAAATCAGGCATGTGCAGTCTATAAATCCTCAGTCATTTTTAACTGTTTCTAACAGTTCATTTTCCACCTTTTTTTTCCATTTCCTTTATCCATTTTATTTCTAGCTATAAATACGAGCTACTAACCTTAACAGGGTGAATAGGGTCATGGGTGAAAGCATAATAGGGACTGACTCTATACAATGATTGCCAACAGAGTGAATGACTACTGATTTATTGACTAGTACAATGCAATAGATTCACACTGAAGGTGACATTGTTCCGTATTCTGTACTAAGTTCCCTGAAATAGGGGAAATACATTGATAAGATACAAGTTGAAAGCGAAGTTTATGCTGTTTATGTTATGTTGTGAAATATTACATACTATATACAGTGGGTATATATATATATAAAATATATATATATGTTTTTTTATATATATATATATATATTTATATATAATTATATATATATATATATATATATATAATATTTATATATATATATATATATATATGAAAGAGCTCTAAGCCTCTCCTGTCAACTCTCCAGATGTGTCTGTTTTAGTGTATACTTTCCTCACAAAATAAGGGCATGTCCCCACTGCACGGGTTTTTGGACCGTTTTTCAGACGGTTTGCGGTTTTGCAGACCGCTTGAAAAACCGTCCGAAAATGAGTACATTGGTGCTCTATGGAAAACCCGTGCGTTTTTTCCGTCCACAAAACTTTCAACAAGCACAATCTTCATCGCAGAAAAAAGCGCCCCCCCCGCCTCCGCGGCCATGGGGACGGCCGCAAAACAGGACAAGCCGATCGGTATTTGTCCTCTGCAGTGGGAACGCATCCTAAGACCTCGTTCACATGGCTTATTTGGGCGCTGTATTTGCGCTTCAGTACGGCTCCAATCCATCCCTGTCATTACGGTAATCCACAGTTCTCATAGAGAACTATGGATTCTGTCTCTTCTCCCCGCTCAGCGAATCCGATGCGGGGGGAGAAAGTGACATGCACATTATTTACGGCACGTACGTGCCGTAAATAATGCAATGTCTATGGGGCCGGCGGGCAGCTCCCCCGCTGCGCCCCCGACCCCGCCCCTTATTAAAGCCGTATGCGGGCGGGATCCGTCCCGCAAATACGGCTTGAATAAGCCGTGTGAACCGGGCCTAACAGTTTTGGAGCATCTTTCCTTTGAACTTGGTATTGTGCCATTCCTCTACTATTCCTCTTGGAAATTTATTAATGGATTTAGAACCGAGTCTTACCACTCCCCTTGACAATAGGGCATGTCCCTACACAGTCAAACACTGTCCAATCATAGTAAGTATATATATATATATATATATATATATACATATATATATATATATATGATAGATATATATTTAGATATATAGATATATAAATATATATATAGCAGTATTAGTATATTTCATAGAAGAATAACATTGAAAGGCACAGAGCAAAGACACTCCACCCCATTGGCATACCCATAATGCGTTTGCAGGGTGCTGATGATTGTCATGACAGCTTAATACAAATAATGACCTTCATGTCTTTATGTACAGATGTCTATTAGGGTCTAATAGGCTGGTTTTCACAGGCATAATACATTGCAATACAATTAGAAACAATAAAAGACTACAATAAAAAACTATATATGTTTGGTATCACCATTATGACAAATAGAATAAAACTGAAAGGTGAACACTATAAAAAAAAACAAATGAACAATTTTAACCATACAACTTACATGCAAAGTAGTAGGTGAAAATGCTTACCACAATTCTAGCCAAACTCCTTGAGCAGTTTCAGCTTCCAAAAAGACGGTTACTTCTGGGTTTTTCACTATAGTGGTACCTATGTGCTCTATAAGCTAAAAGGCACTCTTTCCCTTCTGTGACCTACACATATGTAGCAAAACTGAACATGACATATAACGCAACATGTTATCAGACCACTGAATGTGATGTCAACTTTGTCAATGCTTTTCATGTGTTTACAGATAAGAGCAGATAACACAACAAGCCATGATATCACTGTCAAGTTGAACTCTGCTACATTTCCATATCACTGAAAAAAAATCTTTTTATTTACATTTCCCAATTCTAAAATATTTTATGAAACACCTATGGGGTCAAATAGTCATGCCATCTCTAGATGAATTCTTTGATGAATCCTTATGCCGTGTTCACACGGCTTATTCCCGACGGATTTGTGCGCCGTATTGAGCTCACAAATCCGCCATGAATAAGGGCGGGACGGGGCGGGGCCGGAGCGCGGCGGGGGCGCCGCTCCCGGCCCCATAGACAATGCATTGTTTACGGCGCGTCCGCGCCGTAAATAATGTGCATGTCACTTTCTCCCCCCGCAGCGGATTCGCCGAGCGGGGAGGAGCGACGGATTCCACTGTTCTCAATGAGAGCAGTGGATTATCGTAATTGCTGCCGCGGATTGGCGCGTACTGAGCGCAAATCCGGCGCGCAGTACGGCGCCAATCCGCGGCAGAATAAGCCGTGTGAACAAGGCCTTAATGTCACTATTCAAGCTCCCCATCAATTGTCTTGCAGCTATTTGCTGTTGCCAGCAGTCTACCACTGCATAAGCACCAATTTTCAGCTCAAGAGTTCAAAGGGTCCCTTATTTACTAGTGAACTGGGATCTGGGAAGGATCCTGATGGTCTTTGTGTGGTGGAAGGCTATAGGTAAGAAGCG
The DNA here is from genome assembly GCA_025379985.1 of Phyllomedusa bahiana. NCBI lineage: Eukaryota > Metazoa > Chordata > Amphibia > Anura > Hylidae > Phyllomedusa > Phyllomedusa bahiana. Next base: position 70,980 of record JAODAL010002402.1, on the reverse strand, counting down.
TGCTCTCATCGTGACTGCCTGTAGCTCACAGTTGTTGTCCAGAGTTGGAGTACTGGCTGAAGATCTGCTGCATAGTCTACAAGAGGCAGGTATTTGTGAAGGCCCTGCTGCTAGCCATGAAATACAACCCATGTTTAACAATGACGTCTGTTTATACATTTCTATATATACAGAACTATTACATCACAAGTCTTACCACACCATATTGTTTTCCATGATAGCCACAGTTCTAAACTAAGGCCTAGAGCATTAGAGAGCATTGGGCATTATCAGTGCCCTCATATAATACTGCACAGTCTACAAGAGCAGGTATTTGTGAAGGCCCTGCTGTTAGCTATGAAATCCAACCCATGTTTAACAATGACGTCTGTTTATACATGTCTATATACACAGAACTATTACATCAACAGTCTTACTGCATCATATTGTTTTCCATGATAGCCACAGTTATATACTAAAGCCTAGATCTTTAGAGAGCATTGGACATTATCAGTGCCCTCATATAATACTGCACAGTCTACAAGAGACAGGTACTTTGAACACCCTGCTGCTAGCCATGTAATATAACCCATGTGTAATGATGACATCTGATTATACATTTCATTATACACAGATTTATTACATCAACAACCTTAATGCACCATATTGTTTTTTTATCATAGTAACACATACATATTGAAGTCTAGATTGATGGAGACCATTGGGCATGACCAGAGTCCAGATAGACTACTGCATGAGGGTTCCTAATGCTTTGTTGTTTGCTTTATCTAATGGTCTGCAAACTGGAAGACAAACTGGAATCATTGGGAGATTTTTCCTTTATCCTTTTACTCAGAATGAATGTTTAAGATTTTGGCTACTTATTGAATAATAAGCACTATAAAGACAAGATGTACTCACTGTTGATGAAGATGGGAAATAGAGGGCAATGACACTTCTAGTATATAACAATTTCTATATATCTTCTCTGATTTATTAGCATCATCTAGGGTCTGAATTAACTTTGATGTCTGGAGTCTGAATTCTTTTCCAAAAAGGGCAATACACTATGTCGAAATCCCTAAAGAAGCATTTATGCACCTATCATACATGAAAAAAACTTTGAGACTCTCGGTTTTTTTAAGGGATTTCGACGTGGGTGTATTCCCCTTTTTTGCAGAAATGTGCCGCTGGCGGCGGTTTTGTGTGTGTACATGTTTATTTTATGTGTGCCGCAGCCCTGCCAGTGGCACCCGGTTTGAAATTACGTTTTTTCAGAGATGTTTTTGTGTGCAGAAACATACGTTATACTTGGTGTACATTGATTTTAACCTATATGGAAAGGAAGGGGGGTGCTTCCATTTTGAGTTTCTGTCCCCGCCCACTCTCAAAAGGCTGTCATAAAAAAAAAAAAAAAAAAAAAAAAAAAAAGGGCAGCTTTGCAGGTTGGGGTGTTTTTTATTTTTTCTCTCTGAATAATTGGAGGTCGGGGGACCCAGTGAGGGGGCCTGATTGGCTCGATTGTGAGGTAAAGATAGGATAGGACTGCCCGATTTGAGACCACGTTGAAAGTCGGGGGGCAGCTTAAAACATGTTCTGATCAAGATATGTGAACAGAGAGTCTCAAAGTTTTTTCATTTTATGATAGATAGCATAAATGCTTCTTTAGGGATTTCAGTCGTAGTGTATTGCCCTTTTTTCAGAAATGTGCAGCTGGCGGCGGTATTTGTGTGTACATGTATAATTACATGTGTGCCGCAGCCCTGCCAGTGGCACCCAGGTTTGCTTACGTTTTTTCAGAGATGTTTTTGTGTGCAGAAACATACGGTATACTTGGGGTTCATTGTTTTTTAACTATATGGAAAGGAAGGGGTGCTTCCTTTTGAGTTTCTGTCCCCGCCCACTCTCACAGGCTGTCATAAGAAGGGCAGCTTTGCAGGTTGGGTGTTTTTTATTTTTTCTCTCTGAATAATGGAGGTCGGGGGACCCAGTGAGAGGCCTGATTGGCTCGATTGAGAGGTAAAGATAGGATAGGACGGGCCCGATTTGAGACCACGTTGAAAGTCGTGGGCAGTTTAAAAACATGTTCTGATCAAGATATGTGAACCGAGGGTCTCAAAGTTTTTTCAGGGTATGATAGTATAGCATAAATGCTTCTTTAGGGTTTTTCGACGTGTGTATTGCCCTTTTTGCAAAAATTTGTGCCGCTGGCGGGGGTTTCTGTGTGTGTACATGTATAATTACATGTGTCCCCGCACCCCTGCCAGTGGCACCCAGGTTTGCTACGATTTTTTCAGAGATGTTTTTGTGTGCAGAAACATACGTTATACTTGGTTGTACATTGATTTTAACCTATATGGGAAAGGAAGGGGTGCTTCATTTTGGGGTTTCTGTCCCCGCCCACTCTACAGGCTGTCATAAGAAGGGCAGCTTTGCAGGTTGGGTGTCTTTTATTTTTTCTCTCTGAATAATGGAGGTCGGTGACCAGTGGGGAGGCCTGATTGGCTCAAATTGAGAGGTAAAGATAGGATAGGACTGCCGATTTGAGACACGTTGAAAGTCGTGGGCAGTTTTATAACATGTTTGTTTCAAGATATGTGAACCGAGGTCTCAAGTTTTTTCATGTATGATGATAGCTTTAAATGCTTCTTTAGGGATTTCGACGTAGTGTATTGCCCTTTTTGCAGAAATTGTGCCGCTGGTGGCGGTCGGGTGTGTGTACATGTATAATTCATGTGTGCCGCAGACCCTGCCAGTGGGCACCAGGTTTGCATACGTTTTTTCGGGGATGTTTTTGTGTGCAGAAACATTACGTTATACTTGGTGTACATTGATTTTAACCTATATGGAAAGGAAGGGGTGTTCCTTTTGGGAGTTTCTGTCCCGCCCACTCTCACAGGCTGTCATAAGAAGGGCAGCTTTGCAGGTTGGGTGTTTTTTTGTTTTTTTATTTTTTCTCTCTGAATAATGGAGGTCGGTGACCCAGTGAGTGGCCTGATTGGCTCGATTGAGAGGTAAAGATAGGATAGGACTGCCCGATTTGAGACCACGTTGAAAGTCGTGGGCAGCTTAAACATGTTCTGATCAAGATATGTGAACCGAGAGTCTCAAAGTTTTTTCATGAATTCTTTTCCAGGCCTGAAATAATTGAATTATTTGATTTCTGAATAAATTTAGTAGTCTAAACATTTACTATGGGCCCCTACTGTTGAACCCCTAATTTCATCCATACATATTCTCATGCACTATTATTTTAACAGTATAGCATTTAGAGGCACTAGGCAGCAATGTAGAGACAATAATGGGGCACCTGAAATAGCAGAAGGCATAGTATTGGTGGAAGCAGGATGGCGTTGTTAAAGTGGTTTTCTGTTAAATAAAAAAAACTTCTCATCTGCTTTAGAGAGGTTCTAAAATTAAAAAATAATAATATTTTTGAACCTACTCCATTACAGTACAGTCACCTATCCTGATGCTCCCACCGATGACCCAACAATCAGTTGTGATGTGATGCTGCAGTCAGTTACAAGCATCAGTGGTCACATGCATTCTTCTAGGAAGAGGCTGCTGAGACCTGTGAATAGCTGAAGGGTCACATGAACAATGAACATAATGTCATCTGCACAGATTCTGGAAAACAGAAGTGCTGGTATGGAGTGAGTTTAAAAGGTGATTATTTTTTGGTACACTTTAAAACTTCTCTGACTGGCTGAGAATTTTCCGTATGTAACAGAAAGTATTGAAGTATTTAAGTATTAAAGTTTGTGTTGCTACATAGGCAAGTTATGGCTGCAGTAGTGAGAGGCCACAGATATCTGGGCAGCAACGTGTATAGTCATAAAAACAAGTTATAAAGCCATCTGGGCTAAATAAAAAGAAAGAGAAAGTGAATGATTTCAAAAAAGACCTCACCTGGAAGTCATTGGATCCAATAGTTATTTGGCTTGTCACTGTGTCTAAGCAGTATCTGTTTTAGGTACTTTATTACCTTGTATCATTCTGCATCATAATATGCTGCAGAGTGCATGTGTGGAGCTGGTACCTAATCACTATATGGTCACTGTTTGGTGGAATTATTGGTTTATAGGATTTAAAGGATTATTCCCATCTGATGAAATGATAGCATATTGCTAGTATATGCCATCACTTAATGATCAGTAGAGTCTTGCCTCTTTAACACCTTAACGACCGCCCACTGACTTTAGATGGCGGGAGGTGTGTGTCTTCTTTCTGCAGCAACGTCTAGAGATATCGCTGCAGATAAAGGAGTTTTGCGGCTCCTAGCACCGCAGCTGCACTAGGAATAGAGTTGTACTTAACAGCTCTGTTACTAGAGCAGTCTGTCTAAGTGCTGGGAAGAGGAGGAAACCTCCAATCCTGGAGCTTGACTCTTTGATTGCCACAGTCCGTGACCTCAGCATCAAAGGGTATTCCCTTCCTTCATCGGGTGGTCAGGACTCCCGGTGACCCAATGGAGTCCGAGAACATCTGTTTAGTCAGCTATGGGGACCTAGAGTAGCCCCAGGGCTGTCTATATAGCAAGTCTGTGGTCAAGGTACACTGTGTGCTGCCCTGACTGAGTCATACTGACACAGAAAGTAATGTATTAGCATAATCATGCATGCTAATACATTGCCAAGTATAAAAAATGTGTTAAATAGTTATCCCTTAATGAGATTTAAAAAAAAGTAAAAAAAAAAAAAATAAAGTATATAAAAAATAAAATAAATAATAAAATAATATATAAAAATATATAAATAATTAACAAAAAAGTTATTGTGTATACATTACACACCAAAAAAAACTACACATATTGGGGATTTACTGTATAGGACCATAATAACCTGTAGAATTAATGAACAGGTCATATAGTGTGAAATGTGAATGATGTAAATAAAACAAATACAGAAAAAACGTTTTTTATGTTCACGCTGCAAAAAAATGTGAATAAAATTCTGCATTATTTTATTTGTAAACTTAAACTATGTCCTAAAATACAACTTCTCCTGCATAATACAAGTCCTCATACAACTGCATCACTTAAAAGGTAAAAAAGTATTAATTGTTAAAATGAAAGGAGGCAAAAATTTAAACATTTATCTGATCATTAAGGCCTTTTCAGACCTGGTTCTTAAGGGATGTACATCATCTTCCAATTCTGTTCAAGTTTTCCCTGTCATCCAATGTGCAGGGAAATCCCAACAAAAGGAATGCAGAACTAAACCAGTGCTCAAGCCTCTTCCTTCTCTGGATGGTTAGAAGTCTCTGAAGTAAGACCCTACCAATCATAAATAAACAGCACATAAAGATACTACTTTATCTTTTCTCATGTTACATGTAGCATTTAAGGTAGTTTGAGGTAGTGCTATGAAGATGACCAGTGACAGCACATTTTAATGGGAATTGACGTTGCACATGTGCATGAGGCAGAAAAAGGAACGGGTCATGTGTCCATTTTGCTGTAGGTTGGATCCCACTGACCATATGGTAAGAAAATACAAAAAGAAGGTATTTAAACCTGTAGTATTAAAATTTGAAAAACAAAGACATTTCTGTTTTATCCTTTAATCAAGAAAATGTTCTCATCAAAATCCTCTGTTAATGTTCAGCAAACAACATACTAAACCCAAGCCCAGATACTTATATACATGTCATTTTTCACAATTTTGGTTTTACAGATTTAAGTGGCAACATGTTACTTTGAATGTTTTACTGTTGCCATCAATAGAGATAATACTGTGAGTAAAACATCTAAAACTTCTGTAAACCTCTCTGAAATTTTATTAGATATAAAAAGGATAAAAAGTACATTAGTTTTCTATTTTATTAAAGACATCAACATGTTCTCTGCTTTCATGTATAATTAAAGGTTTGGTGAAAATGTTTGACTTTGGGCCATCTGCCAACCACTGATTAAAATTAATTTACAGGAAATCAAGCTGAGGTTACAGAGTAACACGCAGATGCATTCAGACTGTAATCTATCACTAGCAGAAGGGCAGTGGGTCCAGTTATCAGCATTTAATTCTATGTCACCATAACTTATGAACTGAAGCATTAGCATATTGTGTCTCTATACCCCGTCATTTGTGTCAGTCATTTAACTGGAAATATTTACGTGATAGAGGTTATGTGCTTGCGCGCTGTCATAGACATTCTAATTTGATATAATAGTCTATATTACTTATGTTTGTAGCATTATAGTGGAATCATTCATAAAAGTACTCTGTAAAAACTACTATATGATTTGAGCTCTTTAAGGGCTCATCCCCACGGCAAAGGACAAATACCGGTTGGTTTATCCGACCGGTATTTGTCCTGTTTTAGTGCCATCCTCACGGCCACCTGGGGATGGCTTTGTTCCGCGATGAGCGGAGAAAAGCCCTCCTCCTTCCCAATGATATGTTCATATTCTGTCCGAAAACCGGATGGAAGAATGAACATGTTCAATGTTTTTCAGGCGGCCGGCGGTTTGAAAAAAAACTGCACAGGTTTTTTATAGCGGCCCGGTGTGTTAGTTTGCGGCCAGTTTTTCAGACGGTCTGCAAAACCGCAAACCATCTGAAAAACCGGCCGCAAACCGTTGCCGTGGGGGCATGCCCTAAATGGCTCAAGAGTGGAGGCACTGTTTCCTTGCAAGCACAGGGATCTGAGATCAGTATTGAACCAGGGAAGCAACTACATGGAGTCTCTATACTCTCTTTAAATTCCAAAAACATATTAATGGGTTAATTGACCACCTATGTAACTGCTCCTAGAGCAGAGGTGCACAACTTGTGCCGGGGGCCACATATGCCCTCAGTGCCCCTCTGTGTGGCCCCATGCCATTAGGACACAAACATGCTTTCTCTCTGTTCTCATACTTCAGAAAGTAATATTCATGTTTTGACAGCTGCATTCAACTAAAGGCACTGCTATGGTGGCACTATATGGCTGGCACTGTTAAGGTGGGTGCTGTATGGCTGGCATTGTAATGGTGGTCACTATATTACTGGCATTCAGGCTTAGATTAGCCTACAGGGGAAGAATGGAAACACCCAATGGGCCCCTAAAGCATGGCAGACCTGGAGTGTCTTGTAAACTCCACATACATCCTTAGGAGAGGAAGAAAGGCGGAGAGAAAGAGACAAAAAGCAAGAAGCAGAGTATAGAGGCATGTACAGTAGCTGAAAGATGTGTCCCCAGAATGAAATTCTAATGTGGGCTCCATAATAATCTCCACAGGTGGGCCCAAAGAATGAAATTCCACTGGTGGGTCCTAAGAACCACTGTCCGTCAATGTTGGCATTGTTGTTGCGGGCATGAGATGACTGGCTCTACAGGGGTGTATATGCTATTTTAAGCAACCTAAATGAGAAATCAAGTAAAAACTGGCTACCAATAGCTCCAAAGAGGAGGAGATGAGTTGAAGAGGTGGCTATAAATGTGTGGTGTTCTCTGTAGTTTTAGTTTTAAAAGGGCCACTTCTTTAATCCCCAAAAAACTACAATGAAAATAGGGACCTTTTATCCAATTTCTGAATAATCGAGTAGATGACTCTCCATCCTAATCTCTGACAGTCCCTAAAGTGGAACCACGACCTCTCAGTCATTTGGGATATTTACAACTGAAGTGCCATAAAAGTCTCAGATGGAGAATGCCCATCTAAGATTTACTGCAGCGCTGGGAGAGATACAATATGACAATGTGGCCTTTGGACCAGAAAATCTTGTACTTCCCTGCCCTCTGTGCCAGATATAGAAACTTGGTAACAGCAACTAATACAAATGACAACAATCTGTATACAATAAACATTTTGGCAAGCGCTCTGTCACTTCAAATGGTGGCATACAAAGATTAAGGGAATCTTTCCTGTCGAGTGACCTAAAATTATCATTCGGGAAAAGAAGAAGCCTACCTTCAGAGTTTTACAAAACCTAAGCTCCATAAAAACAAAGGAAAGCCAAAAGTGGCAAAATCATAGAATATAAAAAATGCTTCCATAAAATATAACCTTTAATAGGTATACTTTGATAAATCACAAGAAAACAAAATCACACTCAGATTAAAGGGAATCAAAAACACCTCCTAGTGACATATCGAAAGTATCCTGGGACTCTCACTATCTGTAAGATCTTATTTTTTATAACCACTGGTAATTCTGAGAACTTAATCAGATGAAATGTGTCTGGATTTTGCTTTGCTCAATAGGGTAAACTAAGGACTTCAGGGATTTGTTTGCTGGATGACACTTTTTGGGTTGGTTACTCCTCTAAGGGTGAGTTGTTCAGGGAGTACTAGGAAAAAACCCACATTGGATTTCTTGTTTTTCTGTCCCTGATAAATCTTTTTTAGACTATTTCTGCCCTAGACTACTGGATTTAACTGCTGGATGTCAACAAACATATCAGGAGACTTTATTGGTGTTTTTTTTAAATTAATTACTTTTAATATGTCTCTAGGATGTGTTTTTTTATTCCCTTTACTCTGAGTCTGCTTTTGTTATTGTGGATTATGATTTTGTTAATGCATATTTATTAAAGGTTTCTTTTTTTATGCTAGGATTTCTTATGTTCTGTGCTTATATTGTATAATACCTGATTGGCCACTATTGCTCCACAGATCACTGGGCATCTTCAGCATGGTGACAATTTCAGGTCTAGAGCAATAGGTGACATGACATGCTGGGGAAACTTGTACAGAACATAGCTTTCTTTGTGTTTGGATGATTCTAGGACTTTGTATTAAACAGATCATAATCTAGAACTGTGATACAATCCCTTGTGTTGTCCAGGTATTTTCTCTAAGAAGCTATAGCAATTAGCATGCAAGATATGATCATATGAAGGTGCACTGGCTTACAGCAAGAGCCCATAGAGCTTGGGAGAATATTTGGGATTTGTACAACAAAAACCTGAAAATATTCACTTGCATAACTCTTAAGGAGAACCTATGACGCTTTCTGATGTATCTGGTTTAGTAAATTCTTGTATTCCTTGTTAAATACCAATTCTGGAGAATCTTCTCTTATAACTCTGTGTTCCTCTGTCATTCCTTCTAGAAATGTATTATTAAATTGCCAACTAGGTGTTAGCACTCTAATTGCCTAAGAGGTGTGCGCACACTGACTCTTTCAGCAATGATTGGTCAATATCAAACTCTGCAGGGACACCCCCCTCCCAACTGGTAACACCCAGTTGACAATTTAATACATTTGTAGGAGGAATAACAGAATAAGTACCCAACATAGGGATGTAAGGAAAGATGTTCCACAAATATTATTTCATGGGGCATATAAATATTTTCTAAAATAGACAAATAGAAAAAGGCAACAGGTCCTCTTTAAGAGTGCAGCACCATTAGTTACCAAATTTAATTCATTTGTCTTAAATATATACAACACATGTCTATTGTTAATAAACTTTACATAAAGAAGCTTGAACTGAATTAGTATAGGGATTTTTCACTTCAATTTACAATGAGTGTGCCGCAGAATTTAATGTCATGGTAAAAACATTTTTTTACATCCCACATAAAGTAATTCATCTTTGTACTCATTTTATATAACATGTTTTGTCTGTGTTCAGATCACCACTTAAGAGTGTTTGCTGTAAAAAGCTTTCAGTGTTTAACTCTGGGGTAACAAAGTATTCCACTTGTAGCTTTTAAGCCCTCATGGGCGGGGTCCTTCTTTCCCTCTGGACCAGTTGTTAGTTAATTATTGTTCTTATTGTATTTTATTTGGTCTTATGTTATGTATGCAAACCCTTGTTGAGTGTGCAGCACCCTGAAATTAATGGCACTTTAAAAAAAATTATAATAATACTAACAATAAAATAGGATATCAAGCTATTTCTTTCTTTTTCTATGTCTTTAGTCTACTACATGATTTGATACTTCATATGATGATACTCTTTTGCCTCTGTCTTTTACATATGAGTCTCATGGATGCATTTTTGGTACCTTGGGAGCTCTCCCTGGCTTAAACAGAGATCACTAAGATGATCTGAACAGGGCAACTGGGTAACTTTGGGCAACTAAGCAAAATCTGTAAAAATAGTTACAATATGTATCTTTTTAATAAGTATGTCAAATCTGAATCATGATGCAGGACAGGAGCTAGTAGATGGGCGGTATGTTTTTAATAAAACATACCCTGCGTCTAGTTGTTCTCCATCTTACTTAATGTGTAATGCAGTTCTAAATATGGCAGCATTCACTGTGGCGTCTACTAAAGGACAAGCCACTGTGTTTCTCTTTTTCTTCTCTAGAGACCAACATTGGCTGAGTGCTGAGTGTTCTGTATTCAGTTCAGTGCAGGGTTTGCACTTTCCCAGCCATTAGCCAGCTGCTTTAGCATTTCATTATCTTGAGAGGGTTTTTTCATACATCAAAGACATCTCCACACAGTGTGACTGAGTGGATGTAACTGAGCCTGGACACTATTACCCGTACAGTATTTCTGTTCTGCAGTTGTACACACAGTTTTATTCCATCTGGCTGAGTCATATTGTAGATCAGTAATAAAAAATAAAGTTTATTCCTCTTAGTGTGCTAGGACAGTTGTTCTTGTAAAATGAGCAAGTTCAAAGTGCAATTACATGTCCCTATATGTGTTAGTGCTTAACAGCAAGAGCACAGCTGAGCACAGTTACTTATACCATTTATAGATTCCAAATGTCCACAGAAAATCCACCAAAATGTTTATTTTCAACCTGTAATCTCAACATAAAGATCGTGAAACAAATTAAGTTCTTTCCTTATCTTGCCTACTGTCCAACGCTGACCTGAGCAAATGCCTGTAGTCTCGTTCAGGGTACGTCCACACAACAAAGGACAAAATGCTTGTCGCATTCTGAATCCTAAAACCCAGACATCCGATGAGTATTTGAATAGTATTTTACACAAGAGCCTGAGGATTTTTAACTCGGGGTTTGTTGCTTATTTCTGTCGCATTTTGACGTGATTTTCAGATTAATTTTTTAATAATTTTTGCATCATAGAGCGCTAGTGAGTTTTTGGACACAAATCCGCATATAAATCCGTTTTTATGCCATCTGTGACAAAGCACAAGGCCTTGTCATCGAGGGCCGATATGTGCCACCGAACCTTAGGGCTGCGGCGGAGTTAAGCCGAGTAAGTAGGTCTGCAACCTTGTTCATTTTTGCATCACTGATTTAAGCAGTGGTATTCCGGGCCTGGCTTTTACTGGAGCAGTCTTAGAGCTGGGTGGGGGACTGCTCCCACATATCCATCCCAGGATTTCCTTGGCCTATAAAGCCAGGAAGTCAGGTGTGCTGGGGGTGGTCTGCCCCTCCTAGCCTGGAGTGTGTAGAGGAGAGATCTACTGGGTGACGGCTCTGTCTGAGAAGCTGGACTTACCTTTCTGTGATTGCTTCGAAGTTGTATGGTGAGCTGAACCTGTTTCTATTATCCATTTAATGCCTGAAGCAAGGTTACGTTTAAGTTCTGTTTTGCACCCTGCTGAAGATAAGCTGTTTTCTGTTCTGTTTGGACTTCCTGTTAATAAAACCCATTTAAGTTGACATCTCTGGTGTCTGTGGCCCCTGTGATGGAGCTGACCCCCACACATCCCATTGACTTTAATATAAAATTTTCCACCATTTTCTGAGTTAAATATGGTGGAAGATTTACCATGTTCTAAGTTTTTTTAAATTTTGAAATCAACCTCAGAAAATCCGATTCGTCTGAACTAGAACGTACATTTTCAATTAAGGCCTATGGCGATGGTTTAACAGTAGTTTTTTTTACAGTTTTTAAAATCTGAATCCATATTTTATGACTGGAAATGCTTGCAGTGTAGACGGACCCTAATCGAATAATCACTACTTGTGTGATATCACATTTTATCTCTGAAAATGATTTGATACTTTAATTTCTTATTCCAAATGAAATTAACCTTGAAACTGATATTGGACAGCAACGTATCTTGGAGTTGCAATTTAAATGCTGCTATATGCATCAACTAACATTAGATTACAGCTATTCTTTCAGCGCCACTTTTAAATGTGTGTAAATGATAATGGGGAGAGAGGAGCAAATAACTGCCCAACAGTTTATCTCATGGCAGCAGCTTATCTCATGTAGTAAAAATTCCACTATGCTTGATCCTTCTTTTTTATAATGCTCAACATCAAGAAATACACAACAGATCAATCCCACCAAAACAGTATCTGAAATTACTTGAACCAGTAGCTAAAACACAGTCACATAGTCCAGTCACATAGTCCTCTGTAATATACTACAGTAACTTTGAGTTAATATGAACTTTGCTTTAAAGGGGTTCTAAAGCAAACCAAAAAGAAGTAAACTCACCTGAGTCTTTAATCATCTCTCTGTGATGTTTTCTGTGCTGTATGTAGCTGTTATAAATGCATTTTGTCCTCTCCTGCTTATTAGATCAGCAGTATTTTATATGTTATGTCTGCCTTCACTTGGGTGTTTACTTGGAGTGATTGCATAGCAACTGCTCTGGATCTTTGCATGTCAGCTGATCTAGCTGCACACCTGGAGTTTGTTAGTGTAGCTACTCTTAGCTTCTATAAAGCTCAGTGAGCCTGGCAGCAGGACTGCGGAGTATACTGAAAGGATTCGTCCCTAGACTTGTTATCTGAAGTTATAGTACATTATAGGTATCCTGTCTAAGTCCAGCTAAGTTGTAGTATATTGTGGCTTCCAGTCTAAGTTTAGTTAGGTGTAGTTCTAGAGTTTTGTAGTCCTTGTGAATATCAGCTTGGTCTTTGTGTTGTTTCTTCTGCACTCTGCCCAGGAACTCTCAGAGTTCTAGGGCTATCTGCTGTATTAGGGTTAGTTGTTAGTTTTGAGGAATGACCTCAAGATAGAATATGCTTGTCGGGGGTTGGTTAGACAAATGGCTTCCCATAGGAAGCCTCTCTAAGACAAATAAGGTCTAAAGTGACCAGACAATCAGGATCTATAACATGCTGCAGCTCAGTAACTTAATCCATGATGTCAGAAGACTAAGACCGCATCTGCTTTTAAATTTTTCTCTGCAGGCCTGAAATGCAGAAGGAATTTGAAGCAAGAGAAAAACAGTGACCAGTAAATCTGTCTGCAAGTATAGGAGGTTTTTATGACAGGATAAATAGTCACCATGCCGAGCTCCTTTCAAAAGATATCGCTATTCTTCTGAAAGTAATTTAATGGTAAGCAGCCCTTATTTTCCAGTGAAATAATTTCTCTTGGCTGGTGTAGGAAGTAGGGCTTTCCTGGATCTGGGTAATGCAAAACTGTGGCAGATGTGAAAACACTCTTTAACCATGAGAAATCATGTTTGCATTCCAAAGGCCAAATCTTATGGCTATGGCTCTTATTTGTGAATGTGGAGATGGGAGCCACCAGGTGGCTAGACCCACATTTTGATGGTCTCCATCACAGATCTTCCTTCATCCTCTGTCTATACTACCATTTGGGTCTTTATGGACCAGTGTGGAGAAGTGCGGGATAAACTGTCAATAGTACTTTGCAAAACTGAGGAAGCGTTCAAGCTACTGGCTTGAAAAAGGCTCTGTTCAGAGCTGAAATGTTGCTGGGATAAATAAAGACACCCTATTCTTCAGAAGTGCTATCCTTCCATATTTTCTTGTATTTTTTCAATTTTTTTGGTGCATTCAAAGAGTCACTTTTCTAGCTTGACATATAGGCAAATCACTCTTAGGTGAGAGAGGACTAGATGGACGTGGCTTCTTTGGGTCCATGGATCAGGAGAGAAACCTCATCTAGCCTGAGACTGGAGCTGAACCAATCTTAGTTCTGAACCTGCGTCAAATCAATGGCTGACTCTCTGTGTATCCCATGCCTGTGATTGTGTTCTGTGTCCTGGTTCCTTTACATTTGAGTAATCTGGGTTGTGTATATACTTCCTTTACCACATTGGCCTGTCTTCTGGTTACTATTCTGCACTCCGATTTGGTTTACATGTACTCTCCTGGGATTTGACACCGACTTGCTTGACCTTGGTTTGTCTGTTGCTTATTTACGTTTTGTTTTGTACTACAGTATCTGTACTAGGTTCTATTTTCTCTGCCATCTTTTTTGCCTGTTAGGGGAATTGCTTGAGTTGCAATTCCAATCTTGGAAAATGCTTAACTGCTTACCCACATTTGTCGTAATGTCAATAAGGGGCTATGTAGCGGGATTGCTCCACGGCCGCAGAGTCTAAATGAATGAAAACCAGTTCCACGCACCACGTGTCATTTTGAATAGCATCCCCGCGGCAGGATGTCAGTGTCAGATCACACCATCCTTCGTTGCCTTTACCAAAGTGGACATGATGGAAGACGACCTGGGAGGAAACCACTGGTGAAAGCAAATCATAAAAAAGCAAGAATGAAATTTGCTAAAATGCAAATGTTCTTTGGACAGATGAGACCAAACTGGAGCTTTTTGATAAATCAATATCAACTCTATGTTCACAGATGCAAATATAAAGCATACGAAGAAAAGGACTTTGTACCTACTGTGAAACGGAGGAGGCTTGGTTATGTTTTGGGGCAGCTTTGCTGCATCTGGCACAGTGTGGCTTGAATTTATGCTGGGCACAATGAAATCTCAAGACTATCAAGGCATTCTGGAGAAAAATGTGTTCACCAATGTCAGAAAGCTTGCTTTCAGTCTCAGGTCATGGGTCGTCCTTTGGGATATTTTGATGTAGCCTTAAATGAGCCTTTATGTAAAATACTATTGAACGTCCATGCAAGGAGCTGAAACATGCAGTCTGGAGAAGGCAGCCTTCAAATCTGAGACAGCTGGAGCATTTTTCTTATAAAAGTGAACCAAAATGCTTGAGGACAGGTGCAAAGGTCTCATTGAGATATACAGAAATATTTTTTTTTGCAGCGATCGTCTCAAAAGGCTGTGCAACAAAATAAGGAGCCCATTATTTTTGTCCTAGCCAGTTTCATTAGTTAAAATTAGTTAACATTTTTCATTTGAAACACAATTCAAATGCAATGTCTGTTCTTTATTTGTAAATTTTCATTAAATTTGAATGTATTATCACAGTGGTCAGTTTCAAATGATTTAAGTGACTATTGAAGCTTTTTCGTTCTTTAGTGGAAAGGGTATGTTCACACGGATGCAAGACACCATGTGAACATACCCTAAGATGGATCCATGGGAAAGTAGGCCTGTCCATGTTTTTTCTTCGGTCCTGCGTATCATGGCTGCATGCTTTAAGGCAACAGCAGAAGCTTTTAAGTTGGTTGCTGGCCCATGCAGGGAACTCGCAGAGGTCCTGAAAAATGTTACTGACAATCTTCCAGCCTCCAGCGCCACGTCTAGCGATGATTCTCTGAGCTCCAGTGCCACAACTGGCAATGATCATTCGGTCTCCAGCGCCATATCTGGTGACGATCCTCTGCCTGCTGCCACGTCTGGTGATGATCTTCCAGTCTCCAGTGCCACGTCTGCCTGCCCGGTCTCCAGTGCCACGGCCGCAATATGGTCTCCAGTGCCACGGCTGCCACCGATCCGGCCTCCATTGTCATGGTCACTGACAATCCGGATTTCACAGGGCATGTTAAGGGTCTAAAGGCCCTTCATAAAAAGGGGGTTACTGTCACGATCCGCCTGGCATTTGATTCTGGGGCTGTTCCATGTTTGCCGTGCTATGCAACTCTACAGGTGCAGTATGTCTGCAATCAGGCCCAGCTATTTAGCCCTGTATCTGGCTCTAGTCTGGTCCTGAGATTTTCCTGACATCCTGGTTTCCTGTCTGATGTGCTGTTTAGGTTCCTACACATTCTCTGGCCACCTGGACTTCTGTGGTATCTCCTAGACATTCTCCTAGACTTCTGTTTTGTTCCCTGGACTTTTGTTTTATCATTTATTGGGTCTTCCTGGACTCTTGTTTTTTCTCCCCTGCTCCCAAGGATCCACCTTTTGTTTTCTACGTTTTCATTTTTCTTTAATAAAGTCCTTTGTTTGTACAACATCCTGAAAGATTGTGCTGGTAATAGATTTATCTGCTTCCATAGTGATCCAATCTATACAATTATCATGTTATTTAATTCATACTTTAGGAGGTGTATTCCACGTGGTGCTATCAATGTAGACATTTCGGAGGAATGTGTTGAACTGCAACAAAAGAAGCGCAGCTGGGATTCTACAGATAAAAGTATACCTAAAAAAGATCCGTAAGGCAGGTGCTCACGTGGTATGGCTGTACAAATTCCGGTACAGCTTGTAAAAGCGCTTGATCGGTCTTTTTGGTATGATAGGATGCAGCGGCTCCTGCTTGCTCCCGCCTAGGATGCCACGAGGACGCCCGGGGAATGATAAGATAGTAGCCTGTAGGCATGTATCTGATGAAGCAGGAGAACCTGCGAAACGCGTCATACTTTTAATCAATAAATATACTATTCTCAACTTATGTTGAGGACTTTTTAATAGACTATTCTTGCAGCGCTTCATTTTAGCCGCCCCAAATCAGCATTTTGATCTCTGGATCTAGAAGGCTACTATCTTAATTCATACTTTCCAACTCTTCCAGAAAATCCAGGAGACTTGTAAAAAGAGGGGAGATCTCTTGGATTTTTGAGAGAACCAGGAAGTCTCCCACTGTTCTATATATAGTAGTGACACCAGGGTAAAGCATCATGACGTTACTTGGGGCAGAGCAACTGTGATACCGCTAGACTATATAGTCTAACAGCGGATGTGAGTATGGCCTATATGTGCCCTAAG
Organism: Phyllomedusa bahiana; assembly: GCA_025379985.1. Classification (NCBI taxonomy): domain Eukaryota; kingdom Metazoa; phylum Chordata; class Amphibia; order Anura; family Hylidae; genus Phyllomedusa; species Phyllomedusa bahiana. Next base: position 54,294 of record JAODAL010002402.1, on the reverse strand, counting down.
GAGTAATATAAGTAGTATAAGTTTCCTAAGGAGTAATTGCTGCTCACTCCAAGCCCTGTCTCACAGACAGGGCTCAGAACTTGTGCCCCTCTCCTTGCTGCCTCTTTGCTTCACACCCTCTCTGCCTTTAGGTGAAAACTGATTCATATGGTGTCACCCAGTTTTCCTGGACGATGGAGAGGCTATTCATTGTGCAGGTAATTAGGGTGATGTCACATCTCCTAGAGCTGCAATACAGTTATGTAAAAGGGTGTAAATTGTGTGAAAGGGGTGCGGTTTATGCAAAATGTCATCTCTAAATCTCAAAAGTTGGCAAGTATGGATAATAAAGTAGCTGCATCATATTAAGTACTGTAGCTTTGTCTTTTCCATTCAACTGAGCTCATCAACTTGTATGAAGCAAAAGCTGAAGATGATGCACATTAAAAATGTAATAGAATAGGATTATCATTAGGAAGTAATGTTTTATAGAAGGGATAAGCCTGGATGAATCATTTCACAATATACTGAACAAAGAGTTATTAATAGAGATTAATACAATATTAGCTAATGGGAGGAGGAAAGAGGTTTTACTAAGTGTTTGCAATACAAAGCATGCATGCAGTGCACAAGTCATTTCATAGTGCATACACAAGAGAAACCGGAATAATAGTAAAGCATACGTTATTCGCTTTTCACATACATGTTGGTAAGATTTATATACCTAGGATATTCAACAATTTTTTATATACTGCACATGCACTACGATGCACTGTATGTAAGTAAGCTACACCTATTATGGGTGGAATAAAAACCCAGAAAACCTGTATAACCGGAGCCTGAGCCACTTGTTATTCTGTTACTTGTGGAAAGGTCATCTCCACTTTTAATCTGACAGAATTATGTGCAATTTAGGCATTTAAAAGGATAAACCTTTCACCATGGTTGTTCATATATACTGCATGCATTTCAGGTTGTTTGCATTTCAAAGTAGGAGATACATTTACTAATAGTTTGTCAATTAATTTTTTTTTATTTTTGGCAGATATGGAAAAAGGTTATTGTATCACCCTTTATAATATCATGAAAATAATAATGATATAAAAATAATTAAAAATTATAATTTTCCAACAGCACTTACTATGCTATACAGTATATACTCCCAGTTAGTTTGGCCAGGTAAGCATGTCATTTCAAGGGTGGATGTTTGATAACATCTAAGATAGCTATTTTATCCAGTGTCAGATATCAAGGGATGGTAGACTAAGTGGGTGGATCTGTTTCAAAGGTCCCTAGTTGCTGCAAATATACTATACAATATACTATACTGCAAGGACTGGATAGTGAATATGCTTTGGAATGAACAACAAAAACACTTTATTCATAGTTAAAGAAGCACTCCAACAAATGTTTGGACATATTATGCCAACTCCCCACCAGTATTGTAATTGTGTGATTTGCTTCATACCCGCTCAGTTGCATCCATATGTTTAGACTAATTTCATTATGGGCAGCTGTGTTAGACCACCAGTCCAGTGCATGTTCTCCTGGGTAGACAGATCCATTTCCCTTGTGTGTAGGACTTTTTGTGAACTATAAGATAATATCATCATTTATCAAATTTCTTCTGTTAGTTCTCATACCTATCCCTTCCCCACTAAGCTGTATTCTCCTTGTTCCCCTATATGTCCCCCCATACACAGAGTGCTGATGAATATATCATTACCGCCTCATCAAAGTCTATGTCTCCACAGCAAAGTTAAAATACCATCGGAAATCCGACAATATTTTAACTTCGCTGCATCGTTGTCTTTGGTTCGGGTTTTGCGCAAAAAAAGTGAAGAAAAAGTCTAAAACATTTGTCTTAAAAAGTGTGAAATATACAGTCCAGAGTCAATAAGCCTCTGAATGCATCCTATACAGAATTCAAGGAGTTCTTATTACTAATGATCTGCCATTATCATACTTGTCCACCAAGCACAAGGGGTTGCCCTCTTCTTGGCTGTCTGATCAGAATGGTAGCAGCACGGTCGGATGCCTGCCGGCCCTGAACAATGAGGGCTACAGGAATCCGATGGGAATCAAATGGAAGATGGAACATTTTCTATCATCTACTGGACGGCTGGCAGCTTTAGTAGAAAACCTGTGTTGTGTAGACTACAGCATGGATTTTCTATTGCCCCGAGTACAGTGGGATTTTCGGCAGATTCTAAATACTAAATCTGCTGTAGATCCGATGGAAAAACCCATGCTGTGTAGACATAGCCTAACTCGTCTAGTGAATATACAGTAATATATTAGACTCCTAGCATATCTGAGACCAGCAGTGTGATCCAGGGAAGATTTGGGGTAAAGGAAAAAAGTTTTATGTCCTTGAGCGCTATAAATGTTTAGGTAATGCCCTAGGTCTAAAACTCTATTGCCCATAGCAACCAATCGCAGCGCCCCTCTCATTTTTCCAGAGCACTGTATGAAATTAAAGGGGAGCTCTGATTGGTTGCTATGGGCAACAAAGTGAGTTTTAGACCTAAACAGTTTTCATACATGTGGCCCCATATGTCGTATTGGGCATACAGATGAAAAAGAGATGAGGCCCAGCTTGCATTCAGATTATCTTTACATCTCTTTATTTGGTATTGAGGTGAACAGATACCAGATGGCAGGGTTCTTTGCAATGCAAGGAGTCCAGCCATTCACAGTTTGTACATTATTATTATTATTTATTTTAGAGCGCTATTGATTCCAGGGCGCTGTACATTCAAGGGGAGTTACATACATAACAAATGTTGAACAAATACAATGGTGACCAAAAATAACTAGTAACTGATACAGAAAGGAAAGAGGACCCTGCCCGTGAGGGCTTACAATCTAGAAGGAAGGAGGGGAGAGACAGAAGGTGTGGGGCAGACATGCTTGCGGGCCGGTGTACTGGTGGTAGGGTTAGTGTAGGTTATAAGCTATCCTGAAGAGATGGGTTTTCAGGTTGCTTTTGAAACTGGTGAAAGTTGAGGAGAGTCTGATGTTTTGGGTTAAGGAGTTCCAGAGAATATGTGAAGCACGAGTGAAGTCTTGGAGGCGGTTGTGTGAGGAGCTGATGAGAGGGGAGCAGAGGAGGAGGTCCTGTGAGGAGCGGAGATTGCGTGAGGGGAGGTACATGAAACGTTTACAATTTCCCCCACCTACAGCTAATCCAGCACAGGTCTTTAAAGTATAAAATGTATAAATTTTATGCTAAACGGAGAAATATGCGTCATAAAATTCACCAGCGCTGTTCACTTGTGATGTGTGAATCCACAGCGAATTGGAGAAGAAACACGATTTCTGTAGTAAGTAGTTTTTCTGCTTGCTTCAATAGAGCAGTGTTTACATGTCATGGTAACAAGTCATTTTATATGCATTTACGCAGTTACTTATTCACTCAGCAGTAGCCAAGGAACAAGCCCCTAGGAGATACATTGCTTTCATATTCTACCTTTTTTTTTTTTTTTTTTTTTTTTACATTTATAGTTTACTTACAATGAAAACAAGTCATGAGAATCGGATAAACAATAGGAAGCATACTTTCCTTTTGCAGGCTGCCTTAACACACTTCAGGTATCTAAATGTATGTTAATTCTATTCCCCGCAAGTATTTTTTTCCTAAAACATGACAAAATGACTGGCAAAGCAATACTAAGATCATATCCGACCTTGAACACATGGAGAGCTGGCAAGAGGATAATTAGTGCAACCCAGCAGTCTGTCTAATGAAACAAGGTTTTATCTTTTCATCAGGGTGTCAAGTCAATGGTTATTGTTTGACAGAATAAAAGTCCCCTTTAATTTCTTGTTTTCTATCTCTGCTGGCTGCTTGCTCTAGTAAATGTTTTTTTTTTATGACTTACTCTTTGTTAATCCCATCAACCAACTAAATCATGCAAATACAAATGTATGCACTTCATTAATATAAAAGTATACATCTTGTAATGACTTTGCAGTGGATTCTTTGAATCACACATAAGCTTTAGCATAGGACCATGCCGTGGAGCAAGTTTAAGGCCAGGTCTACACAGCAATGTTAAAATGCTGTCCAAAATAAAACTGCATTTTAACTTCGCTATACTGTGGATTTTGGCACAGGTTTGCGCTAAAAACCACGGTTGGTTTTCGGATTTCCCGCCAGCCCAGTACATTGACTGTACGGGAAGCTGAGGGGAATCTGGCAGAAGATACAGCATCTGGCTGATTTCAAAACCGAAAAAAGTTTGGCTGTGTATACATCAGCATGGATTTTTTTAATGCTGTCTATGGGGCACTGGTTAAAGTCAGATTGTCGGCGGGTTCTAAATATTGAATCCGACCAAAAAACAGTGCTGTGTAGACATAAGAAGTCCTTGGGTTTTCAGGGTACCAGTGGAGCAGATGTGAGATGTAGTCGGGCAGTCCGTAGGTCAAGACAGGAGGAGTTCTTGTAATATGAAGGACAAAGTCATAGGTCAGAGCAGGTAGCAGACATGTTACAAGTTCAGAGGCCAAGCCGAAGATCGGATGCCAAAAATCTGTACATAGGAACCACTGCAGGATATCACAAACACAACAAGGAACAGGGAAGGAAGTGAGGTTAGTGTCCTTTTAATATCCATTGACATTCTGTGACAGAATGGGAAGTCAGATTGGCAACCGGAACTGAGCCTTTAACTGCAGAAGGCTACTGTGCGTGCTATGAGCAGCCAACATGGAACGGTGCGGCAGTAAGCAGCTGCATCTACAGCTGTGAACACAGTACACACAGTGGCTTGTGACACATTTTGTGTCCCTGATGGAAACTAGCGATATTTGGTGAAATGGCTTACTTGCACTGATAGTCAACCTTATCAGACCACTCTCTATGTAGCCAGAGCCACTGACACACCAGTATGTCATCGTTTCCTTTGCTGTTACAAAAAGGAAGGATCTGATAATCACAAAAAGGGACCCTGAGATTGAAGGAGTTCACCACTGTCTTCATAATAATTAATTCCCCCTGCCAACCAGAACATTGGAAATGGTTCTTTAGGATGAGAATGAAGTGGATGTCAAATAACAGCTGCTTAGTTTTTACATTCTTGCTTTTTAATTTCAGCCATGATATTTCTTCTTTGGAGCTCTATAACAAGCAACCTTTCAACATATCAGCTCTTTGATATATGAAGGGACCACAACATTTTTCAGCATAGAACCCTTTTTGTTTATTTATGCCCTGGGTGTCTCAGATTCGAAATCCCATCCTAGAGAACAATGTAGAGCTAAACATAAGATTCTTGATTAATGCTGTCAACTATGTAATAAAGTTAAGCTAAGCAACAAGTAACTTTTTAGTAACAAAGTAAGGAAAAGGAGCAAGTTAGGGTAAAGGATGGAAATATGAAGCACAAGATAAAGGGAAAGAAAAAGGAGAGAGCTGGGATACCTAAATCAGATAATTATGAATGAACATCTACAAATTAAATCTTTGCTGACTAGAGATAATGAAACCAGTGTATTCAGTTAGTTCAAGATAAACTTGTAATATACATGAAAAACTGTTTACTTAAACTCAGAAGCTTCTCTGGTCCTGGCAGCATGAGATTTATCTAATTAGCAGAGGTCTGAATTACAGACCGCTTGACCAGGAAGTGACAGGGCAAAGCAGCATTATTTTATTCGTGTATCCTATGAAACTTTGAGATGAGACAACCCCTTTAAAGAATAGTTAGGTTATATTTTTGAATGGTTCTTTAGGTCATGCTACACATTTTCAGCCATATGTCTCAGGAGCTTGTGCAAACTAAAAAGCTCGCCATTTCCATCCAACAATTGTTGGAAGATTTCACCAATTTTGACACAATTTGCCTGAAATCTAATAAACATGTCTTTACTCCTGACATTGAGTAAAAGCAAGAATTGAGCATGTTGAATTTCAAAAATGCCCCCAAGAGTTCTCTCATAAGATATGTGCTAGAAGATAAGCACGTGTTTATATCTTGCATGCTATGTGTGTATAAATGCACTGTAAATTATTCTGACATATCTTTATGTGATTTCACATGTTTCTACAACATGACTTGAAGGTAGAAATTATGCTAAGCACAAAGCATTCTAAAGCTTGCCAAGTTAATGCCTCCTATTGGTAAAATTACCCATGTGTATTAAAAGACCAGGCCAAATCACCCTTTCTATGCAAATTTTAAGGTTAGACTGTTGTTAACCCAAAACATAAGTTTTTAGCATTTCTAAATCATTCTGAGCTTGGTACTTCTTCCATACAATTTTCTGAAAATTGTCAGGAACCAAAGTCAATTGTTTTTTTTGTAATTCCCTGGGCATCAGCAGCAGATGAATTTGCGCATTTATTCACAGTTCAATGACTCTGATGTCAAAGCAAGATAAGCACGAAGCTCACCATAAACACAGATGTTGTTTATGCATAAATACACATAAATATGCTTACATATAATTTACAGTCAATAGGTATGTAACATACTTACAGCTGTAACTCCTGTGCTCAATGACATCAGTTGAATACAGCCAGTTACAAAACACAGGTAGCTTGTCTCATATAAACCAGGTACAATTTATGAACAACAGTAGTACAACCCTACATTAGGTATATAGCATTTTCAAGCTCCGTTCGTAGTATCCATCGGGATACTGAAAAAATGTATTGAAAGAGAGACCACCCTTTTCTGTCTGGTGCAGAAGTTGTACATGATCAGTAAATAGGGCAAAAACTGTAAAATTAGGACTACATTTGTCCTACAGAAATCTATGGCTCCGACGCAGCATCCATCAGTATAAATTTTTAAAGTACCATGAATGGGAACTGAAAACGCTATGTAAATGGGACGTAAGATAGAAATATGAAGTCAAAGAAAATATGGGGCGACATGCATGAAATTTGGCGTTAACACGCCAAATTTCATGCACATTATACTGGCATAGAATGCGCATGATTTATTATTTTTTTCCCAAAATGTTTTTATTAAACTTTTGTCACCAAATTTTTCCAAACACATGTAACTGGGGAAGGGAAGGAAGGTAGGAGAGTGTAGGGGTGATGGATCAGGGAGGGGAGAGGGTAGGGAACATCAGAAGATGTAAAAGGCAGTCTTAAACAGTGCAAAGTATTATCAATATTATTCAACAGTACAGATATCTGAACGGCCATTCTAACTTAGTAATAACGTTAATAGTAATAGTAACAGTCGGGATGCCTTTCCGGATCATTGTTCAGTGTTTCTTCTCATTGCCGTCTCAGTCCGAGATGATAGCTTGGGCCATAAGTATGACGAAATAATGGCAGATAGTAATGTGATCTATATAAAGGGTATTAAGGCAGTCGTGATATCAAATCAGAAGTCGCCAAAGAGATTAACCATTCATAACGGTTACAATATTTGAATTTCCATTCCCATCTGGGGCAACAAGAATTAAACTCACTGCCGTACCGACCGGGGGCGGCAGTCCAATCAACACCCAAAAAACAAAAAAAAAAAAAAAAGGAGGGGGTGGGGAGAGGGGAGGGGTACCATGGATGCTGGGGGGTTTCTACCGTCCTGTCACTCAGGATTCACCACCTATCTTCGATTGGGTAATGGGGGTTTAGTAGAGTATTTCAATATTAGCCAGGATTTTGCCATCTTGTGATTGACTCAGAAACCACGTGGTAGAGTTGAAACAGGGACCGAAATACGGTCTCTCATGTGGTTGGTTAGTATGTTTTATAATGGGCTGCCAAACTAAAAAAAAACCTGCTCTCCCTTAGTCTCTTTCTGAAGTGACGCTTCCACCCAGTCCATGCGCAGGATTAAGGTTAATTTTCCCAAATATAGGCGTAAGGAGGGTAGGGTAGGACAATCCATGTATGTAATATGGTTTTTCACGCTGCCGCGGATATGCAATATATGAGATGTTTAGCATGTATTGGGATATTTAGATTTTGTTCCCTTAACTAGCCAAAAATAGCCCAAAAAGGCGTTAAGGTGATGTTGAAATGAGTGTTGGTGATAAGGACTTGATGAATACGGTTCCAAAAATATCTGAATCACCGGGCATTCCAGAAACAGGGGGTTATAAATTAGCCGTGCCCTCCCGCACCTAGAGCATCCAGGGCTGGAGAAAACCCCCCATAAGGTAATTGCGGCTTGGTGAGAGATAACCTTATGCAGTATTTTAGTGCCAAATCTCCCAATAGGGATGTTGGGGATGTTATTAGAGGCTTTATAAGTAGCTTTAATTAGCTCATCCACCGGGATCTGTGGGAAGTCTTCTTTCTATCTCATCAGTCCGCCCTTAACTTCTTCATAATCTAAAGTGGGCCGGAGGAAGGCATAGAGACCTGATATCCTATTCTGGGTGTCTGGTGTACTTGTTAGCTTATTTAGTAAACATCCTCCCAACCCCCTTTTTCCTTCAGCTGGCTTGCTATTTCATAGCTAATGCATAGTTGTATGTAGTGAAATAGGTGTGGTCTCACAAAGCTATATTTTAAAAAAGTTGATTAAAACCATTAAAGGTTTTTTGTGTGTAGAAGATCCTTTCACATCCCCCACTGTCTGGATTCCCTTATCCCTCCATTTTTACAAAAGATAGGATGGGATCCCCCTGTCTGGAATGCTGGATTCCCTACAAATTAGAGTCCTAGTGAGGATTCTACTGAAAGTGAGTGCTGCTTTCGTATCACCCTCCGGGCTTCCCAAGGAGCCATGAAGAGGGATTGGCCCTACGTCAGTGGGTAAGTCCGTTAATGGAGTGTGTAAAAGATTGGGTAATGAATAATCCAGACACAGCCCAGTCTCCAGATTTACAGCCGTAGGTTATCTACCCATTAAACCACTCCTGCACAATACAAAGATTATTTTGCTAAGTTGTAATTTCGGATGTCGGGGAAATTTAAATTTCCCACCATGTTGTCTGGGCTGTTGCAGGGCAGTTAATGGTACTCTCGATCGCTTTCCCTTGCCATATAAAGATTCTAAACATCTTGTTCAATAGTTTTTTCGTGTGGGTCTAAGAAAGATAGGCAGTGTTTGGAAGAGATATAACAACCTGGGGAAGACTATTAACTTTATCAGGTTGGCCCTGCCTAGAAATGACAGTGTTTGCCCGGTCCATATAGCTAGGTTATCATTCAGCTGCTTCATAAATAATTTAAAGTTGGTGGAATAGAGATTTGCCGGGTTTCTAGTAACCTGGACTCCCAGATAAGTCAGGGAATGGGTTTGCCACCGTAATGGGAGGTATCTCCCCAACTGGGTTTTGGGTGTGGGGCCTGTTAACTTTTAGGGCTTCTGATTTGTCTAAATTGACTCGGAAGCCCGATCGGGCCCCCCTCGTCTCACTCTCATGTAGTCGACTTTGTAAGCTATTCTGAGGCCTGGAGATGAACAAGAGTAAATCGTCAGCGAATGCCGAGACTCGTATTTCCTCTTTTCCAATGGTTATGCCCCGATATCCCTCCCAGGATTGGAGGTGTCGCAAAAGGGATTCTAAGGCTAGGTCAAAAATAAAGGTGACAGGGGACATCCTGTCTTGCCCCTCTGTTTAGTGTGATTGGGTGGGAGTTTATACCATTTATGGTTAGAAATGCTTTTGAATTAGATTGTAGGTTCTGTAGATAAGTTAAAAAAACATCTTCGAAATTTCTATAGCATAGGGAAGTGTTGAGGAACCCCCAGGAGACCGAATCAAAGGCCTTTTCGTCATCTAAACTAAGTAACAAGGCTGTCGGGTATTTATTCACAGACATTGCAACTGTTGCCGCAATGGCCGTGCGGATGCCTTTGGTGGAGCGTCGTCCCCTGACAAATCCTAACTGTGTAGATGTCAATAGCTTAGGCAAGAAGTTCGAAGTTCTGCAGTCGGGTCGCCAGTACTGTAGCTAGAATTTTATAATCTGTGTTTAGTAAGGAAATTGGTCTATAAGAGCCAACCTCCTCTGGGTTCTTTCCCGGTTTTGGCAAGACAAATGTCCGCACCTCCTGGAAGTCCTCAACTACCCCCCCCCCCCCAAATATCTCGTTAAAGAGCGTCGTTAATGTGGGAACGATCTCTACCTTTAACAATTTGAAATATTCGCCCGATAACCCATCTGGGCCCGGAGATTTATTGTTTTTCAGAGATTCTATCGCTTTTGTGACCTCCTGGGGCGTTATTGGCATTGCTAGTTGTTCTCTTTGTTCAGATGTTAGTTTAGGGGGTTGCGTCTTGTGTAGTTTTTCCCAAGTACCTTGGGAGTCGTAGGGTTGCTCCTTATATAGCTCTGTATAAAATGATATAAATGCCTCTGCAATCTCTCTCTTGCTTGTTAGTACCCGGCCACTGGAGGGATGGCGGATCTTCAAAACAAATTTTTTAGGCTCATGTGGTCTAGCCAGGCGAGCCAGCAATTTGCCTGATCTGCCTCCCCACCTAAAAAAAAAATGGTCCCTCATTAACTCAGTTTGCCATTTGGCATGGGCTAAAATGTGAGTATCTAGCAGTCTTTTAGCCTCTAGATACTGGTGTCTGTGTTCCTCGTCAGGGGTCCTCAAAAATTCACTGTGTGCATTGAGTAGGTCCGTGTGGAGGGTATTGTAGGCTTGCCTCTGTTTTTTGCGCTTCAGCGCAACGTTTTAATAATGATGTGTCTCTCACGACCGCCTTCGAGGCCCCACAAAAGGGATGTGTCACTTGGGAATCATTTGGGGGTCATCTAGATAATTGTTCCAGGACATTGTGAGGTATGTACGGAAGTCCTCGGGGCTGTGCCAGGTATTGATGAGAATATCCAGTTTTCCCACTGAAACCCTTCCGGACAAAAACCCAGTTCCAATATTAGTCTTAATAGGAGCGTGGGCTGAGACTACTATTTCTTCAATATGTGTTGATTTAATCCGATGGAATAGAGAATCAGAGCTAAGGAAAAGGTCTATACGTGAGCTGGAGTTATGTACTGGGGAGAAGAATGTGAAATCTTTCTCAGATGTATGCTGAAGTCGCCAAGGGTCACACAAGGCAAATTGTTTCATTAATTGTAATATGGTTAGAGTGGCTCTATGATCGTGGGTAGAAGAAGATGATCTATCCAAGTCTGGGGAGAGCACGGCATTAAAGTCTCCACCTACTATTAAATTCTCCGTATCCCCTCCCCTCAAGAATTGGAGAAGTTCGGAGAAGAAAGGGGCGTTGGGTAAATTTGGAGCATATACATTTAAAAGATTGTACCTAGTGTTCTCAATTGAGATAGCGAGATATAAATAACGGCCCTCCCGGGTCAGCATGGTTCCTCAATTATTTTGGTGTCTTAAAGAAGTGCTGAGAAGGATGGCTACCCCTCGTGTTTTTGTCGAAAAACTTGCAGTGGAGCAATGTGCTATCCATGATGCTCTAAGTGTACCCCGATCTCCCTGTTGCACATGATTTATTAATCTGCTCTACAGCGGGTCATAAATCAGGCACATTCTAGCACTAGGGCGACAGTTCTGCCTCAGGTGTACCACTTTGAAAGTGCTCTACCTATTCCAGCTGTAATGCACTTAGAAATGCCGTAGCGAAGCTATAAATATGTAGCTTTATAACGGTTCTAGTGCGCCCCGTCTCTGGCATGCTCCCCGAGATCGGGCTCATTACAAAGTGCCGCAGACGTTATGTAATGCGTCCGAGAATGGTGTACAGGAGATTTAAAAATGTATGAACGGGGCTGCGCCTGATATCGGGCTGAAAAAAAAGCTAGATATCTGGCACAGCCCCGTTCATACATGTCGCCCATGATTTTTTGTGATATAAACATGGACTACACATGACTCATCATTGTAACTGTTGAGAAAATTGTGTAGAAGTACAGGACGACATGTTAGAAAAGAGGTGCTGCCATGCCAGTTTTAAGGTGCCTTAATTGAGTGTATATTGCGCCTGAATGAAAGAACCTGTCAAAAACCTGGTGTATTCGGCTGTCACTTTGCATAGCATATTTGAGACGCCTAGTTTAGGTGTATAGAAAAAAAAGGCGCATAGCATATCATTGCTAGCATATTTGATATGCCTAATTTAGGCGCATTCAAAAGTGTCGTGCTTGGCGTAAAATCAGTCTAGTTTTGGTGTGCGATAGTTCATCTATATAGAGAATAGGGCGTCAACAGTTTTGTGGTGCAAAATACACCCAAAAAATTACGCAGCCCTAATGGTAACATACATTCCACAGAGCTTCAGAGTTTAGCACCTCTACTACTTCTGCTCAGAGGAGTGATGTTGGAGCACCAGTACTGCCAAACCTGAAAAGACAACAGAGAGGAAAGTTAACCCTAAACAGGCTGAAAAATCATCTGGGTTCTTGGGGCTTACTAGGGTTAACTTACCTCTAACCTCCATGCAGCATTTCTAGGTTCCGTGGTGCTGTCGCTTCAACTTTATTTTCGCTCTGATGTCACTTTAGATCCCAAGGCATATTAAATTAGAATCTAATCTGCTAAAAACCAAACCTTAACTGCAATTTAGGATTAGGGTACAGTTATGGTTATAGACAATATTTTTGTCAATTTATGCCAAAATTTGATTTGGCAGATCTGATTTTGACCCAATCCAATCCAAAGTACAACACAATTAAACAGTAACCCATAACAACTCATCATCCATAAACCCAGGTAAATCTAGTGGATCTGTCTGGTTATTGTTATCAATTTATATTCTTTCTGCTTCTATAACCATATTACTGTTCAAAAATAATACTTATAGTAAATATTTCAAAGGTTAGACTCAAGGGATTTATTTTACTTAGCAAGAAGATGATACAATGGCTAAGCCATTAGAACAGAAGCAGCAGCCTAATGTCAAGGTTCAAAGCTCTAATATAGACTAGCAATATGGATTGATGAAAATGATTCTGTGAACATTGTTTTTAGTAAAAAGAGTTTGTTTGCTCAAGTGAAGGATAATAGAAGTATCAGAAATAACCCGTAAATGGCATAGTTTTCTTTGTCTTGTTGCATACGATGTCCCCAGTTATTTCCCCCATCTCTACCAAATACATACAATTTTAGCGGGGACAGAGGAATAAGTCAATGACAGACATTTTTCTCTCCCACAAAGTGGGGGCCATTTAAAAATTTAGACTGAGAAGAAAAAAAATTTTCCATGGCTTACTTAAAAAAGCCTTCCCAACTCAAATTTGGAAATCAAAAAAACCCCTGGATCACTGACCCTTCTCCAGAAATCTAGTCGTCTGTCATTGGTTGTCACCATGCATTTTTATTTTTAACACCATAATGACATTTGATTACCAGGGCCTATCCGGGGGTTGGGAGGGGGCAGTTGTCTGGGGGCCGCTCACGGGGAAAAAGCCGGGGGAAGGGTGGGGAGGGCCCCCCACCTGCCCGGATAACGGGGGGCGCACCAATCTCCCGGCTGTTTAAACATGGAAGAAATTGCATAACACATTTTAGGCTGCATTTTTTTCTATGTTTTTTTTGAAAAAAAAAAACATTTCGAAATAAAAATGCAAATTTTTGGGAAAAAAAAATTTCATTTTCACGCCAAACCCCCAAAAATTATTTTAACCCCTTTGGGGTTGACTTTCCCCAACCGCACAGGATATTTACGTCCCTGCCCCGGCCCCCTTTTCCCGACCGCGGAATGGCCCGGGGCCCTGATTCTGACCTTCTCCTTCTCTGCGGCGCTGCGTGGACGTGAACGTGTCTGTTTGCCTTTGTGTCCCCGGTTTCTATACCTGTTGATGTGTCCCTTATTATTGCTGCTCCTCGCCTGTCCTCGCTCCTGTATGGGTCAGCACATGCTCCCTGGTCTGGATTTAAAAGGACAGTGTCCCCAAAACCCTTTCCCAAAAAGTAAAATTTCGTGATTTAAAAGGGAAAATTCCTGCCTTTGTTCCTGGCAATTCTATTTCCACCTGAGCTCCTGCCTCTGGTTTTTTGTTTTCCGCCCTTATTCCTGTCTGCACTTGGCACCACGTGTCAGTCATACGGAAACAGTGGTCATTTTCAGAATGAATTTACCGGATGCCACTTTGGGGACCACCGGGTCATGGTTCGCTCAAATGTCTGTACCCCCCTGGCTCATGTCTCACCCAGAATGTCTTACCCCCCTGGTCAAGTCTCCCCTTTTTGGGAAACCTTTTGGCTATGGGTTTTCCCCCAGAGTTCTGTACCTTGGCTCATGGTGTCCCCAAGCATCTGTAAAACCCGCGGCTCTTTTGGGCCCCGAGCACTGTACCCGCGGGTCATGGTCTGCCCAAACATTTACCCCTGGCTCATTGTCTGCCCAGAGCTCTGTACCCCCCGGGTCATGGGGTTTGCCCAGAGGCGTACCCACTGGTCATTTTGGTCCGCCCGATGTTGTACCTGCTGGCTCATGTCCCCCCCAGAGCTTCTGTACCCCCCGGCTTATGGGTTCCACCCGGTCCCCCCCCATCCGCCCGTGCCCCCGTATGTTCCTCCCATGCACTTTCCTTTTCAGGGATTTGGTTATCTATAACTGGCCTGTATTTTGGGTTTTGGAGTTGCCCCTGCAATAGTTTTGGGCCCCAGACCTATCTGGGATTCCTCGGGGTTTTGGAGAAAGGAACTTAGGAGGGGGGGCTATGAAACTTTTTTCCCCAGCGGACATACGGGTCCTGCTTCTTCCTGTCTCCATTTATGCCGGAAGCTGCTGTGGACCACGGGCGTGTCTGTTTGTGTCCCAATTCCTATACCTGTTGCTGTGTCCCTTGTTATTGCTGCTACTCATCTGTCCTCACTCTTAAGTCAGTTAGAATTGTAAATACTATTATTATGAAGAAAAGGTGTTCATGAGTATTTACAGCTACAAAGCAGTAGACCACACAACAATATAGCACATGGCACATTAAAATCACATACGCTCCTTTACAGAGTTTGTAGCTGTCCCTGGATGTGATATCAGCATAATCACTATATGTCAGGGGCCCTGTAAAATGGTTCTCCATGGACAAGCAGCTGCACACAAGCCTAAGAACATCATGCACAATGCCAAACGTCAACTGGTATAAAACATGCCTTCACTAGACTCTGAAGCAGTGGAAACACGTTCTCTTCATTTTTTTAGAGTTTAATGTCTGGCAGCCAGCCTGATGGATATCTGGGTTGTTTGAATGCCCCGAGAACATACCCTGCCGTAATGCAAAATGCCTTCTAACATTTGGTGGAGGAGGGATAGAGGTATGAGATTGCTTTTTAGGCCCTTTATTTCCAATGAAGGATCTAGTTAATGCTACAATATACAAAAACATCATAGACAATTTCATGCTTCCAAATTTGTAGCAACAGTTTGGGGAAGTCCATCTTTCTTCCACAGCTTGACAATGAACCAGTGCACAAAGTAACATCCACAAAAACATGGTTTGATAGGTTTGTTGTGAAGGAACTCAAGAGCTCTGACTTCAATCCTATCAATCGTTGGGATGAATTATAATTCTAATTGCAAGCCAGACCTCATCCAACATCAGAATTTGATCTCACAAACCCTTATATAGGATGAATAGGTACAAATTCCAACAGACACAGTCCAGAATCTTTTGGTAAGCCTTCCCAGCGGAAAGGAGGCGGTTGTAGCTGCAAAAGGGCTGTGATGGTCGGATATTTTTGAATATAAAGTATCTCATATTACAGATATATAAATTCTTATGCTATACAGAGTCTGTAATATTAGTCTAGATAGGTTAATAGCTATAATACAGAAATGAAAAATTAAAGCATTTCTCCTGGTTGTTGTCAAATGCCTTTAGAAATCAAAGTGAAGGCAATAGTTGAGTTTTGGGCATGTCAGTTTCCAACCTGTCTGATCTTTTGTTGCACTGAAAAGTACATATATTATCTTTCCACACTGTAACTACCATGTATAGTCAGCTGAATTAAACATTCATGTGTTATGGTTAGGAAAATGGAAGTTAGCTAGTCAAATCCAAAAGAATGCACTAATTATTTTAGTTATAATCCATCTTTACTAAATTTAAATTAATGATCAAAATAAAATCTTTAATTACTAAAGCGCCAACATATTCCACATAACTTAACAAAACTAAGAGGGTATAAGTACAGACAAAACCAAACCTCACAATAAAAAGCTCTTACAGATCATACACAAAGGTGTGAGGAAACCCAGCAAAGCTAGAGCTTACACAGTCCTATGTAACGGATTATGGGTGAGATGAAGGGTGCAAAGTGTTTGGTTTACACAATGTTCCAGCCATGTTTCATAAATACAGGGTAGTTTACATAAAACCTGCCATCCATACAGTACATCCATATACAGATAACTGCCTGTGAGTGCCCAATAGCTGGATGACAATGTGAGTGACAGAAAGTGGTGGGTTCTCAATTGGGATCCTGTAGGCCTAATAAGATGTATCTCATAGCACATGTAAAAACTACAAGCAAAGAGTTTATGCGCTGATTGTACAGGGTATCATGTCCCAAAATTTTGGAGATGGGAATGGGAGGTTCAGATGACTGAGACATAATCTAAGATCATCAGCAGCATGGAGAGACTGGGTAGGTAGGGTGGTAGACATAGATGAGGTAGGAGATGTAGGGGGTTGCAGCACTGTGAAGAGCTTTATGGTGTAGGGATTTAATTTATGCTGTATTCGTACTAATAGGCAACCAATGCAGTGACTTCGCACAGTGTAAGAGGCAACAGTATAAGCTGCTGGAAAGCAAAGACGAGCCAGACTGCTGCTACTTCAGTACATATTGTAGAGGGGAAAGTGTACAGAGTGGGAGACTGATAAGCAGGGAGTTAAGGAAGTAAAGATGAGAAAGAATAAGAGCAACAATGAGGGTTTGAGCTGTTTCCACAGTAAGAAAAGGATGGATTCTGGAGATGTTTTTAAGCTGCAGGTGACAAGAGCAGCCAAGTTATTGAATATAAGGGGTGAGGGACAGATTGGAGTCTAGTATAACCCCAAGACAGTGGGCCTGTTGCCTAGTAGTCATGTTGGTACCACATACTGAAATATAGCAGGGTGGGGTTAGTCAGTAGATGTGCAGGAATTACAATGAATTATAGTTTTAGTGAGGTGTAGTTTGACATAGATAGAGGACATGATGTCAGAGACAGCAGATAAACAGTCACTAGTGTTTTGTAGCAGGGCAGGAGTGATGTTATGAGAAGAGGTGTACAATTGAGTGTCATCAGCGTAGAGATGGTACTGGAAGCCAAATCTGCTGATGATTTGTCCAATGGGAGCTGTGTAGATTGAAAAGAGAAGAGGAACCAAGAACTTAAACCCCGATTGAACCGCCAACAGCACTTAGATGGAGAGAAAGTAAGAACCTGAAAATGAGACAATTAAAGGAGGTGGTCCACAGTGGAGGTGGTATGAGAACCAAAGAGGCAGTGTCCTGGAGCCAATGGCCAGAGTGCAAACTGAGAGAAGTAGGTGAACTACAGTGTAAAATCTGGCAGAGATCCATACGAAGCAACAAAGAGAAGTAAAATGTTGTCCTGAGCAGTGAACGCAGCAAAAAGTGGATAGTCATCGGTCCGCAGTTGTGAACGGGCCCCTGAGCCAGGGGAGTCCACAAGCCCCCCTCACCACAAAGCTGTGATCGCTGGGTCACACAGACCCAGCGATTACAGCTGCAACAAGCGACAGTCGGCAGCTAACACTTACTGTGTCCGCAGGAGGATGCTATCTTCAGAGGCAAAGGAAGTGGGCGGTCTATCTCCTAAGGCATCTCAGGCTCCAACTACCAGTCAGCAGCCCTCACCTGCAGTATGCCGCCCTCATTCTCCTGCCTGCACAGAAAGAGAAATCTTCATTACAGTCAAAGAGCACACTTTATATGTTGTAGTATACATATAGTGTGTGTCTGTAATCTGTACATTTTATGGCACATGAGACTGGCTGCTGTGGCAGACATGATAGGACCTAGTTCTACAGCAACTGCTGTGGAACTACAGGATTCAGGATACAAGGCTACATATGCTTTAAGTTTTGAATGTTATCAAGTGTGGAAATCTGGTGCTTGTAGTTCTACAGCAGCTGCTGTAGAACTACAAGCCCCAGCTTGTCTGCCACACCAGCCAGTCTCAAGTACACTATATACATATATATGTACGTTACCAAGTAACCCAGGGGGATTACAGGTAAAATAAAAAAGATGTAACATTTTTTGTAAAAATCATATTATACGTGCCTCAGCTCCTGTGACGTCTTTCACATTGGCTGATGTGGCAGGTACAACGGGACTTGTAGTTCCACAGCAGCAGGTATGCTTAAAGTGTTAAAGGCTATTTAGTGTGGTATGCTGGTCTGTTTGTACCAATACTGTCATTTTGACCCTTTAGATGCAGCAGTACACGAGACCGTGGCATCTAAAGGATTAATTTCAGCTGAGATTTCTGAATGTGTGACGGGCAGGTGTGTCCAGAGAAGGCCGAGATTTATTGATAGAGAAGGAGATAAGGTTATGATCAGAGAGCACATAAGGAGCATGAGTAAGGTTAAAAATTGAGCAGAGATGTCAGAAGACCAGATCAAGCGAGTGTCCATCCTTGTGCATAAGAGAACCATGATACCAAGGAGAAGCACAGTACATCAATACAAACATATTATAGATATACATCATTTAACAAAATAAGTGTCACAGGAATAAGAGATGGCAACAGTTATTTAGGTTCAGTTTAAAAAGTGCTGCGCTACGACATTCATTGAGGGCTTGTCCCCACTACCTGGATTTTCTGGCGGATGGTTTTTTAGACTGTCGGCGGTCCGAAAAACTTTGAGCATGTTCACTCTTCTGCCCGGTTTTCGGGAGGGATATCAACATCTCAATGCGAGGGCTTTTCTCCGCAAATAGCGGAGAAAAGCCGTCCCCCGGCAGCTGTGTGCACGGCCGCAAAACAGTGCAAATACCGGTTGGATAATCCGACCGGTATTTGTACTGTGCCATGTGAATGGCCCATTACAGCCTTGCTGGTAGCATCAAGAAGACATGCTGTCTCTGTGGTGCAGCAGAACAATTTAGTGGCTATATATTGATATACTATGAAATATATTGAGACTCTGTACTCCACCTCCTTCACTATGATATATAAATACCCTTCCACCATACCTTCATTGTCATTTAGGCATATGTATAACACCATGATTGTTCATGTAAGGTTTGTATAGTTATATTTGTTTGTAAGATGTTGCTTATAAAATGTCACAGGAAACAGAACAGCTATCCCCACTTTGCAAATTTATTTTAATTATGTTTTTCACTATGAAGAGCACGAATCTTATTCTAAATTTTTAATGTAATGCATTTTGCTCCTTCCCTTAGTAGGCTGTTTTAGAAAATGTAAGCATTAGATTAACATGTAGCTCTAGCTTCGTGTCCTAATTAAAATTATGACATCTGGTCATTGAAGTGAACACCTACTTTATGCTGATCTTGCACTAATTCCGTTCAAAGAACATTTCATATAGTTAATAAGAACCCTCTTCTGATTGAGACTAAAAATATTGAAACAGATGTGCCCTTTTTAAAAAAAAATTTTTTTGGCTTTTTTCGCTACGTTTGTTAAAAAAACCACGTTTGAAGCCACAGGGATGTTTATTCTGGCACTGGTCCAAAGTCTCCACCAACAAAGTATAAGTTTCTAAAAGACACCACTGGGCTACAACATCCGTGATATAACACCTTTAATAAATTCACAAATGCAAAAAGTACTTCACTGTTTGTTTCATTTCTTAATCGTCCCTTACACTTTGCCCCAAAAATTTAGGGTTTTTGTCTAAAATGGGGTTTAAAAACTTTAAAACCCCTTTCAAATTGTGAGAAAAAAAAAAACCCTTTGCAGACCATAATTTTTAGAAAATGAGAAAAACTTTTTAAAATTTAAATTCTTTTACTCAAAAAAAAGAAAAAAAAGCCCAAAAGAAATTTTCCCCCAAAAAAGGAAATTTTCTAAGTGGGAAACTTAAAATTTCAGCACTGCTAACCCCAAGCAAATTCCGTGGGCCCACAAAAGGTAACGCCCTCTTTAGGGGCCACTTTAAAAGAAAACGTCTGGGTCTAAAACCACTTTGAACCCATGCAACCAATAGGGGCCCCTCAAATTTCATATAGGGCTCGGGAAAAAATTTTGAGGGGGTGGCGCCCTGTTTGGGTTGCTATGGTCAACAAATAGGGGGCATTTTTTATAAAATTGGCCCTAGTAAAGGCACCATGTTTTGTGGAGAATAAGACCCTTTACCCATTTTCACTGAGATTTAAATATATTTAAATAAGCTCAAATGAAAAGAGCTAGAACTCTGTGCCACCGATTTGATGTAGCGATCCTCAAGTCAAAAGGACTGCCCGAGCCAAAAATATTACGGGGATTTAAAGCCCAACCAATACTAAACTGCAAACAGCGGGTTTTAAGCCGGACAAACCCCCAAAAACAGTTATCGCAAATAATGGCTCCCAAACTCCTTTTAAAGCTTTTTGTTTCCACCAAACTCTTCCCTAGGGGTAGCAAAGTCTTTTCCTTTTAAAAACTTTTTTAAAATCCCTTTTCTTTCAGGAAAATTGATCTGCCCTTAAATAGGTGTATCTGGCAGGGGGGAACGTCATTTTGGGTAGTTTTTGTCTGTTTCTGCAAAAAATGAAAGAAAAAGGGGGATTAGGTTTTTAACCCGTCAGGTCTGTTTAAGAGCTCTTTGGACTACTCTAAGTGTGAATTTTTTTTGCAAAACTTTTAATCCCGTAGAATGCCCCCTTAATCTATGAACCTGTTCTACGCGGAAATAGTTTTAGCACTTTAGCTACTAAGCGACAATTCAGGCAGGTAAACCACTTTTAAAGGGGTCTACCTGTTCCAGCAAAATCCCGCCTGGTTTTGGGCCAAACAAAAGAAAAAAAATGTGAAGCTTCATACGGTTTTTAGTGCGACGCCCTCCAGCACCCCCCAAACCCGGGGGCGCTTTAAAAAAGTGCCGGGGTGCTCTGTAATGGGGCCTTATATTTGAGTGCGAACATTATAGAAAAAACGAACAGGGCTGGGCCAGTTTTAAGGCCTGAAAAGTTTCCCAAAAATTTTCGGGTCAAAACCTTACTTTCATGTCCCCTTTTAAGTGACATTTTCTGTTTTAAGATAAAAAATTTAAAAACTTTTTAAAGGGGAAAAAATTTTATCATCAAAAAAAAATTGTTTAAATAAAGAAATTTTTAAATTTTTTTTAAAAACTTTAAATTTTACATATTTAAAATTTTTTGATGATGTTTTTCAAAATTTTCATGTCTTTATATTGAAAAATTCAGGATTTTTTAAATTGCTTACACGGGGACACGAGGCTTTTCCCCTACTTTCTGATTCCTTTCTGTTGGGTCACCTTTTTAATCAATCACTTTATCATTTACCAGGGGGAAATGGAAAAATCAGCTGGTCACCACACTCCCAAGCCATGATTTTGTTTGGGAAACCATAAAGGGCTTAAACCCTTTTTCAAATTGTTTCCCCTCATAGTCTTTGTAAATTCATCCGGGGTAAACAAAGTTTTTACCAAAAAAACTGAAAACCCTTTTTAAGCAAATTAATTTTGGGGAAAATCACACTTTGTAAATAAAACTGTTTGGGCCCCAAAATTTGGCTGAAACCCCCGGGCAACCATGCCCAGGGCCGCAATGTGTAAACCCCGGCCTTTTAAAAAGTAACACCTCTGTTATGTAGCTGGAGGTGGATAATACTGAATTGATCTCTAAGAATAAAATTATGGGAAATAAAGGTCAAAAAAAAATTTTAAAAAAAAAAAAAAATCAGATTAAAAAACTATGTATTTCCTCATTTACGGGTTAAATTCTTGAAAAAGAGGCATCGTTCCCAAACCCGAAACTGCCCGGCCATCTTTTCTTAGCCAAAATATCAAACAAAAAATATTTGCGCTCATTTACTATCATTGGGTTAAAAAAAATTAAAGGGTATGTTTAACACTTTTTTTCGGGGCCCTATTAAACGGAAGGGAATTTAAAATCCGCCCAAAAACGCCCGAAAATTTCCTTCAAATAAAAGAAAAAATTAGAATTTGCAATTTATTCCAATGAAAAAAAAGCCCGTCTTCACACGAGGGATAATTTTTCCCCGACTTAAAATTTCGCCTGTTAAAAAAAGATCTTTAAAAAATAGGGGCCCCCCGTCCACCCTTTCTTAAAGGGATAATTTCGCACGTAAATCCCCACCAATAAAGAATGGGGATTGTATTTAAAACGCAAATACGGCCCACAATTTTAGACACTTTTTTTTAAAAAGTATTTGGGAAAATATTTGTGGGCGAAAATTTCGGGCCGGGAAAACGCCCCGGGGAAAAAAGCCGGTAACATACCTTTGACAGGAAAAAAGTATTTCAGGCAGTTTTAAAAAGTACCCGAAATTTATCAATGTGGGTCAAGCTGCGATCAATTGATGCCCGCTTTTGGTTTACACGGGGGCTTTCAAGGGGTATAAACAAACCCTGTTCTGTGGGACGCCCTATACGCCTTAAAGTTTTTCCCCGACATACACCTTCACCGCGGCAATCGGCCGGGAAAAAAGGCAAGTCCCCTTTTTCCCTTTCCACGGTTTCAAGTGCGTCAAATTTACCTTTTAAAAACATAGCCAAATCAATTTAGAGCTTTTGATTTTTAAAACCCATTTTATGGGGGGTACTTTTAAGGGTTTTGGGGGTTGAAGAGTTTGGTAAATATGCCCCGAAGGATGGCCTTGGGAAGTACCCCCCCCCCCCCCCCCCCCGCCCCCCCCCCCCCCCCCGCCCCCCCCCCCCTTGGGCCGCCCCCACTTTTAGACCTCAACCTTTTTTTTTGGCTTTCCTTAAAAGGCCCAAAAAAATTTTGCGCAATTTTGGTGCAGATTTTTGGGACCCGAGTTCATTCCCTAGCCACCCCACTTTCCCACAATATCACATCTACTTTTCGGGAAGACACCCCACCGTGCAAAGTGTGCGAAACTGTCCCTTTAAACCCATAATTAAAAATTTTAAAGACACTTTTCTGGTGCAAAAACCCCCTTTTTGTAAATAAAGGCCAATTTTTGCTTTTGGGCAAAAATAAATCTATAAAAAAATTTTGTTATCACAAAACTTCCCCCACTTCTCCTAATTGATTTTTTGTCATGGAAACCCAAACAGATATAAAGCAGCCTTTAGAACACTACTTAAATAAAATTTACTGTTAACATCTGCCCGCATAAACAGACTTCATACCACCTCAGTGTTAGTGCATAAACGCGCAAAGAATATCGGCCAATAAATGATTCAAAATTAATAATCATTTTATTTAAATTCATAAAAAAATACATGGTAAAAAAGCACCAGATTTTCAGAAGTGGAGAAACCCGGGCTCATTTAACAAAGGGGGTAAAAAAAAATAGAGTTTGTTTTGGGTTTTTACTTAATTTTGTGGAATACTAAAAAAAACACATTGCAATAACTTATAATGAATATAATTACTACGACACATGTATAGAACAAAGTGCTTAGCGCATATTGTCAATAAATAAACAAGTAATAGTGGTACTATAGGTGTTTATATTTTAGAGATAAAAATCTTGGCATAAATTTTCAATAGCAAAATGCAGGTAAAAAAAAAATTTTAAAAAACATAATTTTAAAACGTAGTAACCCATGGTTACCCCACAATGGATATGGCCAAAAGGGGTGGGGAAAGCACTTCTCTCAAGAACACAGCGAACTTACATCTATAATTCCAGTGTATTCTTTGATTGTTCATGTTAGCAAAATGGCACAACATTTTGTGTACGGTTTTGACTAATAGTAGAACAGGATTGTCAGGTCTGTCCCTGTAAACTACCGTTGCTACCTTTAGGCTGCATATTCACGTGACAGACTCACTATAAAGTCTCTCTGCCTTCCTATTGGTTTTCCAAAAGGAGATTCAGTATTTTTGTGAGGCTATTTCATTGAAAAGGCACTAGTATTATAAATATAGAGAATGGCTACAACTCACAGTCATGCTGTTAAGCTGCAAGTTAGAAGTCCTGCTATGAGCACTAGCAGCCAGGAATGAATTACGGCCTCAGCAAGCTATGCATGGCATACATTCCAAACAGAGAACAGTACAAAGCTGTTTTAAGTACATTGCGTAACGTACAATTATAGTTTTAAAGGGGTCCCCGTACATTAACCCTGTTACCGGTTGCGGGGCCATGTTATAAGCGGAAAAAAAGTTGAAAGGAAATTGGGGAAAAAAGTTTTGTAAAAAAATTCAGCATAAAATTGAAAAGGGATTTATTTAAAAATTTCCCCTTATTCTTCCTTAAGGAGTTTTTGGGGGCTGGTCTTATCAATGATTGACAGCTATTTCTGTTTGTACACTCATGCATAAAGACCCCGTCAAAAAAAATAAGACTGCCCACTTTTAAAACCCCCCCAACCCAAAAAAAAGCAGGATTTTAAATGAATAAATTACACATTCTGGTGATTCTTTCCCCTCAAAACTGCTATAATATCCTGCCTAAAGATCAGAGAGCATGTTCAATGTGACAGGTTCCCTTTAAATAAAGGGAGAACATATTATACAGTACAGCAATAATTATTTGCACATATAGGTGCTTCTCAATGCATTAGAATATCAGCCAAAAGTTTTTTTTTCAGTAATTCAATTCAAAAAGTGAACCTCATATATTATACACTCACCAGCCACTTTATTAGGTACACCTGTCCAACTGCTCGTTAACACTTAATTTCTAATCAGCCAATCACCATGGCGGCAACTCAGTGCATTTAGGCATGTAGACATGGTCAAGACAATCTCCTGCAGTTCAAACCGAGCATCAGAAAGGGGAAGAAAGGTGATTTGAGTGCCTTTGAACGTGGGGGGTTTTGTTGGTCCCAGAAGGGTTTGGTCTGAGTATTTCAGAAACTGCTGATCTCCTGGGATTTTCACGCACAACCATCTCTAGGGTTTACGAGAATGGTCCGAAAAAGAAAAAACATCCAGTGAGCGGCAGTACTGTGGGCGGAAATGCCTTGTTTGATCCCAGAGGTCAAAGGAGAATGGGCAGACTGGTTTTGAGCTGATAGAAAGGCAACAGTGACTCAAATGCCACCCGTTACAACCAAGGAAGGCAGAAGAGCAAACTCTGAACGCAAAAGTACGGCGAAATTTGAGGCAGATGGGCTACAGCAGCAGAAGACCACACCGGGTGCCACTCCTTTTCAGCTAAGAACAGAAACTGAGGCTCCAAATTTGCCCCAAGCTCATCGAAATTGGACAGTAGAAGATTGGAAAAACGTTGCCTGGTCTGATGAGTCTCGATTTCTGCTGCGACATTCGGGTGGTAGGGTCAGAATTTGGCGTCAACAACATGAAAGCATGGATCCATCCTGCCTTGTATCAACGGTTCAGGTGGTGGTGGGTGGTGTCATGGTGTGGGGAATATTTCTTGGCACTCTTTGGCCCCTTGGTACCAATTGAGCATCTTTGCAAAAACCTTGTGGAATCTATGCCACAAAGAATTGAGGCAGTTCTGAAGGCAAAAGGGGGTCCAACCCGTTACTAGCATGGTGTACCTAATAAAGTGGCCGGTGAGTGTATAGAGTCATTACAAGCAGAGTGAACTTTTTCAAGTGTTTATGTTAATCTTGATGATAATGGCTTACAGCTTAAAAAAGTCATTATCTCAGAAAATTAGAATATTATATAAGACCAACTGTAAAAAAGTTTTGGAACCCAGAAATGTTGGCCAAATGAAAAGTATGTACAGTAAATGCACTCAATACTTGTTCGGGGATCCTTTTGCATGAATGACTGCATTAATGCGGTGTGGCATGGTGGTGATCAGCCGGTGGCACTGAAGAGGTGTTATGGAAGCCCAGGTTGCTTTGGTAGCAGCCTTCACCTTGTCTGCATTGTTGCATCTGGTGTCTCTCATCTTCCTCTTGACAATACCCTATAGATGGGGTTAAGGTCTGGCGAGGGGTTATGATCTGGTGAGTTTGTTGGCCAATCAAGCACAGTGATACTGTGGTTATTAAATCAGGTATTGGTACTTTTGGCAGTGTGGACAGGTGCCAAGTCCTGCTGGAAAATGAAAATTCCATCTCCAAAAAGCTTGCGGCAGAGGGAAGCATGAAGTGCTCTAAAATTTCCTGGTAGATGGCTGCGCTGGCTTTGGTCTTCATAAAACACAGTGGACTTACACCAGCAGATGACATGGCTCCCCAAACCATCACTGATTGTGGAAACCTCACACTTGACCCCAAGCAGCTTGGATTGTCTCTCTCCACTTTTCGTCCAGACTCTGGGACCTTGATTTCCAAATGAAATGCAAAATTTACTTTTATCTGAAAATACCACCTTGGACCACTGTACAACAGTCCAGTTCTTTTTCTCCTTGGCTCAGGTAAGATGCTTCTGGCCTTGACTATTGGTCATGAGTGGCTTAATACATGGAATGCGACACTTGTAGCCCATATTCTGGATACCTCTGTGTGTGGTGGCTCTTGAAGCACTGACTCCAGAAGGAGTCCATTCCTTGTGAATCTCCCCCAAATTTTTGAATGGCCTTTTCTTAACAATCCTATCAAGGCTGCAGTTATCCCGGTTGCCTGTGTACCTTTTTCTGCCACACTTTCCTTCCACTCAACTCTACATTAATATGCTTTGATACATACTCCGTGAATAGCCAGCTTCCTTAGCAATGACCCTTTTTGGCTTATCCTCCTTGTGGAGGCTGTCAATGACTGTATGACTTGGACAACTGTCAAGTCAGCAGTCTTCCCCATGATTGTGTCGCCTACTGAACCAAACTAAGGGACCTTTTAAAATGGTTAGGAAGCCTTTGAATGTGTTTTGGGTTAATTATTCTAATTTTCTGAGATAATGACTTTTGAGTTTTCTATAATCATCAAGATTTACATAAATAAACACTGGAAAAAGTTTACTCTGTTTGTAATGACTCTATATAATATATGAGTTTCATTTTTTTAATTGAATTACTGAAAAATAAATCTTTTAGCTGATATTTTAATTTATTGGATCATTCATATCATTAATGCCACTAACTGTTACAGTGAATAACATTGATTATCAAATTAATAGTGAGTTCTTGAACTTAATGAATTGGAAGTAGTAAAATGGACAAACATAAGAATCTGAGCAAATCTGGTTCACAGCATCTCTAAAATAACAGATTGTGTGGCACATTCTTAGTGTGCAGTGGATAGTACCAACCAAACGTGGTCCATGGAAGGATAATCAGTGAAACATCAACACGGACATGGGCACTTAAGTTTCATTGATGGAAAAGTGGGAAGCAATGGTTAGCCTGTCTAGTCCGATCCCACTGAAGAGCTACTGTAGCACAAATGAATGTAAAAGTTAATGTTGGTTATAATATGAAGACAGAAAAGCACACAGTGCAGCTTGCTGTATATGGCTACATGCCAGTCAGATTCCCTATGCTGACCTCATCCCATTAGAAAAGATCTTACAATTGACATGTTAGCTTCAGAACTAGGCAATGATGTAATGGAGAAGATAGCTTGGTTTGATGAATCATGTTTTTTGCATTATGTGGAAAGCAAGGTTCTTGTGTGTTGTCTCTCTGTGGAAGAGATGGCACTAGGTTGCACTATGAGAAGTAGATGGTCTAGACAGATTGATGCTTTGGACAAGGTTTTACTGGGAAACCTTAGGTCAAGGCACTCATGTGTGTTACTTTGACATACACCACCTGCCTAAACATTGTCAAAGACCTATGTATGCCCCTTTTCAGCAACAGTTTCCCCAAATGACAGTAATCTCTTTAGAAAGGATAATGTACCCCTACACACTAAAGTCACTCATACAGGCAGCAACTCACTCTGTATTATGGACAAAAATATAAAAGATGCAATACTTATGAAAAATACACTCATGTGAAAGTGGCCCAAGGCTGTGTGCACATGAAAGATCTTTCAGTAACCATCCACCCTGAATCTATAGCAGAAATCATAGGCATGCTCATGGATTTCAACTGCAGTTTCAAATTGTACATGGAGAAATTTGCTGTGGTTTTGGACATTGATTAGCTCTATTCACTGGGGCCAATCTGTATCCAGGTGGAATCCATGCCGAAACCCAGTGTCGTATAGGGGGTGCCTGGGCTCCACCAGTGGAGTTGATTTTTGGGGCCAACCATCGGATTTAATTCTTGGGGCCCACCCTACAGTTATTGTACATGACTCTTGAATTCCGCCTCTTGCTTTTTTCCTCTCTCTATCTGCCTCTATTTCTGAATAGCAGCCCCAGGCCTGCTAAACCCGTGGCCACTAGCGATTTCCCTTCTCCCCTGTGGGCCAGTCCGATCCTGCAGAAACCGCATCAAGAACTGACATACTACTACTTTATTTTTCTCTACATGAATTTTCCTGTTGCAAAAATCAGCGTTTATATAAATGTCAATGTGATTTCTCATTAAAGACAATGGGATGGGCTTTTCACGAGTTTTTTACATTGATGTCAACAAGTAATTTACTTTGGAATTTAAACCATGTTTACATGCCCTAAACACAAGTAGCCTGATAATAGCAGTACAAGTAATGTTGTGGGGCATGTCTTCTACTCTATGAAATACACATGTGAACTAATCCATCAACAAATGCAACTAAGAATAAAGTGACCTTACAGTATGCATAGTATGTGGCGACTTGATTATATTTACTTATTCTAAAGGCAGACTTCTTGTATTTCTCTGGTAAGGAGATTTTATCCCCGGATATCTATTATAAGAACATGGCCAGCTGCCTGCATGCAGAAATTTAAGAACGGTCAGTTTAGTGTACATTTAAATTTGGTTAGGCCTCGGCAAAGAAGGAGATGACTTTAAATATAATCCTTAAACTTTGTGCAAGAGAATTTAAAATATATAAAATGCTCAATTGGTAGCACCTAGTTTATGACACGGAGGAATAACTTAGCTATGTTTGGACTAATTACAACTCAATAAGCCTATTTGCACATAGTTGATGGCCGCAGACTGTCTGTCTCTCCAGAGATATTTCTTGCTTTTCCCTTTAGCAGCTGGTACCACACCCTTGTCCATTGTGTAGGTTTTTCCAATGCCCCTGTTTTTCTGCCTACTTAAATAATACTTTGTATGATCTCTAATAAGAAATGGTAACCTCTAATTTTAATAACAGAAGAACTATACCTTATTTGTGTCAACAATGGCTTTTCACATTAAAATATATAATGCAAAAGTATGTTTGTAAGAACAGTTACTGAGTTACAACTCAAATGGCAAATGTATTGGAGCTCACACATATCATAGAGCCATGTGTGTAAATTCTTTACAGAGGTAGATGGGTTCCCTGTGTTTCCACACTACAGCTGTAGACAATTCAACATATTCTTCTCTAAAAAGATTTATGTAAAATGGCATCAGATAGAACCAAAACAATTTTTCACTCTAAATTTATATGGAATTTCACAAAACAAAACCCTCTGAACCAATATGAAGTCAAAGGTATATAGACTTCTATGGGTGGTTTAAAATGGCCCTGCACAATTTGGAGGTGTAGAGAACGGTAAAAAAGTAATGCTCATGAAGCCTTATTAGATTTCTCTACTAACCAAAAATCATTCTGGGTTAAGAGGCACCAGACAGTTTTCTGCTATATAGGCCTCATGCACACAACCATATTCAGGATCTAGGCGACATGGATCCCAAATATAGTACCCATAGGAATCAATGGGCCAATTCTGTATATTTATACCTCTTAATTTACACTTATCATCCAGGGAAAATGAAGTGACTATGTCAAAAACCCAGTGAATTCAAGGTGAAAGTCTACACTTCACTCACATATTGATAGCTTTGCTTTTAATTCATTGTGGTGGTATTCAGAGGCTAAAATATGAAACTTTCCAAATACGCATTTTCCTCTATTACTTTTGGTGGCCAAGAAAATGATTTATGCTGGCCAGAGTTTTGTCAGTAAATTTGCCCACAATCTCATGTCTATGTTGAGCAGTAGACTGTCCACAGATGTTGATTATTGAGGCAAGCAGAAATCGGTAACACTAGATTTTATTCCAATTCGATTCTTTTCCAATGATAAGTTCTGCCAGGTGTGTCTAAAAGTCGATGGGAGGGCAAATACAATTTATCAGGAGGTATCTTTGAGGGAAATTCGTATGCACACACATTTATTAGCAGTACATTCTGCTATGAGATCAATTACGGATCTGTAATTCAGACCCATAGGTAGTCCTTGTGCCACCATACAGGTCAGTGCACATGTGCTTGTGCATGTCTGTCTATGCAAATTAAGACATTTGTAGATATTTGTCTACTTTACAGCAATTTAACCATTAATTTTAATATTGTATATTTTGCAATATTTTAGAAGGAATTGTAGATTGTAAGCCCTCGCGGGCAGGGTCCTCTTTCCTCTCTGTTTCAGTTACTAGTCATTTTTGTCACCATTGTATTTGTTCAATATTTGTTATGTATGTAATTCCCCTTAAATGTACAGCGCCCTGGAATTAATGGCGCTCTAAAATAAATAATAATAATAATCTAATAGCAGAAAGTACGGCTAATAAATTTGTGTGCAAAGGAATTTCCCTCAAAGAAACCTACTGATAAATTGTATTTGCCCTCCCATCAACTTTTAGACACACCTGGTAGAACTTATCGTGGGCAAAGAATAGAATTGCCATAAATAAAATCTAGTTTAACTGATTCATGTGTGTCTCAATAATAGACAGCAGTGGGTAGTCTACTGCTCAGCATAGACGTGAGATTGTGGTCAAATTCACCGACTAAATTCTGTCTATGGCCAGATTAAGTTGTGTACTTGCCCACCACAAGTAATAGAGGTAAATGTGTATTTGGAAAGTTTCACATTTTAGCCTCTGAATATCACCACAATGAATTTAAAGGAAAGCCATCAATATGTGAGGGAAGTGTAGACTTTCACCTTGAATTCAAGGGTTTTTTGATAGTCACTTCATTTTCATAAGTAGTTTCATGGTCTGGTGTGACTTATATCTAACAATTAAGTGTTGAATATACATTGATCGCAGTTCATTGTATATCTCAATGTATAGTCTAAAGAGACGTAAATGCAAGTGAATAAGGCCACCATTAGGCTGAAAAAAATAAATATATCATAGAGATAGCATTAACTTTAGAAGTGACCAAATCAACAATATGGTACACTCTTAAAAAGAGGTATGTGGTAGGCATATCATTGTCAAAGCCTAAAATCAAGAGATGCCAAAATGCAAATCATTGGTAACAGAAAAACCGGATACAACTTTGCTGAAAAAAGTCACCCTATTGCGGAACAAGATTCTTTGAGCAAATTAAAACAAGCTGAACTTGTATGATGGGAGGAGATCAGTATAAAGAAGTTAAGAAAGGAATCAAGTTCTGTAGTATACCAATATCTACCTTTATCTGTAGACATGATGGAGGCAATGCTTTTCTATGGCCTTGTGTGGCTGCCAAAAGATGGGTCATTATGTGGATGATTATAGATGATGTGACTATGGATGGATGTAACAGGATGTATTCTAATGTATATTAAGCTTTTTTACCTTCTGCTTCAGTACTACTAAAAGTATAGGACAGAGCTTTAAAGTATAACGGCCCAAAACACACCACAAGGCAACCCAATTACTTCTTAAGGCAACAAAGTATTAAAATCTTCACTGGCTGATACTATTTCACTGGTCAAAGACAAAAAAAAGAAAGACCCACAAACATGCAACAACTAACGGCGGCTGCGATAAATGCCAGGAAAAACATCTCAAGGTAGAAAACTGATCACCTGGTGATGTCCATGCATTTCAGACTGAAGACAGTCACTATTTGCATCCAGGTATTAAAAACAGTCGTATATATTTAGGTTAGTTTGTCCAATTACTTCTAAACCTAGAAAATAGAGGAAGTATTTAAACATGGCTGTAATTAAAAAACAATTAAAGGGGTGTTCCCAACATAGACTTTGATGGCATATCAATAAGATATTCCATCAAAGTCTGAAAGATGTAGTTCTACATCTGTAGAACTACACCTTCAGAAATGAGCCCCTGAAAGTGTCAGCTCCAAATGAAGAGCCAGTCACACTTGCACATGACTCCCCAATCTGTTCTATGGGAATTCTGAGTACAACCCAACACACAGCTTGCCTGTATTCAGAAGTCCCATAGAACAGAATGGAGACTTGTGTGCAAGCATGACCAGCTCTTCATTCTGAGCCAGCACTTTCGGAGTCAGTTCCCACCTCTGGGACCTGCACCTATAAGAATTTGATGGCATATCCTATCCTATACTCATAGATTGGTACTTGAAACGCATCAGATGATGGTGGCTTTCCAATTTTAAGTATTTTCTATTAAAGTTTGGACATTTTAATATTTTCCTTGGTGCTGAAGGATTAACCCTTTGATGATTCAGCATTATACTGGATTTTCTGCCTGTCTACTGTGGGGATCAGTCCCAAATGACAAATGTCTTGGGGTTAAATAAACTTGGTCTTTATTTCAGACAAACAGAAAAAACAACTGGAAACACCAGGGCTTGCTTCAGCCAGCACACAACGAAACACAACGGGGGACATGTATGAAAACTGTCTTGGTCTAAGACTTTCTTTGTTGCCCATAGCAACCAATCAGAACTCCCCTTTAATTTTCTAGAGCACTATATGAAATGTAAGGGGAACTTTGATTGGTTGCTATTGGCAACAAAGAAAGTCTTACACTGAGACAGTTTTCATACATGTGGCCCCAAGTCCTTGGTCAAACCATACATGCTTCTTGATAAGGCACAGTTCTGCTGCCACCGTGTTGCAATCTCGCCGGTTTGCGATGTGGTGTAGGCTGGATCCGGAGGTAGTGCCAGTCTTCCAAGCTCTGGCAAAGCACATTTCACCCTATACACACAGCACAGTAATCCACAACAGACTCGGGCTGGGAACCACACCCAGCTCACTTGACTCTCCAGGCTTATACTTGCCCCATAAACCCAGGCCAGGCCTGGACCTCAAAATGTGGGGACAGTCATTCCACCCAGCTGTTTGACTGCTCAAGGAAAACCAACCCAGATTTAGCTGCATTGCAGCCCTACTAATAATAGAAACATGTTTCAGTGGCCTATTGCCGAAGCCAGGCAAGTCGGTAACACATATCTACCATCCACAATAGCTCCTTGTGCCTTCCTCCACTACCATTAAAGTATTGGTATTGCTTCCTTTTTTGTAGGTATATCTTTACCTATAAGCAAGGCCGTTCCTAGGGGTGGGCGAGGCTGGCGATCGCTCCGAGGCTCTGCTCACCCGAGGGGGGGCGCCGTCTGCCTCGCCCGCCTGGTGGATCACCCCTAACTCTGCGTGGCTGTTTTATAACAGTCGCGCAGTGCCAGCAGCTGCTGGTGCAGGGAGGAGGCGGGACGGATCATTCCCCTCCTGACTCCTCCCCTGTATCAGCATCGCAGGGGGCTCACGGCTTTCACCGCGCCCCTTGCGACGCTGGGCCTCCTCGGTCGGCAGCTCTGCCAGCCGAGTAAGATCCCTGAGAGCTGCGTGACAGTGTAAGCAGCGTGATGACGTCACACTGCTTACACAGCTCAGCAGCTCCGGACCGGGACCGCGAACCGAGGTGAGTCTTTTTTTGTTATTTTATAATTACTTCAGGGGCATCCTGGCTACAGGGGGGGCAACACTGGCTACAGGGGCAATCACTGGCTACAGGGGGGGCATCACTGGCT
Source organism: Phyllomedusa bahiana (assembly GCA_025379985.1). Taxonomy (NCBI): domain Eukaryota; kingdom Metazoa; phylum Chordata; class Amphibia; order Anura; family Hylidae; genus Phyllomedusa; species Phyllomedusa bahiana. The sequence continues at coordinate 20,622 of JAODAL010002402.1, read as the reverse complement.
ACAAGGGGGCATCATTGGCTACAGGGAGGCATGTACTGGCTACAGGGAGGCATGTATGGCTACAGGGGGCATCACTGGCTACAGGGGTCATCACTGGCTACAGGGGAACATCACTGGCTACAAGGAGGCATCAATTACTACAGGGGGCATCACTGGGACAGGGGCATCATGGCTAACAGGGGGAGCATCACTGGGTACAGGGGTAGCATCACTGTCTACAAGGGGTGCCTCACTGGCTACAGGGGGCATCACCGGCTACAGGGGGGGCATCCCTGGCTAAAGGGGGGCATCACTGGCTACAGGGGGGCATCACTGGCTACAGGGAGGGCATCACTGGCTACAGGGGGATATCACTGTCTACAAGGGGGGCATCACTGGCTACAGGGGGGCATGTACTGGCTACAGGGGGGCATCACTGGCTACAGGGGCATCACCTGACTACAGGGGGCATCACCTGGCTACAGAGGCATCACTGGCTACGGGGGGCATCAACTGGCTACAGAGGGCATCAACTGGCTACAAGGGGGCATCACTGGCTACAAGGGGAGCATCATTGGCTACAGGGGGGCAGCACTGGCTACGGGGGCATCATTGGCTACAGGGGTGCATCACTGGCTACAGGGGGGCATCATTGGCTACTTGGGCATAATTGGCTACAAGGGGGGCATCACTGGCTACGGGGGCATCACTGGCTACATGGGCATCACTGGCTACAGGGGGGCATCAGTAGTTATCATGGCGTCTGGGACAGATGGAAAAGAAGAAGAGAAAGAGAACAACTCTTCAGAGACGTCTCCTGTGAGTCATAGATAAAATTTATTTAATCATCTTATGCCCCTGCAGAGCCTGTGTTCAGGGGTATCCAACACTGTTTTGTCACTGTATGCTGGAAAATTTTGGTTGTAGATTAGGTTTTACCCAGTAATGGTCGTTTGTATTATTTAGTCAATTGCTGGGTTAGTGGTATGGGGTGGTGGTATCATTCGGTCACTGTGTTTTGGTATTGTGGTCTTAGTGGTTTTTGGGTTTCCGGGTTTTGGTAGCGTGTTTTTTGGTAAGCAGGGACTTTTAATTTAGTAGTTTTTTAATGTAGCAGATTTTAGTAAAGCTTTTTGTATATTTTGGTTTGTTTTAGGTGAGCAATTGGTCGCACTGGGGGCCCCATATGTTACGGGCGGGAGGGGGGTGAAATTTCTTCACCTCGCCCTGAGTGAAATTTAGACTAGGAATGGCCCTGCTTATAAGTCTGTATAAATGGACAAAACCATGCTTTAAATAGCAATTTTTATGATTCATTCCCTGCTTAGATCAAAATGACCAATTGAAACTTATACAGGAGGTTGGATAGAATTTACAACCAAAAAGGGGGTTTGTTCACTATGAAGCATTTTAAAAAATGTGGGACCAAAAATCAAGGATGTCCCTTGGTTACTTTTGAAAGTGCTAGGTTTTAGAGAAGGGCTGGTTTACATGTGTTACAAGGGTTGTTTGTTTACTGGTCAGGGAAGCATTGCCTCCCCAGTGGGTCCCAATGCACTGCAAAGGGAAGGCAGTGAAGGGGAGGGGCGGGGATGTTGTATTGGCAGGAAAGGGGGAGAAAGCAGTGGGGGGCTCAGGGGGTTGGTGTATTGACCCTCTTCACTGCCCTCCTTCCATGCCTGTGGCTGCCAAATACACACACCCTGTGGGTTTTCCAATACACCCTCCCCCGCTCTTCCGTCCCGCTGTCGCTGCCCAAAACACAAAAACCCCCCACTTCCTCCCTTTACTGCTTCTCCTCATGCCCGCCAATTTACACACAACCCCCGCCCCCCCTCTTCACTGCTTTTTTCCTTTTCATGTGCTTTGTCCGCGATCTGGGGGGACAGAAGCTTCCCCACCTTTAAAAAACAAAACCGTTGCTAAGCCAATTTAAAACCGCCCCCCCGTTCTCTAAAACCTAACACTTTGCCAATATAACCAAAGGCGTCATCCTTAGATTTTTTTGGTCCCCACATTTTCAACTATAATCTTGTAAATGAGACAACCCCTTTAATCAACTAATACATCTTAACTGACAAATACTGCAGAATTGATTTCTAGTGCAAAAGAACAAAAGGAATGGTAATGAAATAAAACATGTACTTTTTGCACCCACTACATAAATAACAAACAAGTACTACAAAATGTTCAGAAATGTACAGTGGTCAATGGGAATTGATCAATGTGTGATATGTGCAGGTCTCAGAGGTAACACATATAATCGGTAACACATATCTACCATCCACAATAGCTCCTTGTGCCTTCCTACACTACTATTAAAGTATTGGTATTGCTTCCTTTTTTGTAGGTATATCTTTACCTGTAAGTCTGTATAAATGGACAAAAACATGCTTTAAATAGCAATTTTTATGATTCATTCCCTGCTTAAATCAAAATGACCAACTGAAACTTATACAGGAGGTTGGATAGAATTTACAACCTTAATCAACTAATACATCTTAAAGAGAACCTGTCACATAGTTTTTGCCCCCTTGGCTGAGGACAGCACAAGCTAGTGACAGACTTTTTTTTCCAGCGCTGTGTCCCTTATTCTGTAAAATGCTTTAGTTTTTCGGTATTTTAAATGCTCAAATCTGAAGTTTTCAGCCAGAAAGAGTCATTCGAAGAGTCCTTCAAGTGTCAGTTTTTTTTTTTAAAACCCCCGGCCAATCGGGGCAGCCCCGCCCACCCAAAATGAAAACTATTACTTTGAATAGGTAGAAAAATGTGAAAACTGTCAGTGGGCAGGGGTAGCCTTTGGGGGGGGGCAAACCCCCCTCATGAAAGATTTTTTGGGGGAAAAAGCTCTAAAACCTGCTGCATCTTATAGAATAAGTAGACACCATTTCATAACCAACGGCGCCTGAAACGTAATGTCCCTGGACACTTAGTCACAACCCCCACCCCCCCAGCTTTGTACTGCCCTCAGCAAGGGGCAACAACCTATGTGACAGGTTCTCTTTAACTGACAAATACCCATGTTTTCCATGGTACAACAAAGAAATTGAAAAACTAAAAATGGCTCCATTTAATGAAATAAAACATGTACTTTTTGCACCCACTACATAAATAACTACAAAATGTTCAGAAATGTACAGTGGTCAATGGAATTGATTCAATGTGTGAATAGTACAAGGTCAGCAAAGAGGTGGTAACATACGAGGGGCGCCCCCCAAAATTCCCTTGCTCAGAACGGAGTGAGTGTCCAGTTTACAAACACCCAACCCTATCTACTCTTTCCATTATTTCTTAGTGCAATCTCCCAGTACAAACCAAGCCGGTGTCTTTTGAGCCTATGACACATAGGTATCGATATCCTATCAATATGCCATCAATGTGTGAGATAGAAACACCTCTTTAAATGCTCTGAGTCGAGTGTAACATCTTGTTGTAGTTTTATATGTATTGTAAACTGTTCTGTGTAAAATTTGGCCTATCCTAAGGAATCGGACAAAGGCACTTTCATTTTCCAGATTGGGTGTAAAGGTGCCAAAGTAAAACCTTACAGCTTGACCGTGGCTGGGATGAGTCTCTCATATAAGACACACTGTCTCAATAGCACCGAGGTGTGTTGTGCTCCGATTCTCCTTTTATTAGTCATAAGTGTCTTTTTTCCTTTCTTAAGGGAACAACTTAGGGTAGCTAAACCTGTAAAGGGCTTGTTCACCCAAGCACGACGTTTTTTTGAGATCCGTTTTAAAAACAAACCGGATCCGTTTTAAAAAAAAAATTAAAAATAAAATAAACGGATCCGCAAAACGATCTAAAACAATTGTCAGTGTGATTAACATTGAGTTCAATGGCAAAAAGCGCATCGCTTGTTCCTCACGGAGATCAGCGATGCGCTTTTGAGAAGCTCATATCCTGGCACTGCGCTTTTCCGCATCCGCTTTAAGAATTGACATGTCAATTCTTATTGCGTTTTAACGTCAATGAAAGCCCATATGAGATAAACCGGAGTGCGCTTTGTTGGGCAACCTGTCCAAAACGCTCTAACACTCCCAGACCAACGATTCCGGGTACATATCATCTTCGCTTCATCCTGAAAAGCGATGCGAAAAGCCGTATTGGGCGGCCGGCCAACCGGCTGGAATCGCGGAAACCAGTTGAGCGGTCGCTGTGAACAGCGGGGAATGCGGGTCAGTGAATGGAGGTGCGGAGAGATTTGAAATGCTGTGGAAGTGGGCAGGTTGCGGCTGGAATGCGTTCAGTGAATGGAGTGACGGAAGATTTGAAAGATGCCTGGAAGGAGGGTGCGTAGGATAGCGGTCAGTGAATGGAGTTGCGGGAGATTTGAAATGGCTGGAGGAGGTGCGGGTGATTGCGGTCAGTAGAATGGAGGTGGCGAAGAGATTTGAAATGCTGGAAGGAGTGCGGGGGACGCGGTCAGTGAATGGAGGTGCGGGAGACTTGAAATGCTGGAAGTAGAGGTGCGGGGGATTCGGTCAGTGAATGGAGGTGCGGGAGATTTGAATGCTGGAAGGAGGTGCGGGGTATGCGTCAGTGAATGGAGGTGCGGTGAGATTTGAAATGCTGGAAGGAGGTGCGGGGGACCGCGGTCAGTGAATGGAGTGGCGGGAGATTTGAAATGCTGGAAGGAGGTGCGGGGGATGCGGTCAGTGAATGGAGGTGCGGGAGATTTGAAATGCTGGAAGGAGGTGCGGGGGACGCGGTCAGTGAATGGAGGTGCGGGAGATTTGAAATGCTGGAAGGAGGTGCGGGGGACACGGTCAGTGAATGGAGGTGCGGGAGATTTGAAATGCTGGAAGGAGGTGCGGGGGGACGCGGTCAGTGAATGGAGGTGCGGAGATTTGAAATGCTGGAAGGAGGTGCGGGGACGCGGTCAGTGAATGAGGTCGGGAGATTTGAAATGCTGGAAGGAGGTGCGGGGGACGCGGTCAGTGAATGGAGGTGCGGGAGATTTGAAATGCTGGAAGGAGGTGCGGGGGACTCGGTCAGTGAATGGAGGTGCGGGAGATTTGAAATGCTGGAAGGAGGTGCGGGGGACGCGGTCAGTGAATGAGGTGCGGGAGATTTGAAATGCTGGAAGGAGGTGCGGGGACGCGGTCAGTGAATGGAGGTGCGGGAGATTTGAAATGCAGTGCAGGGCGATTGGATGGGAGGCGAGGTGCTGTGGGGATCGAGGAGATTGGCCGTGAAGTGCTGAGCTTGGCTGTTGCAGAGGAGGCAGTGCTGAGCTCGGCTGTGCTGATCGGAATCGAGAGTGCGCTGCCGGCGCCGGGGGACTCTGCTACCGGGATCGGTGTTGCGGTGCCGGCGCCGGATCGATGCAGGTGAGCAGAGTTTGCTGCCGCCGCTGATGAATGGTGTCGAGACGCAGGCACAGCTGATGGTGTCGGGCGGCTCGGGCACAGCTGATGGTGTCGGGCGGCGCGGCGCACAGGCTGCTGGTGTCGGGGCGGTCGCGGGCACAGCTTGATGGTTGTCCGGGCGGCCCGCGGGCACAGCTGGATGGTGTCGGGCGGCGCGGGCACAGCTGATGTTGTCGGGCGGCGCGGGCACAGCTGATGGTGTCCGGGCGGCGCGGCACAATCTGATGGTGTCGGGCCGGGCGCGGGCACAGCTGATGGTGTCGGGCGCGCAGGTCACAGCTGATGTGTCGGCGGCCGCGGGCACGGAGCTGATGGTGTCGGGCGGGGCTCGGCACTAGCTGATTGTGTCCGGGCGTCTCAGGGGCACAGCAGATGGTGTCGGGTGCGCGCGGGGCACAGCTGATGGTGTCGGCGGCGCGGCACAGCAGATGGGTGATCGGCGGCGCGGGCGACAGCTGATGGTATGTCGGGCGGCGCGGGCACAGCTGATGGTGTCGGCGGCGCGGGCACAGCTGTGATGGAGTCTGGCTGGGCGGGCACAGCTGATTGTGTACGGCGGCGCGGGCACAGTCTGAAGGTGTTGGGCGCCAAGCAGAGGCATAGAGAGAAGAGACTCAATTTCTTATAACTGCAAGCTCGAAAGCGGATGCGCAACCGCAAAGTGAAAAAGGATTGTGAAACCGGATCCAAATAAAGTATCCCATGCTGCGTTTTGCCGTATCCCTTTCTGGATGCGCTTTTCAGCTGTCAAAACGGATCCGTAAAAAGGATCCAAAACGCCGTGTGAACAAGCCCTAAGGAAGTAAGCTATTTACCAAGCGGCCAAGGAGAAAGCTTCTGTTGATAAATATAGCTATATGATTGTGAGGGATAGCCGCTGTTCAGAGCAGAGAGTAAATCTATGGTTTGGATGAAATCTTATTTGCAACCTTCATCTCATCAGTCATAATTTTACTTATCGAGAAGGCTTGTCTGTTGAGAAATCACCCTGTTACTCTCCTGTCTCATCACTACAATGTAGTTCTAAGTTAATATTATGATACATTTGTGATGATAACCTTTATTGTCAACTCAAGGACACAGCGTAAAATATTCATTCCAAGCACGGATTCATTCTTCTCACTGCACGCTCCATTTTGTCACACTACTTGCAGGCTTCTAAAAGCTTTTTACTGATTATAAGTGTGGAGGATCCAAGGAAGCTCCTCATAAGCACAGTAAGGTTTTCTTGAAGGAATGCTTGCAGGGTTCAACTTTAATCATATGGAGCTGATCTATGTATGTAATGGGTTGTAATATGTAGCACAGCTGTGATGCAAGCAGCTGCAAACAGAATAGTGAGTAAGCTCTCGGCTATGTGTTGCTTGAACATTTCACAATACTAGAGCAGACTAGCTACTTCTGGAAGCAGCAAGAGCCAAGTATATATTTGAGTAGATAAACTTTCATACGAAAGGATATAGTAACCTTGAAAAATAGAATTCAGTTCACGGTTTCTAAAACGAAATTCCCCAAAAAGTCCACCCAAGCTTCATACATAATGACTCAATGATGTACCAACTCAATTATGTACATAATATTATTAGCTGAAACACAAAAACGCCTGTAAGTTAGGGATGATGGTTCCCAGAAGGACATTTTGGCTAAATATTAATGTTCTTCTACCTCAGGCGAATACTATTTGCCCTTTGTGAGAACATACTATGTAGCCTAGAAGATTTATGCATATTGCAATTGATTAATCACTTGGTTGTGCTCTTTTTTATCCCTTTCCTACCTTTTTATTTTGATATAATTTTATGCTGTCCAGCTTGATATCTTGCTAGTGAAAGGATGTTATATATATGTAAATGAGAAATGTAAAAATGAACATATTGATCAATGACATATTTCATCTTTAATGGGATTTTAATGTGAACGTCAAATGTTTCATTTAAGAGCATTATAAATGAAAATCTGAAATTTATACTTATAAATAGGCCAGCATATAATATAATGTGGGGGATTGTATTCAGTAGATAGCTTCCAGCTAATACTTATCATATGCTACATTCTCCATTATTATTCAGATTGTGTGAATAGATTGCAAGGACACCACTACAGCTGCTTAATACCAGGGAGACAACAAGATCGAATCTGTCAAGTTCTTGGCTACCCAAATAACAGACATCAGGGAACTATCTGGCAGCCTCTACAAATTGTCAGTAGATTGCCCTGAAATTTGTCAAGATCTACTGACAAAAATATATTTATCGGCAGAGAAGACTTCAATTTCTTGGGACCACATCCAAAATCGGTAACAGGGCCTCTGTAGTATGTACAATTTATAACACCGGTGTCTTCTGGTGTGGTAGTTGGACCTTTAGTTCCCCTGAAACATTAGGGTCTAGGTGCAACTACTATCTCTGCATTCCTAATAGTTAAGACCAAGGCCGCCTACCCTGCCCAGTGAAAACAGGAGCTCGGGGCTTTATTATTTCAGTGAAGTCGATACCTAGAAGCAGGGGTGGGAGTGGACCGCCGAGCGAAACTCGACTTGCGCAGCTGGTCCAGGCGTAGGCGGTGTGATGACGTCACGCCCATTATGCTGGATACTAGTTCCTGCAGTCAACTCCTTGGGAAGGGGTAAGTATAGTTTTTTAAAAAAAATTCTAATCAGTCAGAGTGGGCTAACTACCTACAGGGGGCTGTATACATACAGGGGCAGATATACCAATAGGGGTCTACGCACCTACAGGAGACTATACACACTTACAGGGGGCTATATACCAACAGGTGGCAAATATGCCTACAAGGGGCATATATATCTTCTGGGGGCTGTATACATACAGAGGGAATATATATCTACAGTGGGCTATATACACCTACAGGGGGTATATTTACCTACAGGGGGCTGTATACCAACAGGAGGCATGTATACCTCCAGGGGGCTATATACACCTACAGGGGGCTGTATACCAACAGGAGGCATGTATACCTCCAGGGGGCTATATACACCTACAGGGGGCATATAAACCTACAGAGGACTGTACACCAAGAGGGGCCATATTACTTACAGGAGGCGATCTGTTACTACAGTGGGCATATATTCCTACAAGGGACTTTATACCTCCGGGGGGCTGGCCAGCGCGTACTTTTAAAACACCTGGCGTATGCCCGTATATACTGTGTGAACATACCCCTACCTGTGTAATTAACAATGATTGTCCAGATGTTATGTCATAAATTTTTAAATACCTATTGACAAAGGAAATAAATATTTAGTTGCTAATTTCAGGTTCAAGCTTAAAGAGAACCTGTCACCTAGGTTATGCCCCCTTGCTGAGGACAGAACAAGCTAGTGTCAGACCTGCTGTTCCCAGCACTGTGCCCCTTATTCTTAAGATGCTGAGAGTTTTATGAGTATTTAGTGACTCAAATCTGCAGTTTTCAGCCAAAGTAGTCATTCAAAGGTCCGTTTTTTATTTCAAACCCCTTCCCACCCTGAGGCACTGCCCCCCCACTTCAACTGTATAAACCTATTCCTTTGAATAGGTAGGAAACACGAATAACTGCAGGTGGGTTCGGAGCTAGCCTTGTGGTGTTTGGGGGCGGGTGCTAAACACCTGCTCATGAATAAGATTTGAGGGGATGAAATGCTCTAAAACTACAGCATCTTACAGAATATAGGGACACAGTGCTGGAAACAGCATGTCTGACACTGGCTTGTGCTGTCCTTAGCAAGGGAGGCATAACCTATGTGACAGGTTCCCTTTAAGTACCTGCTGGCTGCACTTGCAGTGGCCTGGTTTCTGTCAGCTCCCTGCCTCACTATTGTTTTTTCAAGGGCACTGATTTAAAGGGCAAATGTGGGCCACTCAGCTTTTCTACAGCCAATGCTCTGGGATCTGGGCCTTTTTAAGTGCATCTACCCTTCCTTCTGTGCCAGTTTGTGTACCTTAGCACAATTTCTAAGTATGTCTTTCTGGCTTGTCCTTTGGCTTGTTCTTGACATTTTTGTTTGTCTGCTGCCTGTCCTGACCTTATGATTGTGATCCGTTTATGCCATAACTGTGCCTGCCCTGAATCTCTGCCTATTCCTCCGATACCACTTCTGCACACCAACTGTTACTGTGAGTGACCACGTCATGGGTAGTGACCTGGGAGTTCCTGCAGTGAAGTCCAGACACCTTCCATAGGGATATGTTCACATTGTGGATTTGGATGCTGGTTCTGCGGGTGGATTCAGTGCTAAATTTGCATTAGAATCAGCGTCCAATCTGACGGTGAATTGATTTACATTATACCATATGTAAAAGCAGTTGGTAAGACGATGCTGATTTTTCTCAAATATTTTCGATGCGAACTGTAAGCGCTTACAAGGAATTTACATACTTTATAGTATAGTATAGAGACAGAAAATCTTCTTTCTATGGTCAGTGTAATTTCCTCATCGGAATTTCGCACTTGACACTGTCTGCGGCAAAAACCCGTTGTCTGAACATATCCTTAGGTGTAAATGGCTAAAGACCAGGAGACTTCTTGGACTCTTTTCCTCTTCGTGGTTCTATGCCAATACTTGTGGATAACAGGCAAAGGTTAGTAAGAGTAAGTGTATGTGCTATTAACTGTGGACAAATCTGTAGTTACGTCCATACATGCCATCCTGTTTTAAAAGGGTTAGAATGTTACCTATGAAAAGAATTCTACTTTGAGTACCAATATCAATCAACTGACAAGCAGCGTGGAGTACGTGATAAATTTTACAAGACACAAGTCTAAAAATGTACCCAGAGTACGAAAATATTTTTCACAAAGACAAACAACTGCGTAGCGATAGTCCTTTCTCGACCAGACTTTCGCAATACAGTATGTGTACTTCACGACTCAAATCAATTCAGCTCCAGGATAAAGTTAGTTTTTCCAGTCGAGTTGAGTCAAAGTATCTTCCTTGTGATTCCAATAAAAAGACATATTTATAAAACATTTTTTAGTAGAATTGTTTTTTTATAATTTAGTGGCAGAGTACAATAACTAACAGTGATAGCTACTATAATAACACCAAAAATAATTTGAGGAACAAGTATATCATATACAGGCAGAGTCCCGACTCTTTGTACATACTCCCCTAGTTACTAACGGAGACTTATGGGAGGCGTTGCTTGGAAATTAAACACTGAGTCACGCCCCATGATAACCAAGTGCCAGGCGATGCCACAGCAAGCACATGAGATACAGAACGTTATGAAATCTTCTAAAAAAGGGCACAGACAGCAAAACAAATTAAAAACTGTTCCCTGCACTATCCGAAACAAAAAAAAATTCTTTTGCTGGAATTATATTTTAAAAAATATACCATTCCGACCTTACATACAATGTCCAACCCCCCTTAAAAAACAAACCTACAGTCCTTCCCTATCCCGTTAGTAATCCCGGGACGCCTGTAGTAGTCCTGCTTTCCTATTAGCTTTTGGAAAGTAACAATAAAAGGACCTCCCACTATTAAAGCCAATTATAAATAGTTCACACTTTTCCCGGTTCATTAAGGGACTGACACCGAAGACGCCGTTAGTTGTGGATGCCTATGGACCACTCGTGAGCATAAGATGGTAAGGTAGAGATTACGCGAGGGAAAGCCCCAGAATCTAAGTTGCCCCTGGTCCAACATTGGCAGGACTTCAAACATAGAACCAGAACATAACAGAGATAATATTCAGAGTGGACAACAAGAAAACAAGATGTGTCTCCACCCAGAGTAGCCTCATCCACGAGACTATGGTACTGGGGTTTCCAGGGCGCAGTCAAGTGGACTGGACAGTTTTTTAGATAATGTTTGGCACTGCCGCAGTATTAAAGCAACTAGTCAGACTGCACTAGCGAGTGCATTCCTTATTTGGTGATTAATGAATTCAGTCCACTTGCATGAGTTCATCTAAGGTGACGAGGGTGCAAAGGGTGAGGGAGACCTTGGGAGACCCGTACAGGAGAGATTGGCGACTTGTGAGGTCGGTAAGGAGTGTTTGCTGCTGGCGAAGCGTGCTAACTCTGTCTCTGACTCAAAACGGATGTCATCTTGATAGCCAGGAGCAGTATGAGTTCATCCAAGTTACTGTGGTAGATCACGACCAGTCAGCTCGTCCTTGATAAGCCCAGTGAGCCACCGCCCAGAAGGCTGCAATAAGGCCCTCGTTGTTAAAAGGAACTAGTGTGCCAGGACACAGGGGGGGGGGGGGCATCAAAGGTATTGTACACTGCTTAATAAACTCCACGATGATCATGTCATAGTGATCGCTGTAGTAACGGGAAGGCAGAGGCAGGTGCAGGCTGGTACTCGACTATGCAATGGAGGCGAAGCAACTACAGTGGAACATGGTGTCTATGGAAGATGCCAGTGCAGACGTAACTTCATCCAGACGTGCTGTAACGACTGTAGTTTCCTGGAAAAGATTGCTCCAGATGGACGCCATGAATTGGTAATACGGGTTGCGAGGCTGGGTGCAGGGCAGGTTCACATTAGCTGGGATACCACGTCATTCATTCAATGTCACGTTTTTCCCGAGGTCAGGTAAGGTTCTGACACCGAAGACCTGGTACCTTTGTCGATCCTCCTGGCCACCGAGAAACATAGAATGGTTTAGGTAGAGACCACTTGATAATGCTAGCCTACTCAATAGTCATAAGTTATGCCACACGCACGGCACTAGGATATGATCTCCATATTCCCAGTATACAACTGCAATAGGAATCCCGGACCGGCCAATAACTTAAACATCAAGTATACTATGGAAAGACATTTCTACTTGATCTAGAGCTGAATTATGTAACCTGAAAGCAAAACCGAAATTAGACCGGAAGTGGGCCGAAGGGGGCTAGAGGCACGCCTTTTCCTTTGTAAGTATCCTAGGCTTCTCAAAAAAAAAAAATATTCACCATGCTCATATTGCTGTCTATCTTGCAGCCATCTACCTTCCTGCTTACCTCCCATTATTGCCCCAGAGAATCTTATCCACATCAGCAGCCTCGCTCCTTCCCTCTACCCATGTGTTCAGTCACACACTCTCTCTTTCCCTTTTTCAAATACCTACAAACCACCTGCTCACATATTGCTGCACAAACGCCGCTCATACCTCATCACTGAACCATCCTGCTGTATCATTTCTTCTCGCTGCTTCTTGCTGCAGGTGAACATTTCTCCTAACACCCGGCCCACCCTGCCATTACTGCTCCTTCCACCCTCCTCCTCCCATAGAAACCCTGCTAACCTAATTGTATATGTCGCTGATACGAATCTATTCCAGTCCTTTGAAATGTGATCTGGTGGAACTGCCCGTCCGCTTGCAAACAAACTCACTGCTGTTCTGACCTGTTTCTCTCCAACTCCCTCTTACCTGCTAGCCCTCACAGAAACATGGCTCCAGCATCTGACAGCCTACACCGCTTCCCTTGCCGCTCTCAACGTAAGGCGTGCCTACCTTCCCCACACCCCAAGTACCTTAGAAGCAGGCCGGGTGGAGGAGTTGGCATACTTCTCTCTCCGCACTTGCAACATACTCAGGTCCTTCCTCCGCACCTCACTCACTTTCCCCCTCCTTTGAGCGTCCACACCCTCAACTCTTTTCAGCCATTATCACCTTCAAGCTCGCGTGATGTAAGCAGTACCTCCCGCTCAACCCCCAGTTTCGGATCAGTTTTTTTTTCATTTTGCTGCCCTGGCTCCCTCCCTTCCTCTCTCCTGAAATACCCACCTCGTCATTCATGGTGACTTTAACATCCCTATTGATGAACCATGTCTCCCTCTGCCTCTCAGATCCTTTCAACTAACCCTTCTCTTGGTGCCTCTCGCAGTTGGTTACTAACTCTCCCGCCACCACAAGGATGGGAACTCTCTGGATCTGGTTTTCTGTAACCGTTCCCCCAATCACTAACTATAATAAGTTCTCCTACACTCTCCTCTGAATCACAATCTTATTTCCATCGACTTATTACTAATTCCCACCCATTCTCTGACACACCTGCCCGTCTCCCAATCAGAAATATCCACTTCCATGAACACTCAGGAATTCACAACCCATACAGTACCTCACTGCCCCCAATCTCCTCCCTCTCCCTGCCTGACCTGGCGTCCAAACATATAATGAAAACTCTTTCCACCACTCCAGGACACATTGGCACCTCTGCTCACACATAATCACCCGCACCACAAGAGTCAGACACCCACAGCCATGGCACACTGCCTCATACATTCCCATCTGCAGCGATGTTTCCCCCCCAGATGTGCAGCGTCGTGTGAGAAGTCGAATGCTACCGCAGACTTTCTCCACTACAAATTTAATGCTCAGGACTTATCAAACTGGCCCTTCACACGCCAAACAAAAATATTTCACCTCCCTACATCCGCAACCTTACCACAACAACCCCAAAACGACTGTTTGACAAACCATCCACTCCCTTCTTAGGCTACAAGCTCAAGGGCCCCTGGACTCTGACCTCCATGCTGAAGACATGGCCACTCCTTCAAGAGTAGAAAATAAGACAAAATCGGCCAAAAACATCTCATCTCAAACCCCAAGCAGCAGCCATCTGGTCCTCCCCCGCACATCCCCCAGCCTACTATCAGCTGTTGACCCGACGACAGAGTAAGAAGAGGTGTCCAGGCTTCTGGCTGTCTGCGCGCCCCACCCATCTGCTCTATGACCGCCCAATTCCCTCCCACCTTGTCCATGTCCATTTCTCCAGCTATCATCTCTAACATAAACTGCACTCTGTAACTTCTCTCTCTCCACTGGATCTTCCCATGCTTCCTTATACATGCTGTTATACACTCCCTAACAGAATAGAGCCCTCTTTGGACCCCATCCTGCGCTGATAACGTACCGGACCATCCTCTAACCTGCCCTTCATCTCCAAACGTCTAGAACGCTTGGTCCTACTCTCGCCCAACGCCGCTATCTCTCCGCTAACTCCTCTTCTTGACCCTCTGCAATCAGGTTTCGCCGCAGCACCGTAACACTCCACGGAAACTGCTCAAACTAAAGTCTCCCAATGATCTCCTAAACAACAAAATCGCGGGAGGAAACTACTCATTGTAGCCTTCTTCTGGTCTCTCAGCAGCGATTGACACTGTTAGATCACTCACAACTTCACCTCAGCATGCTCAGCCCACCATTGGCCTCCATGACACCGCTCTCTCTTGGTTCTCATCTTCCCTTTCTAACTCTCCTTCATGTCCTCATTTTGCAGGTCCACCTCCTCTCCGCGTCCTCTTGCTGTCGGGGTTCCTCAGGATCCGTTCTTGTCTTCTCCTCTTCTCAATCTAGTACAGCCCCCATTGGACAAATCCTCAGCAGATTTGGCTCCAGGTACCTATCTCTACGCTGATGACACTCAACTTTAATACACCGCTCCCAGAGAATCACTCTGCCCTGCTATCAAAACACCAGGGACTTGCCTTCTGCTGTATCCGTGACCATCATGCCTCCCTGTATCTTAAACTTAACTCACTAAAAACTGAACTTCTAGTCATCCCAACATCTACTAACAGACCTTACCCCTGCCCTTTCTGTCTCAGTGTGTGGCACCACCATAACTCCTAGGCACACCCGCTGTCTTGGGGTTATACTAGATTCCACTGTCTCTCATTCCCCTAAATCCAATCCCTTGCCCGCGTCCTGTCACCTGCACCTCAGAACATCTCCAGAATCCGTGGTAGTACCGTTTTCTCACTGTGGAAACAACTCAAACTCTCATTGTTTGCTCTTATTCATTCTCGTCTCGACCTACTGTAACTTCCTTTCTTATCGGGTCTCCCTCTGTGCAAACTCTCTCCCTCTCCAATCTGTCCTGAATGCAGCAGCCATGCTGTCTTTCTTTCCAGCCGCAATACAGAGGCCATCTACCTGTGTCAGTCACGCAACTGTTTGCCTATCCAGTACAGGATACAACATAAACTCATCACTCTAACTCATCTAAAGCTCTCCACAGCTAACGCTGCTCCTCCCTACCATCTCCTCCCTCATCATTGTCTACCACCACTAACCCCCTCTCAAACCACTCTGCAGATGATGATATCAGGTTACACTCATCAATCATTCCGAACCCTCCAGTCCCGTCTCCAAGACTTCACACGTGCGTCACACCATTTCTCTGGAACATGCTACCGCGGGCGATCAGGCACTCTCAGAACTCTCAAAGCTTTAAAAGGTGCCCTTATAATACATCATCTCACTGCCTACCAGATCTCTAAGAGCCTCGTTCACACGGCTTATTTCGCCGGCGTATTGTGCCGTCGGATTGACATCGGTCAATCCGTCGCAAGATCAGTCAAAACTAGTCACAGCCTATTTTCTATTGATCTTCACACACGCAGTAGTTTTCCGTGCCGGAATGCCCCGCGGATTGACGACGGCATTCCGGACAGGAAAAAACAAGTGTGCAATGTCAATTATGTTACCCGGACGAATCAACCCACCTTACAATGATTGGAGATGGTGAATTACCATCCGGGAAATCAGTTACAAATACGTACCACAACTTAGTGTGCACTTATTTGCAACTGATTTATTCAACTGATATCAAACGAAATTACTATCGGCAATCCGTTGTACAATATTTTCGAAATAAGCCGTGTGAACAATAGCCAAATGGCTAACACCCACCCCTCCCCCCACACTCCCTAGCGCACTCATCTCATTTTCGGCACTTAACTTAATATACGATGTATATATAGGTGGTGGCAGGTTCTTCCGAATTCTGATTAAAACAACCCCATATTTAATGTGTCACATGGCGTGAACCATTGTATATACTAGCACTCAGTCTTGCCCTTCGTCTCTCCGTACACCCTAATAGTTTGTAAGCTCTTCGAGCAGGGCCCCAAACACTTTGTTCTCATCCGAAGACTTTTAAGTGTAATGTCGAACGTTTACCCCCCAAATTGTAAAGTGTTTGCGAAAATGTTGGCGCATATAAAATTTTTAAAATTATCATAAGTTACTTTAAAATATGTTCACTATGTATCCTATATAAGTGGTCTAACCATGGTTCTGCGCATGCTTGAGAAAGAGGTGTGTTCGCCTCAAAACGTTGCAGCGGGTGGTCATGCGCTCAGCCCGGTCTCCTTGTGTTTTTATCTGAAAACTCCTGTGGGAGCGAAGTCTTGGATGGACGCTGGATAAGATGCTGAACGGCAGGACGCCGCAACAAATTGCCTAAGTATCCACTTTTTGTACTTATATTTTGTGAAGAGGCTGCTTTTACATTTTTTAAACCGAATAAAGGTTTTCAATAATAAAGATATTTTAGTTTTTAAGTATTGGTAGAAGACCAGCCAGGGCAAGCAAGGGGCCCCAAAACTTCCCAAGCCCCTGCAAGTAAAATATGGCAGGGTGGGGGATCCATCCAAAAGTTTGCTATGGGGCCCAGTCTTCTCTAGTTACAACCCTGAGTAAAAGATAAAAATCTTCAACAAATCTGCAAAGTGCAAAAAATTGACAGCTACAATTTGAAAAATCGATTTTTTGGGTGGCAGATTTCCACAGAATTGGGGAGAAATTGTTAAAATATCACTACTTTCACATATTTCCGGATATGATTTTTCGGGTACAAATCACTTACCAAAAGGGGCAATCAACTTACCCTATACAGTTAAGGAAATAATTATTTGATCCCTTGCTGACTGTGTAAGTTTGCATTTAGTTTGACATGAAAAGTCTATAATTTTAAGGGTAGGTTAATTTTAACATTAAGAAAAGGGATACCAAAAAAAACCAGAAAATCCATTGTACAATTATATAAAATTTATTTGCATTTTGCTGAGAAAATCAAAATTTAACCCCTACCAAAATTAAATTCTGGCTCCTACAGACCATTAGATGCTTCTAAATCATAGACCTGCACAAAGCTGGAATGGGCCCTACAAAACCATAAGAAAGGGGCCCTTTGGGTTAGAAGGAAAACAAATTTTGGTGCAGAAATAAGAAAATGGAAAAATTTAACAAAATAAAACTGTCAATCGACATCGATCTGGGCAAAAAGGGCCAAAATGTCCCCCTTTTCGTTTGGTTTAACCCCCTTTTTATCTTTGGGGAAGGTGAGAGATCAGCCAAAACTACATGGGGGGGGAACTTATTAAGGGATCCCCGGGGCACGGGACCACATTAAACCAAGAAAACCATTAAAAAACCATTGGAAACACATTAGGGCCCGTAATTTTTTAAAATCCGCAGTGCCCAAAAAATTTCCCTCCTCAAGAAGGAACATGTGCGGGCCCCCTTTTCTGAATTTTGGGCCCAAATCAACCCCTTTGGAAAATTCTGTGAGTGCCCTGGGAAAAGGGTTTGTTTTGGGGTTAAAGTTTGGGGAAAAAAATTTTAATTTCTTTGGCATTAATTTAATCCCGGTTTGGGGGAAAAGAAAAATTTGCTGCCTAGACCCAAAAAACCCCGGGCCCCCATTTTCCCAAAAAGGAGGGAAAAACTTTTATGTTTTTTGGTAATTTCTTTTCAAAGGGGCACAGGACTAATTCACCGCATCAATGGGAAAATGGATGGAGCCATGTACCGAAAAAACCTGACCCAAAAACGACCTCCTTCCCGTCCGCCAGGACATCAAAAATTTGGTCGTGGCGGGGCCCTTTTCCAGCAAGAAAAATGACTCAACACATCCCGAGAAGGCAAAAAAAGGAGGGGCTCAAAAAGAATCAAAAGGGGTCATGGAGTTCCATAGCCATTCTCCAATTTTAAAACCCATTTTTAAAACCTTATGGAGGGATTTGAAGTTTCGGGGTTAAAAAGGAACACCTCAAAATTTTAATTTTTAGAACGGGATTTTCAAAAAAGATGGACCCAAAACCCCCCCGACATGCGCAAACCCGTCATCAACTATAAAAAAACATCTGACTGCTTTTCTTGCCAACAAGGGGTTTTTGGCTACCAAATACTTATTTCTCATTTGCAAAATGCAAAACATTTATATAATTTATCCCAAGGGTGATTTTCGGGAATTTTAAATTTTGGAAAATTCCCTTCTCTCAAGTTTAAAAACAACCTACCCTTTAAAAAATAATAACTGTTCTTTGGTCTTTGTCATTTGGGTAAACTTACAAAATCAGCAAGGGATAAAATTTAATTATTTTTTTTCCCCCCCCCAACCTGAAGTTTAATTCCTTTAAATGACTTTTTGAAAATCAATTTTTTGTAAAATTTTATTTTGAAGGGTTTAAAAGGCAGTTCCTTGATCCCCGTGGGAGCTTGTGATCAAACAGCCAAACTATTTTTAATATGTCCCCCCAAATTTTTTCACCAAAATAGTCCCACAATAATAAAAAATTGATTATAGGCCTGCATATATCAATATGCTCATATTGTCAACCGGGGAAAACCAGATGATAGGGGCAAAAATTTTGAAAAAACTTTTTGCTCTCCCTTTCCCTGCCTATTTTATTTTTAAAACTTTTTATGCGGGGTTTTAAATGTATCCCCTAGCAGCAACGGACGGGTCCCGGGTTTTTTCCATTAAACTGCCTATAAACAGCCTGATGTTTGGACTAAAGGCAAGCAGGGCAACAGTCAGACAGCTCTACTAAAGGGCCAAAAATGTTTATGGGAAGGGTGGGAAAAAATCTCCTTCCCTGATGACCCAAAAAAAGGTCGAGTAGAATTAAAGGATTTGGGGATAGGGGTTTTATTTTATGGCCCCCTTTTAAAATTCGGGATTCTCCCATGTTTTTTGGTATTTCCCTTGGGGGTTAATTTTTCACAAGGCAAATTGCGGGCTTCCCTGTATGCGCCGCAGTACTCCAGGTGCTTTAGAAGTACGCGCTGGCCATTGCTTTCTATGTTAACCCCTTCACGGCCCCGGGCGAATAAGTACCCCAGGGCCGCAAGGGCTTTTGCAGGGGGGTGGGCCCCGCGCCCGCCCCCCAAAAGCCGGCATAAAAAGCGCCGGCGGGTTTTACCCTCAACCCCCCGCGGCAAAAAAGCCGCGGCGCTGAATGAACGCCGATCGGGGGCGCTCCCCGGGAACGGTACGGCGATCCGACACCAAAACGGGGGTTTTGGGAGCCCTGGGGAACCTCCCGCCCACTTAAAACGGGCCGGTTTGCCCCATTTTCCTCCGCAGACAGGAAGTTGGGGGAAACCGCCAAATTTTTGTAAAACCCCAAAGCATTGGCCTATGCAAGGGGCATTGGGGTTTTTAGTAAAAAACGCTCCCCCCTATTTGGCAAGCACCATAGGGGAAATTTAAATTTTAAAAGGGTAAAAAAAAAAAAAAAAAAATTTTTAAAAGAAAAAAAAAAAATTTAATTAAAAGGGTTAAAATCCCCCCCTTTTTTCCCCTTTTTTACAAATAAAATTTTTAAATAATAAAAAAAAACATTTTTTGGTTGCCGGGTGCGAAAAATTTTACTAAAAAAAATTTAACATCATTTATCCCTACGTGAACAAACCGAAAGAAAAAAAAAATTCAAACCCCAAAAATTTTGGGTTTTTTTGTTCATTTACTTACCAAAAATGGAATAAAAATGATCAAAAAAGTCGCATCATCCAAAACTACTAGCGATAAAAAGACATTTAACCTGCAAAAAATCACCCCCCCGCGCCCCTAGGTGTTAGTACAAAAAAAGTTATTTGGGCCGCCCGGCGCCAGGCGCAAATGTCAAAATAGAAAAAAGGGGTTTTTTCGGGGAAAAAACAAAGAACCCCACTGGGGGTTTGGGGGATGGTTTCCCTTGAAAAGTCCTTTAATTTTCCGGTTAACCCTAAAACAAACCCCGCTGGGGTCGTTTTTTTCCGTACACTTGGATTTTTTTTGGGCCCCGTTTTCAAAAGGAAAAAAACCTTAAAAAAAACTCTTGTCCCGTGCCCCTCCGGGGTTATTTTTGGTGGGAAAAATAAATAAGTTTGGCTTTTTAGAGCGAGGGGGGAAAACGAACGTGTCCCAAAAAAAAAAAAAACCCCCGGGCCCAAGGGGTTAAAGATCTTCAAAAAAAAGTCACTTTTAATATGTGGGCCATTAAAAGTGCCTACCACTCCTAGTTCCCCTCTTTAGGGCTTATCAGGTCCCCAGTCACTATACTACAGACCCGTTCAATCTCTCCTGATAGGCTGGCGGGCCTGGGTTTCTATAGCACAACCGGTGTCCTCCGCTCTCCTGCAGGCCAAAGTGCCAGAAAAACCATTAAAACCCCGAATCAAAAAAACCAGAAAACAGAAGTAACTGAATCAAATTATAACAACCCCTTAACTGAGTCAGAGTGGGACAGTCGCTGGGGCAAGCGCCATAAAAAGAG
>JAODAL010002401.1:5000-197438 GCA_025379985.1 Phyllomedusa bahiana | reverse complement strand
CCCCTTTTTTCCCCCAGAGGCTTTGCCCCATGTAACGCCAGTGCTCGCAGCCATTTTATCAATGAAAAGCAACTTCTTTTACCCAAGTACCCCAAAGTTCATCGTTCCGAACCGAAGTTTTCCTGAAATTCTAAACGAATTCCACTTCGTTAGAATCGATTCGCCCATCTCTAATCATGAGTAATAGCTCAAATATAGAACAAATGTAGTCCAAATAAGACTTTATTTGTGCTATTATTCTCCATTCCAACACCATGATATATGTTGGGGTACGGTTTTTCACAGTATTTCGGTGGTTATCAGGGATGTATTCATAAATGAGATGTCAGTCACTTCTCATTACATAGGGCTGATTGTAACAGTAATAATGTACAAATGTAACTACTCCTTAATAGCTCGCTTAACTGTTAAGGAGACGTTACATTTATACAGTTCTAAAATTACGTCGGCCCTTTAAGGTACGCCGTGAGGCCGATGTGGCCCCTGGTGAAAAGAGTTTGACACTCCTGCGCCTATGTCGTCCACACCAAGAATATGAAACTCATTTTCACCAAGGGCCACTATTTGGTTGCATTATGGTTGCCTTCGAAGGGCCTTTGGAAGGTGACTAGGGTTGCCTGGGCTGTCAGATCTGTGCCATCATCTCTGAGTTTCCGACCAGAACAGTGTGGAGGTGCGCATTGGAGTTCCGAATTCAAGATGGTTCCCACTCTCTATGCTGGCACCTCCAACTCTGCGAAATACTAGCCAGTCCTTCTGCGTCTGAACCTTGCCCATCCCGCTGTATCTAAATGGATCTGATGGACCAGATTCAGCCGGGGCCTTGAGTTTGATGCATATGATCTATACAGAATATGTGCACATCCTCTTTTAACCCCTTACTGACAATGGATGTATGGGTACGTCCTATTGTCAGTAATGTGTATGCAGGTTCTGAATTCTAGAAGCTGGCACCACCAGTTTCGAATTCAAGATGGTGCGCACTCCCTATGCTGGCACCTCCAACTCTGCGAAGTACTAGCCAGTCCTTCTGCATCCAAATCTTGTCCTTCCCTGTCTATAGACTCTCAGTGGCCACATGAGATGATGTGACGGGCCAGATTCAGCAGGGGGCCTTGAGTTTGACGGGTATGATCTATACAGAAAATGCGCGCACCCACTTTTAACCCCTTAGGGTTAAAAAGTTCCAACTTTACATGGGTTTAAAGCCTAATCAGAAATAAAAGCAAAAAAAAAAACATGACGTATTTGTGGGGCGTACGTTGGAGCGTAATTGCACTGCAATGCGCCCGAAATACGTCCCACAAATACGGTAAAATCATAGCACTCATTGAGTACTATGATTTCACAGCGTATTCCCCGGAGTTTACTGTGCACCCGTAGAACGAAGTGACATTTCATGGAGGAGGAATGGCAGCCTGGGTCGAGTGCTGTTAGAAGTACGTGCTGGTCAGCGTGTGCTTCTAACAGCAGGCGTATAGCGGGGCGCACAGGTGCACTTCGCTATACGCCATGTGAGCCTGCTCTTTCTGACAATGGACATATGGGCATGTCCTATTATTGGTAACGAGCTACCGTACTTAGCGGGTTCACACAGTGAGTCCGCTACATAGGCGGCAAGTGCTGCTTGATTATGTTCACACGCCGTTTTTCAGATCCGTTTTCGGATCCGCTTTTCGGACCCAAAACAGACCCAAAAACGCATTTAACAATGTGCAGTTTCAATGTAAAACACGCATCGGCATTCAGACGAGTGATCGCCGATGCGCGTTTACCTGCGTCTTTTCAATGCGTTTTTCGGATTCCTTTAAAGAATTGTCATGTCAATTCTACTTGCGTTTTACGCAAATGAAATCCCCATAGATAACAATGGAGTGCGCTTTTAGAGCCTGAAAAACGGATCCAAAAACACAACACTTTTGGTTACCTGTTGGGTCCGTTTTGGATGCGCTTTTCACATCCGAAAAGCGCATTGGATTAAAATTTGAATGTCTGTGATTTGAAAGAAAACGCATTGAAAAAAGGATCCGAAAAATGCATCCAAAACGTATCCAAAAACGCATTTACAGAAAAACGGATCCAAAAACGGATCCAACACACCGTGTGAACATACACTGACATCTGACACTCGCCACTAACAGCAGAAAACGGAGCCGGATCCCTGTTGTTTAATCCTTTAGTTGCTGTGGCAATCGCTATCCGCTGCATGGCTGATTACTGACAATAGGACATACCATACATCCATTTTTGGCAAGGGATTAAAACCAAAAAAAAGGAATGAAAAGTGATCAAAAAGTCACATGTAAAGTCGCATGTATCCCAATAAAAACCAATTAAAAACAACATTTCATCCCACAAAAAATGAGCCCGCACTCAGGTCCATAGGTGAAAAAAACAAAGAAGTTATTGGTTGCAGAAAATGGTGCTACAGCACAAATTTAAGAAACTGAATTGTTTTTATTTTTTAAAAGCTCTACAAGGTAACGAGAGCTCTAAGTAATTGTTATCACTGGAATCATACCAACCTGCAGAATACAGAAAACACATCATTTATACCAACTAATGAACGACATAAAAAACTAACGTTTTATTCACATTTACCCCCACTTACAATTTTTTTCCGGTTTCCCAGTATATTTTATGGCACGATTAATGGAACTATTAGAAAGTACATCTTGTCCCACAAAAAATCATGCCCTCATATTTCTTGTAGATGGAAAAATTTGAAAAAAAATTATGGCTCTTGGAAGGTGGGGAGGAAAAAAAATGACCGACTATCAGGAAGGGGTTAAAGCCACACTTCCATTAAGTTTTATTTCTGTAAGGGGGCTTTCACACAGCGCAGTTTTGATGCAGTTATTTATCCGCGCTCCAATTACAACTTCCTCAATTACCAGCAAACTTCTTTCACTTATCTAAATTGTTCAGAAAGGTGTTTCAAGTAAGTAATCAATGACTGTGTTTGAAATCTTGTGGATACAAACACACTGAATGATTACTCACTTTCCAAACAGTTTTTATAAGTGCAAAAAGCTTGCTGGTCATAAAGCAGTTTAATAGGAGCACAGTTAAAACTGCACCAAACTGCGCTGTGTGAAAGCTCCCTAAGGCTATGTTCACAGGACGGCTTGATTTTTGAGGACGGATTAGCAGTCCATACTGTGCGTGCAAATACGGCTGAAAATCCGTCCCAGTCATTACAAGTATCCACAGTTCTCATAGAGAACCATGGGATTCCCGTCTCTTCTCCCCGCTCCGCAAAATACGGCCGGCGGGGAGAAAGTGACAAGCACATTAACCCGGCGGGATACGCGCCATGAATAATGAAAGTGGGGTATAGGGCCATCGAGCAGCCGGCTCCCCGCCCCTACGACCGCCGTAATTGCGGGCGAAATACCGTCCCCCAATTACGGCGTCATTCATCCGTGTGAACAAACCTAATGTCCTCCTCAACGGCATTGTATTAATGGTCGGTCTTTTTTCGGAAGAACCCATCTAAAACTATCAAGAAACCATCCCAAATAGGCCATAGGTAATGTTCACTACGGCTTATTGCTGACGTAAATTGCTGGGGACGGATTTCCGCCCCGCAATTAACGTCGGCAGCCGTATCAGCTTGGGGCGGGGGCCGGCAGCTCGCCAGACCCCATAAACCTACATTAATTCATGCCGTACACGCCATAAATAATGATCATGACACTTTCTCCCCGCTCGCCGAATATCGCGACGGGGAGAGGAGACGGAATCATAGTTCTCTAGAGAACGGGGATTAACCGAAAATGACTGGGACAGATTTCAGCCGTACTGCAGCGCAAATACGGCGCGTAGTACGGCTGAAATCAGTGCCCAAATCAGCCGTGTGAATGAGCCCTTTAACGCCGTTGCCTATTTTTTTATCACGTTCGTTTTTCCCTCCTGCCTTCCCATAACTTTTTTATTTTTTCACCTACATAGACATATGGGGGCTTGTTTTTTTGCGGGACAAGATGCACTTTCTACTGATGTTATTCGTACCATAGGAAACCGCAAACAAAGAATTTATAGTGAAGCAAAATGGGTGTAAGGATGTTGTGCTTTTATGGCGTTCAATCTTCGGTAAAAATGATGTGTTCTCTGTATTCTACAGGTTTGGTACGCATCCGCCAATGCCAAACATTTACAGTTTTCGTTATGGTTTACGTACCCGTAAAAAAATTCAAACATTTCTATTTTTGAAATTTGTGCTGCACCATTTTCTGCAACCAATAAATTTTTTATACTAACACCTATAGATGTGAGTGAGGCGGCATTGTTTGTGGGCTGAGGTGCACTTTTTATTGCTACCAGTTTGGAATACATGGGACTTTTATGATCAAATTTATTCCAATTTTAAGGGAACGTGAAGTTACCTTAAAACCACAATTTTGGCGTTTGGAATTTTGTTCTTCTGCAAATAAATGATAAATGATGTTATATTTTAATAGATCGGACTTTTTTGGACGCGCCGATACCAAATATGTGCAACTTTTTTACTATTTTTATATTTGTAAAATGGAAAAAATGGGGTGATTTGAACTTTTAATATTTTATTTTTTTTACATTTTAAAACTTTTTTTTTTAACTTTAACTTTGAGGTCCTAACTATGAGGTTCACACACAGGTGGCGCGATCCATTTTATACAGCCTAAAGCATTGTATCTGACAATGTATTAAGGTGTACAAAGATGGTGGTTTTACTACTTCCTGTCTTGGGCAGGAAGTAGTAAAACATAAAACATGGCGGCGAAGGAAGGATTCACGAGGCTTCCAGCTGGTTGGTACAATTTTATTGATATTAAATTTGTACAGATTTCGTTACTATTTACTACTTAAAAGAAAAATACTTTGGGCGACATGTCGGAAAACTGGCGTTTCCACGCCAGTTTTAGGGGCATTAAATCGGTGTAAAGTGTGCTAGAAAGTCTGATACTTTCAAAAATCTGGCGTCAGGTATACTTTGCATAGAAAATTTATTGCGCCAAACAAGGGGAATGGCGTCAAAAAAGGTGCATCGCCCAACTCGCGACACATAGCATATCATTGGTAGTATATGTAATGCGCCTATCGAGGCGCATTGCCCGACGGAGGCGCATGACACATGTAAGGCGTCTCAATAGGCGCATTGCACGATGGGGGCGCACATATTTAGGGGGAGCACATATTTAGGCGCATTACAAAGTGTCCGTGCCCGGCGTATACTGCGCACTAGTTTTGGTGTTCATTTTTACAACAAGAATTGGCGACAACGTGGTATATTGGTGCAAAATAGACCAAAAAACTGGCATTGGCGTGTTGGGAAATGTCGCCCTTTTTTAAAAAAAAATTTGCGTTGCAGGAGTTTGTATTGGTTCTGTTCTGAGATACTTGCGACTTTTTGATCACTTTACATTCCAATTTTTTTAGGGCACAAAGTGACAACAGTTTTGGTTGTTGGGAATTTCTTTCCCGACGCGAAGTTAACTGTACCAGAAAATCATGTCAAACATTCTCTCTCCCATTAAATTACAATGACCTCAGGATATAATATTTTCAACATATTGTACAATGGTCTTTACTGGGATACTGTATGTTGAGTTTGATTTCAAGATACAATGTCCTAGACACTGATCCAACCAATTTTCATGAAAATTTTACTTGTAAAACCTTTGTATTAGTGAGGTTCATGCAGTTATTGGCGGTCTAGTAGCACCTCTCTAATGTAGAGGGCAGTACTGCATGTCCAGACCAGCTCATATAGTAAGTACAAGCAATGATATGGGACGTCTAATAGCGCCACACACACAGTACACGTGTGGTTACTAACAGTCCTGAACTGCCTACATATGTATTAGTGAGTGCATGCAGTGAATGGAGGTCATAACGCCTCTCTACAGTACAGTGCAGTACTACATGTCCTGTACTGCCCTTACTATATTATTAGTGAGGTGCAGGCAGTGGTTGTTGGTCTATAGCACCTTTCTACAGTGCAGTGCAGTACTACATGTCCTGTACTGCCCTTACATGTGCTAGTATGAGCGGTTCCTCTGGGCACCAGGGGAGGGTCACATTATTTTTTCTCTGGTACATTGTGTATAAAGCAGCGTAATAGGGGTAGTAACATGGGAGCCATTGAGGCCTTCATTAAGAATTTGACTGTTGTGACAACCAGTTGGCACCCTATAATCTCATCGCAGGCGGTGATCAGTTAACATGGCAGCTGAAGGCCTTGTGAAGGCTTCCATTGTTGCCACGTTTTCGATTTTGCACTTCCAGCCTCAGGCAGGAAGTAGTAAAACCGCCATCTTTGTACACCCTTATGCATTGTACAGTATAACAATGCATTAGGCTGTAAAAATTATCGCGTCCCCTTGTGGTGTAGTACCCCAAAGGGGGCCCAAAGAAAAAGAAAAAAAAAAATTTTTTAAAAGTGAAAAAAACTTTTTATTTATTTTTTTATTAAAATTCAAATAAACCCCCCTATTTGCCATTTTAAAAAATAAAAAAAAAAAAAATAAAAAAAAATTTTTACCCCATATTTGGGTATCCCCCCGCATCCAAAAAAAAATCTGATCAAATTAAAAAAAAAACATCTTTTTATCCCGTAAAACTGAACACTGAAAGAAAAAAGAAAATTCCATTTCCAAAATTGCTTTGTTCTTTGCTAAATTTCACGTCCAAAAAAATGGGAAATTTAAATTTAACCCAAAAAACCCCTAAATTTTTTTCCAAACTGGTAGCAATAGAAAAGGGGGCACTTAAGCCCCCAAAAAGGGCCCCGACACTTACGTCCATGGGTTGTTGGGTAAAAAAAAAGTTACGGGTCGCAGAAATGGGGCCCGCAGCGCAAAATTTAAAAAATAGAGAATTTTTGGGAAAATTTTTTTTAGGGTATAAAAACAAAACCCGGAAACCCCGTTTCACAGGGGCTTTTTTTCCCGGGACGGTTTTTGTGGGGCCTTAATTGGGCCACAAATCCCCGTGAAAAGGGGGGGGAAAGGGGGGCGGGGCCGGCGCGCGCCGGGGGGGCCGCCCCCACCCCTTAAACTTGCATTTCCACGGCGCGTTTTTGCGCCGGGGATAATGGCATGTCACTTTCCCCCGAAAATACCGGGGAAGGTGGGGAAAGGAAAAAAATGAATGAAAAAAAATGGGCCCTTTTGGGGGGTTTTTCATTTCAGAGTAACCCTCGTACAAACCACAAACAAAATTTGTTTACACCACTTTTTCCCTTTTTTACACAAAAAGGATCTGTCCCCAACAAACTATCATTTTTTTTCCACATAAAAGAAAAGGGATAAACAACAAAAAAGGGCCCCTTTAATTGTTTGTTGCTTGTTTGCCGGCATGTTTACACTAAAAGTTTATGGGGGAACAAAGATTTTTTAGTTTGAATGATTATTGCCCGAGGTAAGAGGCCCTGAAAGGGAACTTGTTCGGTGATACTTGCTACCTTATCTAGAACAAAAAAAACCCCAAAGCCCCTGTAAAGCAGGGTTTTATATGTTTTGATTTTAAAATTTTTCTTAAAAGTGAAACTAAAGTGCTGTTTTTCCCCTTTGCCCACTTACTTGATTGACATTTTCCCTCTATCCACAAGAAAAAAAAAAGTTTTTTTGAACACCCACTCTTTTGGGGGGGAAAAAAGCGGGAAACTTTCCTCCCCCAAGAGCCCAAATTCGGGTTTTAAACCCCTGTTTTTTAATTTAAAAAAATTCTTTCCTCCAAATCAGTAACTCAATAATCACAGAGCTCAGCTTCTCTCCTCTATCATATAACCCTATATTCACAGACTCAGCTTCTCTCCCTTATCATATAACCCATATAAAAACAAAAGCCCAGTTTTTTCTCCTCTATCATAAAACCCCTAATATCACAAAGCCAGTTTCCCCTCCCTCTATCATTAACCCTTATATCACAAAAGCTCACCCTCCCCTCTACATAAAAACCCCCTATTTTAAACAAAAGCTCACCCCTCTCCCCTTTTTATAAAACCCTATATATCACAGAGCCCTCTCCAAAAACTTATAACCCTAAATATCACAAAGTTTCCTCTCCTCTATCAAAATAACCCTATAAAAACACAGAGCTCCTCTCCTCAAAAAAATTAACCCTATAAAACACAGAGCTCCAGCTTCCCCTCCCTCTACCCCATAAAACCCCTATAAAACACAGAGCTAAACTTCTCTCCCTCTATCCTAAAACCCCCCATAAAATCACAAAAGCCAGCTCCTCCCCTCTATCATATAACCCTATATATCACAAAGCCCTCTATTTTAAAACCCCTAAACAGGGGCGTAACTACCGGGGGTACAACGAAGCAGTTCCCCCGGGGCCCGAGCCTTAGGGGGCCCCCGCACCCCGAGGGCAGCTGCAAGGGGTTTCGGGTTAAACGGTAATCCCGCTCCTGGGCCCCCCCGGGCAGTAATTTAAAAACAGTTCACTGTGGCGGGGGGCGGAGTTTTGCGGGGCCCGGCGCATTCCCCCTCGGGGAAACCCCCCGGGCCCCGCCCCGCCCCGTTGTTCCCCCCTCCCCGGCGCCTGTGATCAATTGGGCCGCGGGGGTGAGGGCCCACACCCCCCCCCGCTCCGGGCCCGCGATTGAGCACAGAGGCTGCAGCGGGGGTGAAACGGGGTAGCGGGACCGAGGTAATTAAACTTTTTTTCTTATTTACCTGCCCCAAACCCTGTCTATAAAACCCCCCCCTTGACTGCCTGTATACCCCCGATTTCCCTGAAAATTTTTCCCAAAGCCTCCCTGAAAACCCCCAAAAACCCCGCCTTTATACCCCCAAAACCCGCCTGTAATACCCCTAAGCCTGCCTGTATACCCCCTAAGCCTGCCTGTAATACCCCCCTAAGCCTGCTTGTATACCCCAAAGCCTCCCTTTGATACCCCTAAGCCTCCCTTTGATAAACCCCTAAGCCTGCCTTTTAATACCCCT
This sequence comes from Phyllomedusa bahiana, assembly GCA_025379985.1. NCBI lineage: Eukaryota > Metazoa > Chordata > Amphibia > Anura > Hylidae > Phyllomedusa > Phyllomedusa bahiana. The sequence continues at coordinate 188,499 of JAODAL010002401.1, read as the reverse complement.
CAGCCTGCCTGTAGACACCCTCAGCCTGCCTGTATAACCCCTAAGCCTGCCTGTTTACCCCCTAAAGCCTGCAAGTATAAAGCCTAAGCCTGCCTGTAATTACCATCCTAAAACCCCTAGCCTGTAAAACCCCCTAACCCTTTCCTTATACCCCTAAGCCTGCCTTATACCCTTAAGCCTTGGCCGTAAATCCCCTTAAGCCTGCCTAAAAAACCCCCTAACGCCTTCCTGTATATACCCTCTAAAGCCTGCCTATATACCCTAAGCCGGCCTTATACCCCCTAAGCCTGCCTATATACCCCTAAGCCTGCCTAAATACCCCCCCACCCTGCCTGTATACCCCCCAGCCTCCCTTTTATACCCCCTAGCCTGTTTTTAACCCCAAAAGCCCCCCCCAGCCTGCCTAATACCCAGTAAACCCCCCAGCCTGCCTAGCATACCCTCCCAGCCTGCCTTTATACCCCCCCCCTGCCTGCATAGCCCCCCTGCCTGCCTTTAAAAACCCCCCAGCCTGCCTTATATACCCCCCAGCCTGCCTATATAGCCCCCCTAAAGGCTGCCTATATAGCTCTAAGTCTGCCTGCCTGAATAGCCCTATATCTACCGTGAAGCCTGTCTGCCTATATAGCCCCTACAGCCCCCTAAAGCTTGCCTACCTATATAGCCCCCAAAGCCTGCCTGGCTACTTATATGGCCCCCATAGCTCACCTACCCCCTGTCTACCTGTATGGCTCCCTATAGCTACCTAAACCCTGCCTGCCTATATGGGCACACGATTGGCTACCAACACCTTGCCTATTTGGGGCCCCATAAATCCTAATCTAAAGCTGCCTGCCTAAATGGATCCCATATAGCCAGGGGGCAGGGGCTGGAAAAGTCAGGTTCTAAGAATTTTTGTCTAAATCTGCAGGGACAAGTGTCCGGAGACATCATCATGGATGGCGGACTGGACCGGGAAAGCAGAACAAAGGGGAAAGTCAACGACTCATCAAGAAACGTCACCTGTGAGTCACAAGATGTAACTGCACGTAATCACATATATGTCTACAGAGCCGTGTACACTGGTGGGCTACCACTATAAAGGGCACTGTATGGTGGTTATATCAGGGCCGCTAGGCTGTTTTTATTCGGGCTTTGGGCCCCGAATAAAACCCCCTGTGCCCCCCAACCTCCGGGCTCCAGGCCCGTGCCATGGGCTGGAACACCGACTGGCCCTGCCACCCTTCAGCTGCATGTGCGTCCGCTGGACACACATACAGCTGAGGGGTCCGACACAGCGGGGCCACCGGGTCCTCATAACACTGAGGGCCCGCCGCAGCCCCGTACTGCTGAACTGGCAGCGGCGCGATGTAACTATCCCATCACGCCGCTGCCTGTCCTCGGGCACACGCAGTCACAGGGGTGCGTCCGAGGAGCTGCCGGAGGAGCGGGGCTGAAGAGGACAGAGCGGCCCCCTCGGGGTCTGGGGAGTATTAATGTTGTTATTTTTATAGCGTTTACCCTTTCCTCGGTGCCCCTATATACGCCTGTGGCCCCATATATACTGCCTGTGGCCCCATATACTGGCCTGTAGCCCCTATACCTGCCTGTGGCCCCATTTACTGCCTCGGCCCCCATATACTGCCTTTCCCCCTATACCTGCCTTGGCCCCCTAAATTGCCTGGGCCCCCTATACGCCTGGGGCCCCCATATACTGCCTTTCCCCCATACCTGCCTGTGGCCCCCAATACCCCCTTTTGGGCCCCATAACTCCCTTTCGCCCCATATACTCCCTTTTTGGCCCCCCAAAACCCCTCCTGGGGCCCCCCTAAAACCCTGCCCTGTGGCCCCCTATACCCCCAGGGCCCCCCTATACCCCTGGGCCCCCATTTACCCCCCTGGGGCCCCTATACCCCCCCTGGGGCCCCCTAAACTTCCTGGGGCCCCCCAAAAATACGGGCCTGTGGACCCCTATCCCTGCCTGTGGCCCCCTTTATCCCTCCCTGGGGCCCCCATAAAATTGCCTGGGGCCCCCTATACCTCCCGGGCCCCCCTATCTGCCTGGGCCCCCTATATGCCTGGGGCCCCCTATACCTCCCTGCCCCCCCCATATATTCCCTTGGGGCCCCCTATCCCTGCTTTTCCCCCCTATACCCCCCCTGGCCCCCTAAAATGCCTGGGGCCCCCCCCTATCCCTGCCTTTTTGGCCCCATATACTCCCTTTTTCCCCCCTTAAAACCTGCCGTCCTCTAAAAACGCCTGGGGGCCCCCTATACCCCTGTGGCCCCCCTATCCCCTTTTGGGGCCCCCAAAAAACCCTGCCTTGGCCCCTATAATCCTTTGGGCCCCATTTTTTAATCCCTTTCCTCATTGCCCCCATATAACCTGTGGCCCCAAATCCCTGCCTGTTGCCCCAAAATCCCCTCCCTTTGTGCCCCAAACCCTGCTTTCCCCAAAAAAACCCGGGCCCGGGGCCCCCATATACTTCCTGTGGCCCCATATACCTCCCCTTTGCCCCCATATACTGCCCCTTGGGGCCCCCCATATACCGGGTTTATTTCCCCCCATATACCCCCCTGGGGCCCCCCAAATACTCCCTTGTGGCCCCATATACCTGCCTCGGGGCCCCCCCATATACCTCCCTGTGGCCCCATATCCCCTCCCTGGGGCCCCCATATACTGCCTGTGGCCCCCAAATACCTCCCTTGGGCCCCATATATTTCCTGGGCCCCATATACCTCCTGGGGGCCCCCTATACCTCCTGTGGCCCAAATATACCTGCCGGAACCCAAAATTTTTCCTGCCCTAAAGCCCCATATACCTGCCTCATTTCCCCTTAAAACCTATTTTTTAATTTTTGGGTTGAATGCCCAAAATTAATTTTAAAATCCCTCCTGGGTGACCTCAATTTCTTTTCAAACCTCCTGCATTAAAACCCTATATCAAAATTTTTACCTTTTGCCTTTTTTGGGCCCTTTTATATTTAAACCTCCCTTTTTTGGAGTTTACCCAAAAACCAAATTCCCTTAAAAAAACTTTTGGGGACCTTAAATTCCTTTTTTAATTAAAGGGGCGTTTGCGGGAAAAAAAGGAAAAGGATTCAAATATTTGGTTGGCCAAAAGCTTCCAAGGACGAATAAATTTGGGGGGCCGGGAAAACCCCAACCCCCAATAAAAAAGGTGGGAACCCCGGATAAAAGGAAGAAAAAGTTGGAAAAAAGTTCCAAACCCGGACCCACTGGTTTTAAAAAAGGGAAAAAAAAACGGCCCTCCTTTGAATTTTCCACCTTAAATGGTTAATTTTTTGGGGGGTTTAATTCAAATTTTAATATGTTCCCCAGGGGGGCTTTCTACAAACCAACCCCTTTACTACATATTTGTCCCCTTAAAAAATGTCCGGTAAATAAAATGTTAACCCCAAAACCTGTTGTAAAAAACCCCCTTTAAAATTGTCCCCTTTGGGGGGGTTTTTTCAAAAAAAGGGTTTCTAAAAAGGAAAATTTAAATAGGGTTCCTTTTGTGGGGGAAATAGTTTTGGGAAAATTGGGGTTTTGAAGGAGTTTTTTTTTACAAAACAAAAAATTTTCCTTATGTTGCCCCCATTTAAAAAATGTATTTTTGGTACTTTTTTGGGGAAAATTAAAAAACTGTCATTTAGGAGGGGGGGGTTTTTGAAAAAGAAAAATTTTGGTCTTTGGTGATTTTCATTGTGCGTGACTGCTGGGGGGTTAGGAAAATTCGTAAAAGGGTCCACTCCTAGTGGAAAAAAGCGAAAATTAGTGACGGGGAAAAAGGGGGTTTTTTTCCTCTGTAAAAAAAACATAGGGCCCAGTTCAAAATTGGCGTAAAAAAATTTTCGGTGAACCCACCCCCTACAAGAAAAACAAAAAAGGGGCCCCCGGGCCCCTTATTTTTTAGGACCCTAGAAACGCCCCTGGGTTAAATCCCTTCTGAAGAGCCTGTGTACACTGGTGTCAAACCACTATATAGCCTGTATGGGAGGTAAATACAGTCTGCAGAGCCTGTTTAAAATTGGGGGCTAACCATTTTTGGGCCCATTTGTAGGGAAAAAAAAGGTTAATATACAGTCTGCAGACCCTGTGTACACGGTTCTACCACTATATGGCCCACGGTAAGGAGGTAAAAAACATCTGCGAGCCGGGTGTAAAACCTTTCTACCACAAATTTTGGCCCACTGTATGGAGGTAAAAAAATTTAACCATTTTCCGGGGCAATAAGGCATGTGGTAAAACGGGGCCTAATCTTAATTTTACCCCCATATGGTCACTGTAGGGGGGGGTAAAATACAGCTCCCAGACCCAGTGAAACACTGGTGTCAAACCACTATAGGGTCACGAAAGGAGGTAATATACAGTCTGCAGAGCCTGAAACCCCTGGTACCTCCCAAACAAATTTTGGTCACTGAAGGAGGAAATTTAAACAGTCTCCCCAGAGCCTGTCTACACGGTTTGTCCTACCCCTATATGGTCACGGGAAATGGGGGTTATATAAAAGCCTGCAGAGCCTTTTTCCCCTGGGAAAAACCCCCTTATTTGGTCACTAAAGGGTGTACTTTTGGGTTTTTAATGTCCGATCGAAATAGTGAAGGGGTATTTTTAAAAGGCACTATGTGGGGGTTTAATTTGTGGTCATGTTTTTGGTGGTATAATAAAGGCCCAATTTAGTGGGGTTTAAATTGGAAATTAGGGGGTTTTTTGGTTTTGGGGATTTTTTTTGGCACCCAGATGAAAAGGAAAATTAGGGTGGGGGTATTTGCCCCTTGTATTATATCTTTAAACAAAAACATGCCCCTGGTACATGGTCGGGGCAGGGAAGGGCGGGGGGGGGGCCCCCTTTCCAAAAGTTTGTTTTGGGGGCCCGGGTTTTCCTTTTTTATTTAAAACCGGCCCCTTTTTGGAACCCATATATCAAAAAGAGTTTCAGTTTCCTTTTCCTTTTTCCCTATTAAAAATATCCCCCTTATAAAAACCCCATCCAAGAGCTCCCCCCCCCTCCCCCTCTATAAAATAAAAAAAAACCCTTTGGGATTTTCCAAAAAAGGGGCTCACTCCCCCTTTTCCTTCCTATATATAACCCTTTTTATAAAAAATTCAAAAAAGGGGGCCCCAGTTTCCCTCCCCTTTCTATCAAAAAAAACCCCCCCCTTTTTTATATCCCAAAAAGAGCCAGCTCCTCCCCTCTATCCCAAAAATAAACCCTTTTTTATATACCCCAAAAAAGAGCTCAGTTTCTCCCCCTTTTCTATCCCATATAAAATCCCCTTTAATATATCCCACTTTTGCTCAGCTCCTTTTCTTCTATCATATAACCCTAATATCACAAAAGCTCAGCTCCTCTTTTCTATCATAAAACCCCCTATAAAACACAAGACCCCTCCCCTTTCCCCTTTCCCTCCTTCAAACAATAACCCTATATTAAACCGAGCCCAGTTCCCCCCTTCAATCCCATAATAAACCCTTTTTTTAAAACCCAAACAAAGCTCAGTTTCCCCCCTTTCTTCCCATTTTCAAAAAATTTAAAACCCTATATATCACAGAGCTCACCCCCCTTTTCCTTCTATCCCATATAAAATCCTAAAATCCCAAAAAAGAGCTCAGCTCCTTTTTATCATATAACCCAATATCAAACCATTTTTATATATTTTAAATAAAAATATTTTATATATATAATAAAAAAAATTTTATTTTTTTAAAATATTTTAAAAATATTTATATAAAAATAATATAAAATAAAATATTTTTGTAAAAACCTAAAATTTTGCTTTCCCCACAGGAAGTGATCTCTGTTTTCTTCAGCCCTTTTCGGGGGGGGCACGCATGTACCCTCAAAATCCATTACCAATTGGGGAAATACCAAAAAATTCACTTTGATTTTTTTTCTTTCTCACCACTTGGGAAACCCAGTGCCCGGGTTTTCAACTCTTCTCCCCATAAATTTCACTTTGAGTTTTCTGACGCGGTGACCCCGTGACAATGTTCTCGCACCCAGTTGCCCCCTGCCACATTTTGGGCCCCGGCCCACCAAAAAGAAGGGACCACCCCGAAAAAGAAGTCAAATGACTGATATAAAAATTCAGGATATGTATTTTGGAAGTTGCGGGAAATTTTAAACTTTTCCGCTATGACTCCTCCCTCATCTTTCCAACGTGGGGCCCCAAGCCGGCTTTTTTGGAACCTATATACTGAGCAGCACATTGCACCTTGTTTTGTTCAGATTGCTTCGTCCTATAGAGAGTTATTAAAGAATATTTGGGCCCCGTTTTTTAAAGTGACTTCTTTAAGGCTTATTTCGGGGCTATTTACGGACTAATTTTTTTCCGAAATACGTCCCGAAAAACGTTTCAAATTTCTTTTCACAAAAAGTGGGGCCCCTTGTTATTTTCCCTGAAAAAAAATTTTCTTTATTTTGGGGGGTAATTGCCAAAATAAACCCCCAAAAAAGGGGAAAAAGGGGTTAAATTAACGGATTTTCCCCTAAATTTCGGGGGCCCGGTTTTTAAACGGGGCCCCAAAAACCCCCACAAAATAAAAAGCCTCTTGGAAGACAGGGATTTTTCCATTTTAACAAATTGGGGGGAAAAATTAAAGCCATTATTTAAACCCCTTTAAATTTTCCCGGGGGGCCCCCCTTTTGCCCCCCCGGGCCCCCCCTTTTTTAATTACCGGGGGCCCTAAAAACGGGGCCCCCCGGGGGTTTAAACCGTGTGAACAAGCCTTTTGGCCTCGTTTTACACCGGGTTATTCCCGGGACGGGTTGGGGCCGTTTTTGCGCCCTCAATTTTTTGGGGTTCAGTACGGGGTCCAAACCGTCCCCAGTAACTAAAGGTTTAAACCATAGTTTTCATAGAAAACTGGGTTTCTCTCCTCTCCCCTCGGCGAAATCCCCGGGCCCCCAAAAAAGGTTTTGGGGGGGGGAGGGGAAAAAGGGGGGGACCTCCCCCAAATTTTTTTTTACGTTTAAATAATTTCCAAAATTGGCCCCCAAAAGGGGGCCCGGGGGGGGGCAGCACCCCTTTTCCCGGCCCGCCCCCCCGGGGCCCCTTTAATTTTCCCGCCCCGGATTGCCCGGGGGGGGGGGTTCCGTTTTTCCCAAAAAATTAACCGGGGGGGTTTTGGGGAATTTAATTGGGGCCCTTTGGTGGAAACCAAAAAGGCCTTAAATGTACTTTTTGTGGTTCAACTTTAGCCATATTGGGGCTGCAACGTACCCATTATAGGACTGCTATGTGTGAACCCAGCCTAACGGGAAAACAAAGCTTTAATTTTAAAAAGGGGTTTTTGGGCCCCTTGCGTTGTTTACTGCAGCAGACCACCTCAGTAAAAGTTGGGGGTGGGGGAAAATTTCGGCGTTTCCCCCCTAGTCATTTTTTATGGGTTTCCCCAAAAATAACTGAACGAGCCATTTCTATAAATTGTCCGCTTTCCCTTTCTCCTGGGTGCTCTTTAAATTTCTGGCTCAAATAATGATGTGCACATATAAAAGGACCCTATTTTCCACTGGGGACACTAGGGAGTTGGGCCCCGGGGGGGCCCCAAGTATAGGGATCAAAGGGGGTGTAAATTTTTGTTTTTAGGAAACCAAAAAAAATATCCCGGAAACCCTTGGTTTGGGTTTGCTTATTTTTAAATGTTATTGTGTTTTTAAAAAGTGCCAAAAAAGGTTTTAAAAAACCCTAGTGGAGAAGCTATCCAAAGGCACCCTGCCCTACCAAATAGTCCCTTTTAGGCTGCCCGGTGTCCAGGCATAAGTCATGATAATATGGGGGTGGTTTTTTGGGGGGGGGGGGGGGGCCGGTTTGGGATCCAAGTGTGATGTCCCTGTATTTTGGGAGTGGGCCCCCTGCAAAGGGTTTGCCTAGGGGCCCATAATTCGTTAAGACGGCCTCCCAAATACAAAACTGACTAGCCTTTAAAGGTGTATGGGGCCCTGACCCTCTACGGCCAGTGATTTTCCACACTGGTAGCTGGGCATACGGGCACATCATCACTGCAGCAAATAGCAGCATGGAGGACTGAGGCGCTGGGGGATTTACTCAGTGAGTAATGGGTCTTCTATTATTTTTTTTTATGTTTTCTTCATGAAGCCAATTTTTTTCACAACTTGGAAAACCCCTTTCCGGTTTGGACTCCACTCCAGTGAGTCACAGTAACATCGAAGCATTACCACAACTCATCTCTGACTTCAGTGAGCATAATCCTAATCCCAGTCTACTTGACCTCTCCTCCTTTAGATCATGTCCCCCTCGATCAGCATTGTTCGGAACATTGCCACCTCTGCCCTTTAGACACAAGAAGCCCCGCGTAAGGTTTTACCATATATTGTACATGTTTTGTAATGCTCGGCTTTCGCCACATGCTTTATACAGGTGTTTATAATTTTTTATGTGCACAAAACCCATAGCCAGTAAATCAGGTGCAATTTTAAAATAACCCCAACCCGGTCCCAACTGGAAAAAATTAAAGCCAAAAACTCGCAAAAAGAAAAGTTGGCCCACTGACGGCACACTGGACCCGCCGGGTAAAAAATTCCCGGATCCTGTCTGCTTGGGGGCTCTGGGGGCAGAGTTGGGGGGCCCTTTCCCTTGGGGCAGATTGGGTTTTTGCCCCTTTGGGTTTTCCGGGATTAACCAGTGGGGAGGCTGGGCTTAAAATCCTTGTCTCCCTTCACCCACATTTCCCCACCCTTGGTTGAACTTGATGGACAGGTGTCTTTTTTCAACCGTACTAACTATGTAACTTCTCTTCATCCCGCTACCTGTCGTACATGTGCACTTAGGGTATGTTGAATCCGTGTTTGTATATGTTATTAGATGCGTGTTTGGATCCGTGTTTCGGACCCTAAACGGACCCAATTACGCATCTAACAATGTGCAGTGTGATTTTTTTCATGTTTTACACACGTCTTTCTGTTGCATCTTTCAGATCCATTCAAAGACTTGTCATGTCAATTCTTGATCCGAAAAACGCAGAAGACACCCTATTTAAAACTAGATGTTGGATGCATTCTGGATGTGATTTACGCAGCGCTTTTGGATGTATTTTTTGGATCCAACACGCCGTGTGAACATACCCTTATAGGTTAGGCAGCTGCCATAGTAGTGGTAGGTAGCAGAAATCCCCATTACCCACAAAATGGTACAATGTTCTTATGTCTGAATGGGCCCCCCACAAGATCTGGGTCCCATAGCAGCTGCTGAAGATGCTACTGCTATGGTTACGCCCATGCATAGGACTCTTTAGACCAAACGTAATCCCTTTTGAACTATGACTTTCTACAAATGATCACGGAAAAAACAAAATAAACCCTAAAGAGTTTGTGAATACATAAAACCACTGCAAATACCATTACAAAACTCTATATCTAAAATATACCTTTTATTACTTGCCAATAAAATCTAAGCTACATATAAATCACAATACTATATGACGACATCGCTGTCACATATACAATATACAATTTTGCGATAGATCTGTCCCTTACACATATCCCTACACTAGCCTAGTACAGGCCAGGGAGTCGTCCCGAGAAGGACGGCCCCACCTCTGGAGGCTCGCCCTAATAACTTCCGGGTATATCCCGTGCTTATACCATCTGAGAAAACCAATTCCAAACTATATATCTCTTTAATAATATCTCAGACCACCACACAGAAACAGCAATAGAGTCTTGCAAGCAATATACCAAGACAACAATCTAATACCCAAGGTTCTAAGCCTGTTCTAGTATCCCATACAATAATTTCACAGGAGATCAAACTAAAACACACAGAGGACTATAGAGGGCTATAGAGTCCTTCTGCTCTGGCGGTATACATCAAAATATCTTTTTTGAGGTACCTGAGGATGAAGTACTGAAATGAGTGTGAACAGGGCCAAAGAAGTGTATACATGGCAAAAATACAGTTTATTTGCAGAATTAGTTCAATTTCATAGTCGAAGAGGGACAATACAAAGAAGTTTATAAATGGCAAAAAAAAGTTTCTGTGGCAGAATATGTCTTATTTTATAGTCCAAGAGGGACCAGGCATGGGCTATAGAGTCCTTCTGCTCTGCCGTTATACCTCAAAATACCTTTTTTGAGGTACCTGGGGATAAAGGACCGAAATAAATGTGAACGGGGCCAAAGAAGTTTATAAGTTTCAAAAACAGGGGTCATTTGCGTATTTTGTCTACTTTGGTTTGACAAATGTATCGCCTGGAGGGACGTCGCTCATGTAGTTTATTCTCTTTAGTCATTTTCCGAAAATTGACAGACTAATTCCAACCCAGACAGGGAGCCCCCTTGCTCCTTCCCCATGATGATGATGATCCCACTGGAAGTAGTTGTTCTCTTCCTGGACAGAGGAGGGAGGGTGTGAGAGGGAAGGAGAAAGAGGAGGAGGATGAGAATACAGCTAGCTGCCTGGGATTTGCTGTCCTGGAAGAGGAGGAGATCTATCTGCAGGGCTGATTTGCTTTAGATGTGTGAGAGAAATCTCACTGTACTCTATCCAGCCTGAGCATTGGCAGCCTCATTGCTCCCATTGCACCCAGCTAGATTATTTTTTTCATCTGCCCATTGGATTATTTCTCTGTATTTTTTATAATTTTTTTTGCATTGGATTGATTTGCATTGGATTGATTTTGCATTGCACTGGATTTATGTCCTTTTTCTACATCGCGTTGGAGCCGGTGATGCAAGAGCGAGACCTCAGCTTGCTGCCAGCAGCCTTGGATGTCACCTGCAGGGAATGAGGACACCCCAGCCTGAAGCAGGGGTGGGGACACCCCGTTCTTCAAGGGATGTTATGATTGGGAAGGAAACCGTTGTCTGCATTCACTGACATTTTATTCATTGCCTTGGTGATAACGTGTGCTGCTTTGGGGGGACGATTAACAACGGGGCCTGGCAGGAGGAGGCGAGACTGAGCTCTGCGCTCCCTCACAAGATGTCAGCCAGGACGCCATTGCCGACCGTAAACGAGCGGGACACAGAGAATGTGAGTAGCCCTGCGGGCGAGTCCACTCTGGACGGCGGAGGGGGGAGGGATGAGATTAGGCCATCTAGGGAATTCCTCAGGATTAAATAGATGAGGGCGAGAAAGCAGAGGGGGCATGTGTAATAACTCAGTAATCAAAAGGGGGCCTATGAAAAACGGCGACGGTGAGGGGGACTCTATTAACCCCCTATAACCCAGGCGTCAATGGAATCTTCCGGTGTCCCTGCCTCAGCTTGCATGTATTATAACAATATGGTTTCCTCACAGTTTAACCCTTGATAGCAGCACGGGGTCCATGTGCCGACTCCAGGAGGGATAACAGTTGTGGAAGAAGCAATCATTTGGGCAAAATTATGACCCAAATAATCAGTCACGGTGTCGAAAGTGTAAACTTTGTGGTTATAGACGCAACTAAAATGTGATTCAATAATCACAAAATCTGTGGTAATAAAGTAATGATATTGAGGGAGAGGTAGACGCATTGATAAGTTGGGCGAAATCTGTTCAAATAAGTCCCAGTATTGAAAACATAATGTCTGTGGTCATAGGCGCAGTAGAAACATGAGCTGATATCAATAAAATCTGTGGTAACAATACCGAGGAGTGACAGTCGGGAACAAATGGATAAATCGGGCAAAATTGGTACGTGTAATTTGTCACGGTATCGAAAACTTAACCTCTGTAGTCATAGGCGCAATAGAAACATGAGCCGATATCAATAGAATCTGTGGTAACAATACCGAGGAGTGACCGTTGGGAACAAATGGATAAATCGGGCAAAATTGGTACACGTAATTAGTCACAGTATCGAAAACATAACGTCTGTGGTCATAGGTGCAATAGAAAGGTGAGCCGATATCAATGAAATCTGTGGTAACAATAAGGAGGAGTGACCGGTGGGAACAAATGGATAAATCGGGCAAAATTGGTACACGTAATTAGTCACAGTATCGAAAACATAACGTCTGTGGTCATAGGCACAATAGAAAGGTGAGCCGATATCAATGAAATCTGTGGCAACAATAACGAGGAGTGACCGTTGGGAACAAATGGATAAATCGGGCAAAATTGGTACACGTAATTAGTCACAGTTTCGAAAACATAATGTCTGTGGTCATAAGGCGCAATAGAAAGGTGAGCCGATATCAATAAAATCTGTGGCAACAATATTGAGGAGTGACCGTGGGGAACAAATGGATAATTCGGGCAAAATTGGTACACGTAATTAGTCACGGTATTGAAAACATAACCTCTGTGGTCATTGGCGACATAAGAACGTGACCCGATATAAATTAGAGCTAAACATGTGGTAATAATACCATGTGTGACCGTTACCGACGTGTTAATAATTTTTGTGATAATAGGCGCAATAAAACTGTGGCCAGATATCAATAACTGCACAATCTGTGGTGAGAAACTGAAAATACTGCTAATATGTGTATGTACATATTGTGGTCCACGGCTTTAGAGAGGAGGGGAAAGGGGGACTGTTGTAGATACATTGGTAAGTTGGGCTAAAGCGGTACAAATAATTAGTCATAGCTTCTAAAACACAACCTCTGTGGTCATAGGCGCAATATAAATGCTAAATCTGTGGTAATAAACTAATAATACCGCCAAAACGTGTATGTAAATACTGTGGTCCAAGTACTGGTTTTAGAGGGGGAGGGGTTACAGTTGTAGACACATTGATTAATTGCACAGAATTGGTACAAATAGTCACGGTCTCGAAAACGTAACCTTTGTGGTTATAGGTGCAATGTAAATGCCAAATCTGTGGTAATAAACTAATAATACCAATACGTGTACATACATCCAAGTATTAGTTTTAGAGTGGGGAGGTGATACTTGTAGACACATTGATTAATTGGCCAGAATTGGTACAAATAATTAGTCACAGTATCAAAAACGTAACCTAGACGCAATAAAAACTTGACCCGATATCAAAAACTTTACGATCTGTGGTACTAAACTAATAATACCGCCAATACATGTATGTACATCCTGTGGTCTATGTGCTGGCTTCAGAGGAAGGCGGTGGGGGTGACCGTATTAGACACACTGATAATTTGAGCAAATCTGCTCAGATAATTAGTAACAGTATCGAAAACGTTACCTGTGTGTTCATATGCGCAATAGAACCATGAGTCGATATCAATAAAATCTGTGGTAACAATACCGAGGGGCGACCGTCGGGAACAAATGGATAAATCGGGCAAAATCCGTACAAGCAATTAGTCACGATATCGAAAATGTAACCTCTGTGGTCATAGGTGCAATAACAACGTGAGCCGATATCCATAACCCGCAAAATCTGTGGTCATTTCCCAACAATACGTGTATGTACGTACTGTGGTTTCCTCACAGTTTAACCCTTGATGGAGCAGGGTCCATGTGCTGGCTTCAGGGGGTGACAATTGCAGAGAGATTGATAATTTGGGCAGAATCGGCACAAATAATTAGTCACGGTATCAAAACCGTAAACTCTGTGGTCATAGGTGCGACAAAAACGTGATCCGATATCGATAACTGCACAATCTGTGGTAATAGAGTAATAATACCGCCAATATCTGCACGTACGTATAATCTCGAGTCTGCGGTGGCAAAAAATTTTCTGACCACTTGAAATCTGTTGAAACTGTACATGGCGGCCCTTTTGGGCAGGCTGTAAATGTATTTTGCACTATGGAACAAGCAAGGATTTCCAATGTGACAATTGTTTTAAAATGGGGTATTTTTTTTTTTTTCTTAATATCACAAAAAAATTGTGTGCGTGTGAGTCTTCATCGGAAGGGAAGACAGATGACAACATACGCCGGGATGAAAACACTTCATGACAGGCATCAGGAAGAAAAGGCATATCACAACGATTGCTCTGGAGGGAAAAAATATGGCCATGTTTGCTCTGAAGGGAACGCATATGGGAACACTTGTAAAGGGCACAAATATGGGAGCTTAAAGGGGTTGTCTCACTACAAGGATCGCTGCTTTTTATGTTACAGATCTTGCAAAAACAAGTCACTTTGCAATATATGTCCATTAACAGTGTCCTACTTATTCCTAGATATCCCCTCTTGTATGGGATGCATCAGCTCCTCAGGTCGCTATAGCTACAGACCTGTTTGATCTCTCCTAATAGGCTGCCAGCACTGGTCGCTATAGCTACAGACCTGAGCAATCGCTCATGATAGGCTGCCAGCACTGATTGCTATAGCTACAGACCCGGCTTCTACTGCAGCCTAGTAAAAGCCAGTAAACACGCCCCTGAATTCAAAATGAATCCAAGAAAACAGGACTCAGGTAAAATGAATCAATATAAAAACGAGAGAAAAGATTCAGCTTCCAAAAATACAAAACTTTTATTATGCCAAGATTAAAAGCCAAACATGGAGCAAAAACAGGACAAAAACAGGAAAATCCGCCTTACGCGTTTCAGGCTGTGCAACAGCCCTTCATCATTTTCTCTCCTTTTTATATGCATCTATACGTGGGTGGTTCACCACGAGTCTGTGTGCTTCCTTCTATTGACGCGTGGGTGAGCTGGACTCTTTGCTTTTTGACCAAGATAAATCAATGTAGTGAGAAAACCTCTTTAATTCTGAAGAGAAATTCTATTGAATGCTAACTTTTTGGGTAACACATATAGAAGTGCTCATTTTGAAGGGAACGCGTATCGGCGTGCTCCTTTTGAGGGTAACACGTATAAGATTGCTAATTTTAAAGGGAACAAATGCTTGGTTTGAAGGGAACACGCATCAGAGTGCTCTTTTTGAAGGGAACAGGTTTTTTAAGACTCATTTTCAGGGTAATATGTTTCAGAGCACTCGCTTTGAAGGAAACTTAACAGATCGCTTGGGTTGAATTGGAGCACTCACTTTGATTGGAATGCGTTTTGGAGAGCACATTTTGAATATTTTGAAGGGAATGCATATCAGAGTGCTAACTTTTAGGGGAACAGGCATCGGAGCACTCGCTTTAAAGGGAACACGTATTGGAGCGGTCGCTTTGAGGTGAACAGGTTTCAGAACAGTTGTTCTGAAAGCAGTGCTTAAAGGAACGGTTGTTGTTGATGAAACGTGAAGAACAGGCGGAAATTTATCAGAGCGCTTGTTCTGAAGGGACCATGTATCAAAGCACTTGCCCTAAGCCAAATTTATGGGAGCACTTGTTGTGAATGGAACGTGCACGGGAGCGCTGTTTTGAAGGGAACCGTGCCGTGACGCTGCTTTTGAGGGAACGAAATGCACGGGAGCGTGCTTTTGAAGGGAACTGACGGAGCGCTGTTTTGAAGGGAACTTGCAGGGAGCGCTGTCTTTGAAGGGAACGTGCACGGAGCGCTGCTTTTGAAGGGAACGTGCACGGGAGCGACTGCTTTGAAGGGAACGTGCACGGGAGCGCTGGCTTTTGAAGGGAACGTGCACGGAGAGCGCTGTTTTGAAGGGAACGTGCACGGGAGCGCTGGTTTTGAAATGGAACGTGCAGGGAGCGCTGGTTTTGAAGGGAAGTGCACAGAACGCCGTCTTGAGAGGAACGTGCAGGGAGCGCTGGTTTTGAAGGGAACGTGCACAGAGCGCTGGTTTTGAAGGGAACGTGCAGGGAGGCTGGTTTTGAAGGAACGTGCACGGGAGCGCTGTTTTGAAGGGAAACGTGCACGGAGCGGCTTTGAAGGGTACGTGCACGGGAGCGCTGCTTTTGAAGGGTACGTGCACGGGAGCGCTGGTTTTGAAGGGAACGTGCACAGAAGCGCTCGTTTTGAAGGGAACGTGCACGGGAGCGCTGGTTTTGAAGGGAACGTGCACGGGAGCGCTGGTTTTGAAGGGAACGTGCACGGGAGCGCTGGTTTTGAAGGGAACGTGCAAGGGAGCGCTGGTTTTGAAGGGAACGTGCACGAGCGCTGCTTGAAGGAACTGCAGAGCCTGTTTGAAGGGAACGTGCACGGGAGCGCGGTTTTGAAGGGAACGTGCACGGGACGCTGTTTTGAAGGCAACGTGGACGGGAGCGCTGGTTTTGAAGGGAACGTGTACGGGAGCGCTGGTTTTGAAGGCAACGTGAACGGGAGCGCTGGTTTTGAAGGGAACGTGCACCGGAGCGCTGCTTTTGAAGGGAACATGCACGTGAGCGCTGCTTTTGAAGGGAACGTGCACGGGAGCGCTGGTTTTGAAGGGAACGTGCACGGGAGCACTGGTTTTGAAGGGAACGTGCACGGGAGCGCTGGTTTTGAAGGGAACGTGCACGGGAGCCCTGGTTTTGAAGGGAACGTGCACGGGAGCGCTGGTTTTGAAGGGAAGGTGCACGGGAGCGCTGCTTTTGAAGGGAACGTGCACGGGAGCGCTGCTTTTGAAGGGAACGTGCACGGGAGCGCTGCTTTTGAAGGGAACGTGCACGGGAGCTCTGGTTTTGAAGGGAACGTGCACGGAGCGCCTGGTTTTGAAGGGAATGTGCACAGGAGCGTTGGTTTTGGAGGGAACGTGCACGGGAGCGTTGGTTTTGAAGGGAACGTGCACAGTAGCGCTCGTTGAAGGGAACGTGCACGGAGCGCTGGTTTGAAGGGAACGGCACGGGAGCGCTGTTTTGAAGGGTACGTGCACGGGAGCGCTGTTTGAAGGGTAGTCACGAGAGCGCTGTTTTGAAGGGACGTCACGGAGCACAGGTTTTGAAGGGAACGTGCACGGAGGTGGTTTTAAAGGGGAAGTCACAGGAGCGTGTTTGAAGGGAACGTCACGGGAGCGTTGTTTTGAAGGGAACGTCCACGAAGCGCTCGTTGAAGGAACGATCACGGAGCGCTGTTTGAAGGAACGACAAGAAGCGCTGCTTTGAAGGGTACGTGCACGGGAGCCGTTTGAAGGGACGTGCCGGAGCGCTGCTTTTGAAGGGAGCACGGGAGCACTGTTTGAAGGGAAGTGCACGGAGGTGGTTTGAGGGAAGTGCACGGGAGTGTTTTTGAAGGGAACGCAGGGGTGGGAAGGACGGAGGGGTGGAAGGCGTGGGAGCGGGTTTTGAAGGAACGTGCACGGAGCCTTTTTTTGAAGGGAAGGCACGGAGCGGTTGAAGGCGCCACGGGGCGGTTTGAAGGTACTCCAGACGTGTTTTGAAGGGTACGTCCACGAGAGCGCTCGTTTTGAAGGGTACGTCCACGAGAGCGCTCGTTTGAAGGTACGTCCACGAGAGCGTCGTTTGAAGGAACTAAGAACATGTTGAGGAAACCACAGAGCGCCTTAAGGATTACATGGAACCTGTTTTGAAGGAAACCCAGGAGAACTTGCCCAAAGGGGATGCAGATCGGGACGCATGTTCTGAAAGGAACACTCATTGTAACATTTGTTCTGGAAGGAACCAGCGCAGGAACACCGGGAATTCACGTTGGAACGCTCCTGTAGAGAATCCACGTCAGAACGCTGGTTCTGGTGGGAAGACGTAACATAACGTTCGCTCTGAAACGAACCAAATTTTTAATACCTGCTTTGAAGAAAGAAAAAAAAAACGAACCCTTGATTGAATGCAAGACGAACCAAGGTGCGAAACCCTAGTGTTCATGACAAGTTCCCTGCTTGTAGGACCCATGTGCCGTTCTCCATTTCCACTTGTATGGGGGTTCATTTCAGAACCACATGTTCATATTAACCCAATCTTATTGCCGATATCCGGGCAGCATGATATGACGGCGAGGATTATGTCATCCATTTTCATCTGCAACCACTCGTAGGGATGCTGATGGTTAACGTACGTCATCTTGCTTCGTGCTGTCTTTCTGCTATAGGGAAGGGTTAACCTTACAATTACTTAAGGTTCTGTGATTTAACTAGGGCCGGTCCCCCGAGAAATATGATTAAAGCTACTGTCATCCACACCGACTCTATTAACCCAGGTAGTGAAGGTAAATGGATGAAATTGTGACGACCAGCTCTGAGGTGACAGTGAGAAACCTCCGGGCAGATCTTTTTAATTTACCCAAGCAGAAGTAGATTGCACACACTTATATATATCTATATACTTGATGAACGTGTCCATTATGGGTAGGGGAAGACATCTGTGCACAGATTCGTATAATACGGATTGATTACTTTGGGAATTTCACAGATTTTCACTGCAGGATCCTTTGTTGCTGTCATGAGGGATGTGTGCACCGGGCTAGCCTCGATTAAGGTGGTCCAGCCATGCCGCAGATGTTTGTGCTGTACAGTATTGCACCATTTGCAGTCTGTAGAACTGCATCATGTACAATATTTTAAGGAACGAAAAACCCAGCCCTGTGGCATTCCCTTATGTGTTTGTCTAAGTGACAGAAGTTGAAATCCGAAGCAGTAGACGTGTAGAGAGCTATTCGCTGATCTCCAGATAGTCCCCCCTTTGTTCGTACATCATGAGGAAATTACATCACTCCTTTGGCCTCCTAGTGTCCGCTTATCTCTCAAATTCCTGAATTCATTTCAAGTACCTGCAAGACGGTTCAGCCTCATTCTTGTGCGTTTTATGTCAGTCGTCATATGGGAGTGGGGGGTATGGAGTGTACTTTTGTGGCTCAACGTGATAATTATG
Organism: Phyllomedusa bahiana; assembly: GCA_025379985.1. Classification (NCBI taxonomy): domain Eukaryota; kingdom Metazoa; phylum Chordata; class Amphibia; order Anura; family Hylidae; genus Phyllomedusa; species Phyllomedusa bahiana. Next base: position 169,985 of record JAODAL010002401.1, on the reverse strand, counting down.
GGATTTGGTGTCGATGGGGATTTGACAGGAATCGTCACATTACACTCTTTACTGTTGCGTTGTAGCAGTTTGCTCGGTTTTCGGGTTGCGTTTTTATAGGTCCATGTGTTTTTTTTTTTTTTTTCTGGTGTTCTCTCATCCTCCTGACATTTCTGTACATCATCGTGCCAGCTAAATATAGGAGATCAGCAATGATGCAATGCATGTTCTAGTCTCCAGACGCCTTGAAGGAGCAACTTGTTGGGTTTCTTTTGATAAGGACTGAAACACTGTTCTACAAACCTGTGTAGGAAATCGGAGGTCATGCTGGTCATCGTCATTGTCTCAAAATGAGAATGACCTCCATTGAGATTACGCGTATATTCTGGCTGAGGAGTCCAGTCCTTAAAGGGATGTTCCCACCAAGCAAAGTATAGTGCCCTGGTCGGCTCTAAGCTAGCTGCAAGCCGACTGTGCATCAGAATGTGTAGGGTGGCGCTTGCGGCCGTCCTCCTCATTCACTTCTATGGAAGTTCCAAATATAGACGAATGTGTGCGCTCAGCTATATTCGGGAACTCCCATAAAAGTGAATGAGGAGGATGACTGGAAGCACCACCCTCCATGCCGGTTTATATAGTGTAACCATAGACGTGAAAAATAGAAAGGTGAAGTCTACTGCTATAGCATACGTTCGGAAGCACCACCCTCCTCAATCTCATGAATGGTCAACCCATAGCTCGCTCAGAGCCGACCAGAGCACCCCTTTAAGTCAAAGATCTTTGGACAGTGGGGGCAAGAGGTTCGGTTTGGGTTCTGCATTCTCAGATCTGAGTTTTTCTTCCTGTCCTTTCGTTGTTGTCTTGTCTTCTTCGTTGAAGAGGTAGTCGATCTAAAAAAAAAACGGCAGGCCACTAGGTGGCTCATGTGGCACCATAAGGGACAATCTGTGGCGAATGTTTCCCTTTTAGTGATGTAAATTTGGCCTTTTTTGATGGTGCCTTTAAGTAGTCTATGTTGGTAAAGGTCCTTAGGGTGGGACTCAAACCAATATCAGTGTCGATCAGGTTGTACTTGGAGGTTTCAATACTTGGGGTTCTTGATAATATGCCTATAAGGCAAGGTTCACATGGCTTATTCAAGCCGTAATTGCGGGACGGATTTCGCCTGCAGTTACGGCTTGAATAAGGGGCGGGGGCGCTGCTCGCCAGCCCCATAGACAATGCATTATTTACGGCGCTTACACGCCGTAAATAATGTGCATGTCACTTTCTCCCCCCGCGGCGATTTGCCAAGCGGGGAGGGGAGACGGAATCCATAGTTCTCTATGAGAGCAGTGGATTACCGTAATGACAGGGACGGATTGGAGCTCCCGCCCCGCCCCCGGCCACACGGTGTAATTGCGGGGCGTAATTACGTCTCACAGTTAAGCCGTGTGAACATAGCCTAAGACGTCTCAATCCAACTTTAAATAGAAGTACGATGGCTTGGTGCACCGTTGCTGAAAATAAGTACAGTGTCCCGCAGTATGGACCCATACCAGGGCTGGGACAAGGTATTCTGGTGCCCTAGGCAAATAAGGCATGTTGCGCCCAACCCCTCCCCTCCCAGTGTCAAATTCAGCTCACTCCATACCTCTTTGCGCCCCTTTCTGCCTGGGATAAAGTGGAGCCCTAGTCGGTCGCCTACCTTCGCCTACCTATGGTCTCGGCCATGACCCATACATTCTCCATGTGCTGTCATATGGGTTCAGGGGGGTATCGTATGTAGGAAGAAATTCTACAGAGACTGTTCCTGTACACACAAGATCTGATGAAGCATACCTTACCACCATCATTAAATTGGAGGCGTATAGAGTTACAGGTCTATTTACCTGGGCCGATTATAGACTGACCGGATGTTCATAGGAGCATTCATTGTGCCATTTAAAGGCCCTGCATTTAACCATTGGAAAAAAAATGCTTGTTCCTTATCTGATCATATCATTTATATCATTTATATCATTTATACTAAAATCCATCATTGGTCGGCAGCACCTCTCCCCATGCAGAGATGAGATACTGACATTAATGCAAGCGAGCAGCCGCATGAACAATTTTAAGTTATGGACGGTCCATCACGTGGACGTTTACCCCAAGACAAGTGGGCAAAGCAAAAGCTCCTTTTTAAAGGAGTTGTCTCATCATGCTGCTTCACAGAGCCACAGGCAGCTTTTGATTAACACTTCCTCATACTTTCTGGTAAGGCTGCGGGTGGTTCTATAGCAGCGATTCCGTATTCGTAGCTCTTATAATTGTACTGACATTACTGCAGGAGATGTCATCTGCAGTGCGGAAGGCTTCAGAGCTCAAAGTAAACAATAAAACGTAATTAATCTCCTTTATTTGTGAGAGATAACACACTATGGGCCACATGTATGAAAACTGTTTAGGTCTAAAACTTACTTTTTTGCCCATAGTAACCTATGTGCACTCAGAGCAGATCAAATCTCTCTTATCTCCTGACCAACGTAAAATCAAAAGAGGAAAGTATTTGGAAAAAGTCTTGATTTAACATTCCCTATATGTTGAAAGCTAATCTTTGAAGTGAGACAATCCTATTAGGCTATGTTCACACGGCGTAATTGCAGGGCGTACAGAACGCCCCGCAATTACGCCGGGAATTTGGGAGTTGCGCTGATCGACACATACTCCCGCAACGCGGGGGGGCCGGCAGCCCGCCGGCACCTTAGACTGTCATTACTCGAATAATTGACATGTCACTTATCTCCTCTATGAGATCTATGGATTACCATAACTTCGGCGCGCATCTCGCCCGTATTAGAGCGCAAATACGCAGTGAAATGTGCGCCGAAATTACCCCGTGTGAACATACCTTTACAGCTAGACAGTTTTCATGCATAAGGCCCATTGTGGCATTTGGTAGATAATAGGGGTTATTTTGTTACCGACCACTACTATGTGGGTTCTCTGATACTTCGCATTATATTTATAGCTTTAATTATTGCTATTTATACCTCTGCTTGAGTTTCCGGTTTTGGGGCCTGTCTCATTTTTGTTATGGGGCCCTATGAAGGTTATTTACGCCTCTGCTGGAGACTTGATTACATGTAGATTATTTTCATGGAAGATGAATGGTAGTTGTGAGAGTAGGCTATTTACACACAGACATACCTCCCAACTTTTAGAGATTGCAAAGAGGGACACATCAGGCCACGCCTCTAACCACACCCAAAAACATGACATCACACCAAGACACACCTCTAAACACGCCTCCACATATACATGCCAACTTTTAGGACAGGCAAAAAGGGAGACATTTTCAGGATTGCTTTGTATCCAATGATGAAATATTAAGTAAATTATTATGTAATATGCAGCGAGGAAGCAAATCAGATACTTTTTACAGCAAAGTAATCAGTTTATTGATGCAAATCTGTTTCCTAAATGAAAAAGAGGGACATTTATAGAGCTAAGAGGGACAGAGGGACAAGGGTTAAAAATAGGGACTGTCCCTCCAAAATAGGGACAGTTGGGAGGTATGCACAGATAGGACGTGGATTTGTAAGAGAATCTGTGGCAGAAATCCAAAACACACCCTCGAATTTCTGCTGCAGATTTGCTGTTTGACATGATCAACAGATGAATTAACCCCATTCAATGGGGTTTATCAGCCTGTGGCCACCCGCCGGCTTTTCTGCACCTTGAAAGCTGACTCGTTAATTTCATTTTTTTCCGCGTTACAGATATCTCATTGAAATCAGAAGGAAACCTTTTGCAAGCAGATTTCGGCACCGAATATGGTCCCATTGTATGTACTGTCTTCAATCTTTCCCTCTCCTGGATTAAATCTCCGTAGTTTTCTGTAGCCACTCGGCCACTTGTGGTGATATTTGTTTTGGTCACTGGAGTGGTCTCATCAAGGTGGCCTTCCTGACACACACTACATTTTATAGAGAATCCCTTCACATATTGGTGATAGTGTATCGAAAACTGACATACTAAAACTTCTCTGGCGCCTATGTAAACATAGAAAAAGAACATTTGGCCACTTAGACTTTGGATTGCAAAAGTCTTTTGAAGGATCTCTCCACATTGATAAGGGGACACATGGTCTGCGGATTGGGCAGACACGCATGACTGGCTTGCCACGTGTAGATTTTGGTATGACGTGCATTAATGACACTAGAGACCGGTGTCGGGCATCTTGCACCTCACACCTTTAGAGTGAATTCACGCAGCGTTTGCCTGGCATATAGCAGAGCATACTGTGTGCGCCAGTACACGCCAGGTGTTTATGTATTTTTGAAGTATGCGCTGGCCAGCCCTTATTTCTAAAGCGCTCTGGCCCGGCTCCCATTCACTCTCGTTTTCCCTGACAAGAAGTGACATGTACGCGCCGGGGAAAACGCCAGGTAATCATAGCACTCAGTGAGAGCTATGAATTACCATGTTGGTGGTCCGTACATTGGGATCATTGCAGCACAATTATGCCCTGAAGTACGGTCCGCCGGTAAGCGTAAGCGCCGGCAAGCATAAGCGCCGGCAAGAAGAGTCGTCACTTCTTTCTCCCGGTGTATACAGTGCGCCGGGGAAAACGCCAGGTAATCATAGCACTCAGTGAGAGCTATGAATTACCATATTTGCAGGCCGTACTTACGCCCCGAAGTAAAGCCCTTAGGCTATGTTCACACGGCAATAATTGCGGGACGTATTTCGCCCGCAATTACGCCGTGTGCTCGGGAGCGGGGGCAGGGGGGCCGGCAGCCTGCCGGCCCCATAGATATTCGTTATTCACGGCGCGTATACGTGAATAATTGACATGTCACTCCTCTCTCCCCTCGCCGTATTGTGTGAGCGGGGAGAGGAGACGTAATCCATAGTTCTCTATGAGAACTGTGGATTACCGTTATGACTGGGACGTATCTCGTCCTGTACTTAGCGTAGTACGGCGCAAAATACGGGGCGAGATACGTCCCCAAATAAGCCGTGTAAACATAGCCGTAAACTGTATCAGTACCAAGAGACTGTCCTTCATGATGATTGACCTGGCACAGCTGAGTCCCTCAGGGATTGTTATTTTAGAAGTTTCATCCTTGCTACTGATTCTGAAAAATTATTTTAAAAAATGAGAACCACGTTGGTCACCATGATGGAAACCTGATAGACCCCGTTATAGTCAATGAGGCTTGTTGGGTGCTGTTGGTGTCCGTCATTTATCAGACCCGGCGCTGACCTGAGCCGCTGACGCAGCTGTGAACCAGGCCTAGGGTAATTTTTTTTTTTTTTTTTGCATGGAAAATCCGCAATGACCTATAATACCAGGCATGATGATGATCTTCTCTATCTACACTCTTGGTCTGGGTCAGCTCATAGCCTCACATGGCTTTCGCTACCACCTGTATGCGGACGACACCAAACTTTACATCTCTGGTCCTGATATTAACTCTCTACTCTCCCGGATCCCAGAATGCCTATCATCCATATCCTCCTTCTTCTCCTCCCGTTTTTTAAAACTAAATGTGGATAAAACAGAATTCATCATCTTTCCACCGTCCAACTCTACCCCTGCCCCTGATCTCTCCATCACTGTCAATGGCTACACTCTCTCACCAGCTCCACAAGTCCGCTGCCTTGGGATAACCTTTGACTCCTCTTTATCCTTCAAACCCCACTTCCAAACCCTCACCTCTGCCTGCCGCCTCCATCTGAAAAATATTTCACGCATCCGCCCATTCCTCAACTCTGACACTACAACTCTGACACTGTCTGCCCCTCACCTCCTGTCTCTTTCCCCCTCCTTGTTAGATTGTTAAGCCCTCGCAGTAGGTCCTCTCCCCTCTGTGTCCCAATTGTCATTACCCCTTATAACTGACTCGTTTCCCTTTGTATGTATGTAACCCCTAAATGTCACCCCCGGAATCAATGGCGTTTTAAAAAATAAAAATTTTAAAAATAAAAAATACAAAAACGTAGTCCCCCCTCGTATTCCCGCCTCGACTACTGCAACATCCTTTCTGTGGCCCCCCATCCAGCACCTCGCCCCCCTTAAAACCACCCAATCTGAGGCCTGTCTGATTACCTCTCTCCTCGCTACTCCTCTGCCTCTCCCCTCTTGCAATCCCTTCACTGGCTTACCATTGCCCAGCGAATTAATTTCAAGCTACTAAGCATGACCTACAAGGCTCTCCATAACCTCTCCCCTCCATATATCTCTGCTCTAATCTCCAGATACCTCCCCTCATGCAATCTCCGCTCCTCACAGGACCTTCTCCTCTGCTCCCCTCTCATCAGCTCTCACACAACCGTCTCCAAGACATTCACTCGTGCTTCACCCATTCTCTGGAACTCCTTAACCCAAAACATCAGACTCTCCCCAACTTTCACAGTTTCAAAAGCAACCTGAAAACCCATCTCTTCAGGATAGCCTACAACCCACACTAACCCCACCACCAGTACACCGGCCCACAAACATGTCCGCCCCACACCTTCTGTCTCTCCCCTTCTTCCTTGTAGATTGTAAGCCCTCACGGGCAGGGTCCTCTTTCCTCTCTGTATCAGTTACTAGTCATTTTTCGTCACCATTGTATTTGTTCAACATTTGTTATGTATGTAACTCCCCTTGAATGTACAGCGCTCTGGAATTAATGGCGCTCTAAAATAAATAATAATAATAATTATTACAGATATTGGAAATCTGGTGGAAATTACCTGTGGTTCATATTTTAAAGTCTGGTGCATGTTGTCACGATGTGTGCCACAGTCCCCGCTCTGGACGCGAGTCTTGTACGCTGGGGGAGACGGACGTAATTCATACCTCTCTATGAGAGCTATGAATTACCGTAATTTCGGGGCGCATTTCAGCTGTATTGAAGCACAAATATGCGCCGAAATGCGCTCCGCAATTACGCCATGTGAACATACCCTGAGGTTCATGCCCCAATCTTTTGAGAGATAAACTGGTACCACAGGGGTTCTGTCTTCCATCAATTGGAAAAACATACACAGTCAGCCTAGTTTTAGAGGCGTTGGTGGGATTGATCAATCATCTTTTGTTTATGGAGTCCAGCAGACTCTAACGTCTCGGAAGAAGTTAGGGGACAGAAGAATTGGACATGTTAGGTTTCATTAAGCCTTAATCCTTTGAATAAGTCAGTGCCAGAGGGGTCTTGTCTTCCTTTATCAACTGTAAAAACACGCATGGTTGGCCTTGTTATGAAGGCATTGGTGGGATTGGCCAACCACCTCATGTATATGGGGGCCAGCAGACTCTCATCTGTTGAAAGAGGTTTAGGGAATGGAAGAAATGGGCATTTTAGGTTTCATCATTCCCCGATCCTTTGAGAGATAAGCCGTTGCCAGAGGTGTCTTGTCTTTCTTTTTCAATTGGAGAAACACGCGTTTTTGGCCTAGTTAAGGTGCCATCGATGGTCAAACATCTCATGTCTATAGGCGCCACCAGGCTCTCACTTGTCGGAAGAGGTTGAAGGGAAACCTAATCTTCTGAGAGAAGCCGGTACCAGAGGGGTCTTGTCTTTCTCTGTCAATTGTAAAAGCACTCGCGGTCAGCCTAGTTATGGAGATATCATGTGTGTATGCGGGCAACAGACTCTTACTTTTTGAAAGAGGTTGAGGAGACAGAAGGAATGGGCACGTTAGGTTTCATCATTCTTCAATTCTGTGAGATATAACACAGAGCTAGAGAGGTCTTGCCTTTCTTCATCAATTGGAGAAACTCAGATGGTTGGGCGAGTTATGAAGGCATCGGTGGGCTTGGCCAATCACTTCATGTGTATGGGGGCCAGCAGACTCTCATCTATCCAAAGTGGTTGATGGGACAGAAGGAATGGGCATGTTAGGTTTCATCATGCCTCAATCCTATGAGAGATAACCCAGTGCCAAAGGGGTCTTGTCTTCCTCTTTCGATTTGAGGAACACGCATAGTTATGGAGGCATCAGTGGGATTGGCCACATGATGTGTATGGGGTCCAGCAGACTCTCACTTGTCCGATGAGGTTGATGGGGACAGAAGGAATGGGCACATTAGGTTTCATCATTCTTCAATCCTTTGAGAGATAAGTCAGAGTCTTGTCTTCCTCTATCAATTGGAGAAACACGCATTGTTGACCTTGTTATGGTGGCATTGGTGTGAATGGTCAAACACCTCATGTGTTTGGGTGCAGCAGACTCTCACCTGTCCGAAGAGGTGGAAGGAACAGAAGAAATGGGCATGTTAGGTTTTATCAATTCCCAACCCTTTTGAGAATAAGCCAGTGCCAGATGTTATGTGGCATTGGTGTGATTGGTCAACCACCTCATGTGTATGGGTGCAGCAGACTCTCACCTGTCCGAAGAGGTTGAAGGGACAGAAGGAATGGGCATGTTAGGTTTCATCATGCCTCAATCTCTTGAGAGAAAAGCCTGTGCCAGAGGGGTCTTTGCTTCCTCTATCAATTGGAGAAACACGCACTGTTGGCCTTGTTATGGTGGCATTGGTGTGATTGGTCAACCACCTCATGTGTATTGAGGCAGCAGACTCTCACCTGTCCGAAGAGGTGGAAGGAACAGAAGGAATGGGCATGTTTGGTTTTTATCAAGTCCCATCCCAGATGTTGTGTGGCATTGGTGTGATTGGTCAACCACCTCATGTGTATGGGGTCCAGCAGACTCTCACCTGCCCAAAGAGGTTGAAGGGACAGAAGGAATAAGCCAGTGCCAGAGGGGTTTTGTCTTGCTCTACTGGAGGAACACGCATAGTTGGCCGAGTTATGGAGGCATGAGAAGGAGAAGTGTCTGGCTGATCGAGTGTCTAGCTGGCAGCTGTCTTAAATCCATGGGGACCTGTAGGCCGGTTTCCCACAGCCATGGGGTGCAGGATGCAATGCGAGTAAATGCTTGCATCCGGCTGAGTTTTGGGGATGGGAGGGTAACGTGATGGATGCTGACTGATTCCGTTAGCCGTGTTTTACGACTGAGCTTCAGTGAGGATTCCCTCTCCATAAATCATTCAAAGAATTTCTGACAGAGAATTTCCCAAAGTTTCCCAAACAAGTCTATGCCAGACCTAACGAGGGCTGCGCTCCCCAATTATCTTGTAATTGCCCAAAGGCAGGTACTAATTGTTAATCTGGATCCGTGCCCGGAGCGCAGCGTTTCTCCGGCTCACCTGACTGCTGGTGTTATCAGTCTGGGTCGTGTATGACATAAGGCAGCTCTGATTGGGTTTGGGTTATTTTCTTGTATCTCGGGGTCGTAACCGCGGTGAGGGTGAGGCCGCATGGAGCTGCTGCTGTCTAAATCTGTAACCACATATGATTTTAGTCGCTTTTGTCTTGTATATTGCCGTACGTTTTGCACCTAAACAGCAGTTAAAAATGTAGCTTTTTTTCTTTCTGGAATTACAAAAATCATGGAAAAATATTTAAATTCCACTTGAGGGGCCCTAAATACTTAAATTTTTTCAAGTGTTGTTTTTTTTGGGGGGGAGGAGGTGGGGCAAAAATTGCAGTGTCCAGATGTTAGGTTGAAGACAACAGGCAAATAAAGAAGTGCACTACAGACGTGGGTTTTTCATTGTAGCTTTATTTTTCAGTTTAGCTGTGTTTCTTTAGTCAGTTTTTTTAAATTGCAGCATGCTGCAGGTGCAGTGTTTTTTCAGGCAATTTGTTGCATCCCCCCCCCTAGACTTCCACTGGTTTTTTTTCTGCAGCAATTTATATGCATTTTTGTAGCATTTTTTCTTTTGCTGCTACAAAAAAACAAAAACATTTTTGGATGACACCTTAAAGGGGTTGTCTCCTTACAAGGATTGCTGCTTTTTATGTTAAAGATCTTGCAGAAACAAGTCACTTTGCATATCCTACCTATTCCTAGATATCCCCTCTTGTATGGGCTACATCAGCTCCTCAGGTCACTATAGCTACAGACCTGTTTGATCTATCCTGAAAGGCTGCCAGCACTGGTTGCTATAGCTACAGACCTGTCTGATCCTGATAGGCTGCCAGCGATGGTCGCTATAGCTACAGACCTGTCTGATCCTGATAGGCTGCCAGCACTGGTTGCTATAGCTACAGACCTGGCTTCTACTGCAGCCTAGTGGAGACCAGTAAACACGCCCCTGAATTCAAAATGAAACCAAGAAAACAGGACTGAGGTGAGATGAGTGAGACAACCCCTTTAAGGCTACGTCTACAAGACAGTGGTTTACTTTCGGATTTTAAACGGATTCAGTATTTAGAATCTGAAAAAAATCCAACTGTAAATCTTCCCCATAGACCTCAATAGAAAATCCAAGATGTAGTCGACACAATTTGGACTTTCTGAGATTGAATTTTAAATCTGAAATCCGTTCCGAAACTTAAAACATGTTCTATAATCCGTCGTATTTCACTTGAAATGTTCAATGTTAATGGGCCGGCCATAATCCGAAAACCGACCGCTAAATCCGCGCAAAGAAAGCGGTAAAATACTAAAACCAATTGCAAACTACTGATAGGATGTTATTACAGAGTCCAACGATATTTGATGATTGCTGTGTGCACGTAGCCAAGACACCCTGAAGACCATGCTGTGTTTACACCAAGCAATAAATTTTAGCTACATCTCCCTCAGTGCAATACAGCAGAGTGCGGAACATAGTAGAGTTTGGAACACGTGCACACTGGGCAGAATTGTTTTGCACTAACAGTAAAGCTGGGAAGTCTGTTGTCTCTATATATCAGGGAGTGGTCTGGGGTCTGGTTTGGGATCTGAATATACTAGAGGAGACTGGTGTCTATATACAAGGGGGTGGTCTGGTTTGGGATCTGAATATACTAGGGAGTGTCTGGTGTCTATATATAAGGTGGGTACACAGCATAAATTTTAGCTATCTCCTTCGGGCATACAGAAGTGCGGAACTAGTAGAGTTTGGAACCTGCAACTGGGCAGAATTTATTGGATAACGTAACTGGGGATCTGTTGTCTCTATATACAGGGGGTGGTCTGGCGTCTGGTTTGGGATCTGAATATACTAGAGTAGACTGGTGTCTATATACAAGGGGGTGGTCTGGTTTGGGATCTGAATATACTAGAAGTGTCTGGTGTCTATATATACAAGGGGGTGGTGGTTCTGGTTTGGGATCTGAATATACTAGGGAGTGTCTGGTGTCTATATATAAGGGGGTGGTCTGGGTTCTGGTTTGGGATCTGAATATACTAGGGGGTGTCTGGTGTCTATATACAAGTGGGTAGTCTGGGGTCTGGTGTCTCTATATACAGGGGGTGGTCTGGCGTCTGGTTTGGGATCTGAATATACTAGAAGTGTCTGGTGTCTCTATATACAGGGGGTGGTCTGGGGTCTGGTTCAGGATCTGAATATACAATGGGAGTCTGGTGTCTCTATTTAGGGGGTGGTCTGGGGTCTGGTGTCTCTATATACAGTGGGTGGTCTGGGGTCTCTATGTAGCAATTTTAAGAAATGACAGCTGTGTTCTGATTGGTTGCTATCTATCTATCGCTCTCCTATCTATCTACCTATCTATCTATCTATCTATCTCATATCTATCTATCTCATATCTATCTATCCCATATCTATCTATCTATCTCTCTCATATATATTTATCTATCTATCTATCTATCTATCTATCTGTCTCTCTCATATCTGTGTATTTTAAATCTATTTTGTGTGATTAAATCTATCTCTCATGTTTATCGATCTTCTTTATCTCATTTCTTTTTATCCTATTACATTTATATCTATTTACCTCAAATATGTGTATTTTAAATCTATCTATCTCATATCTTTCCATCTATCTCATATCCATCTATCAATCTATCTTATCTATCCCATATCTATCTATCTCATATCTATCTATCCCATATCTATTTTCTATCTATCTCATATCTATCTATCTATTTATCTATCGCATATCTATCTATCTCCTATCCATCTATCCTCATATCTATCTATCCTCATATCTATCTATCTATCTCCTACCTATCTCCTATCTCTTATCTATCTATCTATCTATCTATATCTATCTATCTCATATCTATCTATCTATATCTATCTATCTCATATCTATCTATCTATCTCATATCTATCTATTCATATCTATCTATCTCATATCTATCTATATTCATATCTATCTATCTATCTATCTATTATCTATCTATCTATCGTATCTCTATATATCTATCTCATTTATTCTATCATTATCCATATCTATCTATCTATCTATATCATATCTATCTATCTATCTCATATCTATCTATCTATCTATCTATCTATCTCTCTATATCTATCTCTAATCTATCTATCTATCTATCTCTCTCTCATATCTACCCATCCCATATCTATCTATCTATCTCATATCTATCTATCTATCTATCTATCTATCTATCTATCTATCTATCCATGTATCTTCTATCTATCTCATATCTATTTATCAATCTAGCTCATATTTATCTTATCTCAGTATCTCTCTGGCCTGTATTTATATGCACACGCACTTATCTCTATGTAACATTCACTCCTCCATAAGAGCACATAAGGATTTTAGATATCCTTGTGAAGAGGACATAAATCCAGGCGCAGTGGTGAGATATTAATGTATCTGTCAGAATTACCAGTCGGATGAGGGCTTTGTGGTCGTATTATGTGCTGGGAGGTTAAGTGATGGATCTGATTGTACTTTTATGAAGTGTTCTGAGATGCTCGGACCTGCAGATCGCTCCTGCTGAGACGGCCTGAAAATATTACATGCCATTCCCTCACATATAACATAGAATATAGAAGTAAATGTGGAATGTGGGTTTTGTTGTCTTTGCCTCCGTATTGTGTCTATATATATTTTTGCAAGCTTTGTCAGTAATTTTGTAGCTCTATCAACATTCACAAATACGAGTGAAATGAGAAAATGCAGTCTCTTTTTTCCTTCTGACTTTTATATCCATAATACGGAGTCCGGTGAAAGCACAAGCAGCGGACGTGTCATGGGCAGCATCACTGTGGTGTAGCCATGGAGTCACTAATGGGTTGTTGGCTAGAAGGACTGAGCATACAGCGCCCTATAGCCCAGCCTCCTGAACAGTCGTAAGCCAAAGCTATGACTCCGACTCCTCAATTTCCCTAACACCGACTCACTCCGACTCAAACTGACTCCCACTCGCATGTTTAAGTGATAACTTTACTGTAGTAAAAAGCTAACATCAGGCTGTTTATCAACTTTTGATACAATAATCAAGCTATTTAGGTAGAAACTAAAATATATTTATTGGATACAACTTTACAACACAAAAACTTTAATAAATTGTAATTACACAAAATGCTGCAGTAAGTGGCAGGGCTGTGGAGTCGGAGGCTATTTTGCAGGAGTTGTCGTCGTCATAAAATGGTCCGACTCCGACTCCCAAAATATATAATAAGTTGGCCCAGTTAGTTCGATGCAGTGCAAAGAGCAAGAGGAATTGGGTCCTGCCAGTGCTCCTGCTCCCATATCTTCAGCCTCATCACATGAGGAGTGTAATTGATGACATGGAGTAGGCAAAGCGCTGCCCCAGAGGAAAAGATTCTGCTCCCAGGGCAAACAGATTTCAGCAAAATTTTTCACCTGTTTTCAAAGAAGTAGAAGATTTTAACCATTCATCAAAACTGACTGTGGCCGAGGCAATTCCTTTATACCCTGACATTGTTAGAGATGTTGCCCCTGTGGTCACCAGTTTGCCCCCAACCCAAGTTAGTGTAGAGAGGCCGTTCTCTAGCCTGGAAATAATGCGATCAGATGTGAGGTCATGTATGCAGGATCTGATGAAGGCAATACTATTTCTCAGAAAAAATTCAGAGACTTCACAAATGTTCCTGCAGTGTTTTGCATATTTACTATTTTTTTGTGTCCTAAAGTCATATCCAATAAATATATTTTACACTGACAAGCAAAATGGTAACAATGGTTTGAACTTGTGACTTTCAGGCTCCATATCTCTCCAACCATTACAGCTTGGTACATGAGGCTACTGTAATTTTATATACAGTTATCTTACCTATCTTATACATACATGTGACTTGCAAGTATTTAGCATCTGCTTAGTTACAGATTTGCTCCTAAAAATCAAAGTGTTAATTTGTATTATTTTGTTAGTATCTGGGAAATCCACCTTTGGTTTTCAATACTGCCTGAATCCTTCTGGGCTCTGAATCAGATTCAAGCAGGTCTTGACCAAAATCTGATCCCAGGTCTCTTCTACACATTCCCAATGTTGGTGGCAGACTGGACTTGGATACAAATACAGCTTTTTCTTCAACTCTACCCACAAGTGTTCAAAAGATCAAAACATTGTTACCCTTTTGCTTGTCAGTATCTGTTCTCCCAAAACAGCTTGATTATTGTATCATAAGGTGATAAACAGCCAGATGTTACCATTTTACTACAGTAAAGTTATCACTTAAACATGCGCCGTGTATGAGGGAGTCAGGAGTCGGAGTCGGATTCATTGGTTTGGGAAATTGAGGAGTCGGGGCTTCAGCTTGCCGACTCCACAGCCCTGGTAAGTGGGGAAAAAACAGTTTTCAACAAAAAACTTCCTGAATAACATTTGTGGATTCTATGAATTTGTTCTGAGAAATAGTATTGCCTCCATCAGATCCTGCATACATGACCTCATATCTGATCTTATTATTTCCAGGCTAGAGAACGGCCTCTCTAAACTAACTTCGATTGGTGGCAAAGCGGTGACCACAGGGGCAACATCTCTAACTATGTCAGGGTATAAAGGAAGTGCCCCCTGCACAGTCAGTTCTGATGAACGGTTAAACTCTTCTACTTCTCTGAAATCAAGTGAAAAATGTTGCTGAAATCTGGTCCATCTGTTTGCAATGGGAGCGGAATCTTTTCTCCTACAGTAACGCTTTTCCTGCTCCATGTCATCCAATACTTTTCAAAAATGAACTCCTCATCTGATGAGGCTGAAGATATGGGAGCAGTAATGCTGGCAAGACCCAATCCTCTTGCTCCTGGCACTGCATTGAACTAACTGGACCAATATATTATATACCCTGTTTCTCCGAAAATAAGACAGTGTCTCATATTAATTTTTGCTCCTAAGGACAAGCTGATACTTATTTTAGGGGATATCTTATTTTTTAAGAACAAGAATTCACATTTATTGTTGAACAAAAAAATAAACATGTATGAATATACAGTAGTGATTTCATCACAAACATCAGCATAAGCAGCCAAACTCTGAATTGCATAAAAAAAATGCACTATGTCTTATTTTCAAGGGATGTCTTATTTTTGGGGAAACAGGGTATTTTTGGAGTCGGTCCATTTTATAATGACTCCATCAAAATGGACACCGACTTCGAAGCTCTGTAAGGCAGTGTAAGAAAAAAAAAAAAATAGTGTATCCAAGAGATATGTGCACTTAAAATGCAGGATACAAAATACATATGTATATAGTGCATATCCTGCAAAATAAATTGTAAAAGGAAAATTGCTTGCATAAAATGTGCATTTTACATGACAAGAAATGCTTAGTATTTGTCTTCTTTTTTTTTTGCACAGCCCTTATTGAAGAAATGATGTATTGGAATAAATACCATACAATATATACAGTTAAACAAAAAAAGAATAGGTAGCACATGCACAATGCTGCATATATCCATTTAAAAAGAGGTCCTAAATAGGCAGACCACGGGCCACATGAGGCTGTCACTGGAGCTCCCAAGATGCCAGGGTCCAGCTCTAACAGCCGGGATCAGACTTGACTCCAATCCCAGACATTTAGCCCCTTGGATGCCACGGTCAATAGCAACTTTGACATGTAAGAGATTTTAAAGAGGGGTCTCCCTCTGTGCTCCATCGGCCCCCCACTGTGTGAATGCAGGGTACCAATGGTTACCATTAGAAGTGCTTAACATGCAAAAAAAAGAGTACACATATTTGGCATAGCCGCATGTGTTGTGACCTGGGCAAAAATTTTGTATTGTATCGAAGTTGACAGGAATGTAGTCAGTCAACTATAAATTTTCTGTGTGCAGCCTATTTACCCAGCTGAGATTGACTTCCCCACTCAGCCAAGCCAGCATCGCTCTGTTCTGTACTGACGAGGGGCAAACACCCCGAAACGGCTGTCTACAGATGGGTGATGATGACTTGGCTAAATATCCCATTTGCTTTCCAAAGACCCAGTGGGTCAAAAGCAAATTTAGGATTTGTTACATCCAATAGAGGGCGCTTGAGCTTCTCAACTCCTTTCCCATAATGCCTTGTGATATGCAGATGCTTTGTGGAGTGCAAGAGGCAATTTCGAATCTCCACACACCTGAGGCGCTCTCCCTAAGGCGAGATCTTCCCTTTCTGATCCCCTGATTTAGAACATTGGGACACTTATTAGGCTGGTTTATGATGCATATCTCAGTGCACAATACACTCATATTAAGCATCAAAAACATCATGTGAACATAGCCTGATAGTAACTTGAAGATTAGTGGTGTTCCCATCTCATTGATTTGCTTTAAATATGTAGACAAAAGTAAAAATTCTTACCAAATACATTACGGTTCTGATTTTACTTCATTTCAGAGTTAGAGCAATTATCTCCTGCTTGTGTATACAAGCTTCTCTAGGTTGCCAACCACCTCTTTCTGCTCTAGAAACCTGTACGGATGATGAAATCCCTGCCTGCTGTGTCTTATCAGCAGCACAGGAGCTTGTTTATCTTTCTTACTGGTAAACTTTAACCCGTTAGAGCTCTGTAGTCTTGTTTTAAAACACTCCAACACTAATGTCTCTCTAAAAGGCTCAGCTAGAAATAGCAGAGCTGAAATGTCAGTTATTGCTGTAGAACCACCCACAGCCTGAACAGGAAGTGGGAGCATAAAGCTGTAGAACCGCCCATAGCCTGAACAAGCAGTGGGAACTTGAAGCTGTAGAACCGCCCACAGTCTGAACAGGAAGTGGCAGCTTAAAGAGGACCTATCACCTTCACAGAAACCTCATGAAGTAAAAGAAGAATAAAATACAAACACTTTCTCAAATATGCTTCATTAGGAAAATCAAAGCACTTCATCTGTCATTCTGTTTTTTAAAAAAAAAAAAAAAAAGCGCTGGCCCTTTAAGACAGTTCTGAAGTCGGGCCAAGTCTGCACATGACAGCTTGATGTATGACTATGTTGATAGTTGTCAAATTAACTGCTTCTGAGCGGGGAGAGTCCATTGTCCAAGGGGAAGCCTGTAAGTCTACATCATGTGAACACCAGCAGCATTGTCATGTAGATGTCTGTGTTCTATGGATGAGGAGGCTGAAGCAACAGGTAAACTCTGTCACACTATGTCCTCAGTGTGCAGTGCCTGCTGTACTGTATGTAGTGAGAGACTCAGATTACCCTATACAAGCAGTTATGCCCGCAGCTCTCCCTGCACAGTTGGTAACTCCCAACAGAATGATAAGTTTCTCCTGAGTTACAAAGTGAAAGTAAAAACCTCCCTGTGATACTGAGGGAAATCCTCTGGATTGCTAATGACATGTATTTGAGAAAAGTCTTATAATTCCACCTACTATCAATTTTTTTGTTTTTGTGTGGCGGTGATAGGTACTCTTTAAAGCTGTAGAACTGCCCACAGCATGAACAGGAAGTGGGAGCCTGAAGCTGTTGAACCACCCACAGCCTGAACAGGAAGTGGGAGCCTGAAGCTGTAAAACCACCCCACAGCCTGAACAGGAAGTGTGAACCTGAAGCTGTAGAACCGTCCGCAGCCTGAACAGGAAGTGGGAGCCTGAAGCTGTAGAACCGTCCTCAGCCTGAACAGGAAGTGGGAGTCTGAAGCTGTAGAACCACCCACAGCCTGAACAGGAAGTGGGAGCCATAAGCTGTAGAACTGCCCACACCTGAACAGGAAGGGGAGCCTGAAGCTGTAGAACCACCCACAGCCTGAACAGGAAGCTGGAGCCTGAAGCTGTAGAATTTCAAATAGCTTGAACAGGAAGTGGGACCCTGAAGTTGTAGAACTGCCCACAGCTGGAACAGGAAGTGGGAGCCTGAAGCTGTAGAACTGTCCGCAGAAGTGGGACCGAAGTGAGAAGCAGCTGGAAGAAATGAAGCTGTTAAACCCCGCAGCCTGAACAGGAAGTGGGAGAATGAAGCTGTTAAACCACCCACAGCCTAACCAGCAAGTGGGAGCCTGAAGCTGTAGAATGATCCACAGCCTGAACAGAAAATGGGAGCCGGGAACTGAAGAAACACCCACAGCCTGACCAGAAAGGGGAACCTGAAGCTGTAGAACCGCCCATAGTCTGAACAGGAAGTGGGAGCCTGAAGCTGTAGAACCGTCCGCAGCCTGAACAGGAAGTGGGAGTCTGAAGCTGTAGAACCGCCCACAGCCTGAACAGGAAGGGGGAACCTGAAGCTGTTTGTGAAGAGAAGGGTCTGTGAAACAACATGGTGAGAGCACCCCTTTAAAGGGAAGTTTAAAGAAATTGTCTAATGAAAGATATTGCTGGAATCTTATCACAAAATGCCTCCACTGTCAGACTAACGCCGTCTGACTGCTGCAAAACACTCTGATGACCCCCAGAATTAAATGACAGTAGTGGTAGAAAAGACGACTCAAGGTAGCTTAAATCAGCCATTGACTTTCTGAGCACTGTTGCCACTTTATTCGAGCAATCGACAGGGATTTCCCCCCCTCCCCCACACCCAATGGATTTTGATGGCCTAAGTGATGTGCCACCATTATCTGTCATAAAACAATCCTTCTATCTGTGTGCAACTTAACTGGGGTTGTCTTTTTGGCAATATTTGCCAACTACTGTTTCTTGGACCGCCATCATGTGTTTGTCCTTGGCAGTTCTACAAGTTATGGTACAGTGGTGCCACCAGGAAAGTCATAGCATTACCAGAAATTGGTACTAGGGCTATGACTAAGAACATGACTGTTGTCTGAAATGCGTCAGCAGCTTTCAACAGTCATGTTCTTAATCATAGCGCTATGATTAAGAACATGACTCTTGTTTGAAACGCATAAGGAACTTTCCTCTTTGCCTGTTCTACTATTGTATGAGTACATAGTCACCACAGTAGAACAGGCAGAGAAGAAAGCTGCTGACGCGTTTCAGACAGTCATGTTCTTAATCGTAGAGCTGTGATTAAGAACGTGACTGTTGTTTGAAATGCATAAACCACTTTCCTCTTTGCCTATTCTAATATTGTATGAGTACATAGTCACCACAGTATAACAGGCAGAGGAGAAAGCTGCTGACGCGTTTCAGACAACAGTTATGTTCTTAATCATAGCGCTAACACATAAACAACTTTCCTCTTTGCCTTTTCTACTATTGTATGAGTAGATAGTCACCACAGTAGAACAGGCAGAGAAAAAAGCTGCTGACGCGTTTCAGACAACAGTCATGTTCTTAATCATAGCACTGTGGTTAAGAATATAACTGTTGTGCGAAATGCGTCATTGACTTTCCTCTCTGCCTGTTCTACTGTTGTATGAGCACATAGTCACCACAGTAGAACAGGCAGAGAAGAAAGCTGCTGACGCTTTTCAGACAACAGTCATGTTCTTAATCATAGCGCTAGCGCAACTTTCCTTTTTGCCTGTTCTACTATTGTATGAGTAGATAGTCACCACAGTAGAACAGGCAAAGAAGAAAAATATAGCGCTATGATTAAGAACATGACTGTTGTTTGAAACGCGTAAACAGGCAAAGAATGACAGGCAAAGAAGAAAGTTGCTGACGCATTTCAGACAACAGTCATGTTCTTAATCAGAGCGCTATGGTTAAGAATATAACTGTTGTGCGAAACGCGTCATTGGCTTTCCTCTTTGCCTGTTCTACTGTTGTGACTATCTACTCATACTTTGTCTGTGCTGGCGCCACTGCCTCTGGGAGGAACTGACTGCGTCCTTCGGGGAAAGTGTTCCTTTGTCTCTGAACCTTGTCCGTCCCTGCCCGCTGTGTCTAAGCTCTTGCAGCCCACATAAAGTGACGTGGCGGGCCAGATCCGGTCTGTGGGGCTTAAGTTTGACACGCGCTCTTGGTCCTATGTTTTCTCGGATTCTTCACGTCATGAATCACACTGGGCTATGATGAGCTCCAAACGCTTCTTGTCCTTAGCGATTTCCATTACTAGTCCATTCAGGTCTCCATTGATTTCTGTCATTTTCTTCCTTTGCGCGTCACATCTTCCATGGGACTGCAGCCTCCTACAGCCGAGTGACCTATTATTATATCCTCCTGTCTCCTTCTATTGTGCAGAATATGAGTCAGTCCTATGAAGAAGCTCAGCCGAGTCCTGATGTATAGAATTAATATAGCCATCCTTTAACCCCTTCAGGGAGGCGATCTCGAGCGCACGCTACAGCAATTAAGTTGTCCTATGCAACCCGCAACGCTCTGATTTGCATACTTAGGTTTTAATGGAAAACTGAATTAATTGAGAGTCCCATGTGTGTAGGAAATCCATGGCTGGAAGGCTCCCGGCTTCAGTGAGACGGAATATTGGATACCAGGAGGGTCTCATTTAATAGTTTTCTTGCGGGTAGACTGTTAATTGGATGCAGGCTCACAATTAATTGTGATTTACGTGTATCACTCGCTTGCGCCGCCCTTTGATTCATACACTAGCTTACAGCCTGCGTTCAAACATCCATTAGGCTGCGTTCAGAAATTCCGATTTTTAGATGCAATTTTTAAAGTTTCAACCAAGAATGGATTTAAAAAAAGAAATATAAGGTTGTCCATTTTTTTAATATAAATTTGGATCAGTATGTGCGGAAATGTGTGTATATACTTTATTATTGTGTTTTATGTATTTGTTGTGTGTTTTATATGCTTTTACGGTAATGTGTCTGGCAGTAAGTGATGATGTTCTGTTCCGTGCTGCATACACTATAGCCGAGCTGGCCGGCCCGCTGACTAGAGCACATGCGCGCTAGTCAGGAGATCGGTGCTACTATATGGAGCCAACCCTAGCCCTCCCTGAACAAAGGGCACGCTACTCTGTATAGTGTGATATATCCTTAAGGGTACACTATAGCAGGGCTGGCCTCCTGACTAGCGCACATGCGCGCTAGCGAGCAAGCCGTCTGGCGCTCCCATACTATAGCCATACACAGCCCTCCCTGAACAAAGGTCATGCTACTATGTATAGTGTGACATATCCTATAGCATGGCTGGCCTCCTGACTAGCGCACATGCGCGCTAGCTAGCAAGCCAATTGGCGCTTCCATACTATAGCCGCCCGCAGCCCTCCCTGAACAAAGGGCACGCTACTCTGTATAGTTTGACATTTCCTTCAGGTAGGGTTGCAGGCGGGTACGATATAGCAATTCTGGCCTCCTGACTAGCGCACATGCGCGCTAGCCAGCAAGCCGACTGGCGCTCCCATGCTATAGCCGCCCACCCGCTCCTGAACAAAGGGCACGCTACTCTGGATAGTGTGACATTCTGTTCAGGGAGAGTTGCAGGCGGGTACGATATAACAATTCTGGCCTCCTGACCAGAGCACATGCGCGCTAGCGAGCAAGCCGTCTGGCGCTCCCATGCTATAGTCACCTGCAGCCCTCCCTGAAAAAAGGGCACGCTACTCTGTATAGTGTGACATTTCCTTCAGGGAGGGTTGCAGGCGGGTACAAAATAGCAATTCTGGCCTCCTGACTAGCGCACATGCGCGCTAGCCAGCAAGCCGACTGGCGCTTCCATGCTATAGCCACCCGCAGCCCTGCCTGAATGGAACGTCACATTATAAAGGGTAGTGTGACCTTTGTTTGGGAAGGACGGTGGCAGCTACACTTCAGCAGCGCCGGCCTCTTGACTAGTCCACTAATCAGCAGGTCGGACGGTTCTGCTATAGTTTATGCAGCAGTAAAGGATGACGTTCCTAACAGAACAGCAACAAGATGAAGAGACGGCATCCAGCGGGTTTTAAAAAATTAAAAGTCGATTTTTATTCCTCAAAAAAAAAAAAAAAAACAACACCCGAAGATACATGCACATATCTTTGGGTGTTTTTTGGGAGAATAAAAACCGACTTTTAATTTTTTTAAACCCGCTAGATGCCGTCTCTTTATCTTGTTGCTGTGTAAGTTTTAGCCCTGTGGATTTAGGAGTCAGGGACTGTGTATCCTCTGCTATAAGGGCGCGTCCCCACGGCACAGAGCAAATACAGGTCACATTATCCAACCGGTATATGCTCTGTTTAGGGGAAGTGTTCACGGCCGCACGGGGAAGGCTTTTCTCCGCGGTTTGCGGAAAAAAGTCCTCCCCCCTTCGCATTGAAATGTTCATGTTCCGTCCGAACGTATTTTCCATAGAGGTCCGTAATAAAGTTTGTCAGCCGGTTTACAGGCGGGTTTCAAAATCGAAAACCGTCTGTAAAACCGGCTGAAAGACAGTACCGTGGGGGCAAGCCCTTACTGTAACTAACCCTAAGGGTGCTTTCACACGGTGCATTTTTTCAATGCGTTTTTGTGCAGCAAGGCACAGCAATTAATGCTGTACATTGCTGCACAAAAATCGCGGTAAATTCGCTGTAAAATCACGGTAATTACCGCGATTTTTGCTGCGATTTTTGTGCAGCAATGTACAGCATTAATTGCTGTGCCTTCCTGCCCAAAAAAACGCATTGAAAAAAAAAAACGCATCAAAAACGCCCCGTGTGAAAGCACCCTAACTGTGCTGTAGGATCCTGCTTTTGTTGTTCCTAACAGAACGTCATCACTTACTGCAAAACACATTGGGGCAGATTTATCAAGGCAGTTGCGCCAGAATTCCGGCTCAATTTGCGCCAAAAACCAGCTTTTCGCCACATTTACTATGTGTTTTAGACAGTTTCAGACGCTTCTGCGCATCGTCCGACAAAGGGGGGGGTTCCCTAAAAAAAGGGGTGGTTTCACGAAAGGGGGGTTGTTTAAATGGTCCCAAAAAAAAGGGAAGAAATTTTTTTTTCAGTTTTGGGCAAAAAAGTAAGCCAAATTTTTGGGTTCAAACTTAGATAGACAGTTTAACCCGGCCGATTTTCAACACTATGATAAATGTGGCACATTGTAAAATGTCATCACTTACACTGCAAAACAATTGGGCAGATTTATCAAGGCATCTGCGCCAGAATTCCGGATCAATATGCCAAAAACCAGCTTTCGCCATTAATACTTATGTGTAATTATAGATATTTTCAATTAGTGATGTAAATAGGCGTGGTTTCTAAAAAGAGTTTCACGAAAGGGCCTGGTTTAAATGCGTCACACACAGTCAAATTTATAAAATAAAAAATGGACAATTCCTTTAAAGGGGAGTTCCCACCATGCACTTTGATCAATAGGATTTGACACAGTTTTCAACAAATATTTCACATTTGCATGTGGATTTAGGGTGTTTTTTTGTTTTTTTTTTAGTTGCAGTTTACGGTCATAAACGAGTCCTATTAATTTCTAAGTGGTTTTGGATGTGAATCCACGTTAAAAACCACATACAGACATTTGGGGCGCGTTTTACACTAGGTTTTTAGCCATCCCCATTGACATCAATAGTACATTATCTGACTGAAGTAAAAACATGTTCAAGTTTTTTTTGTGTGTGTGTGAACTGCAACGCATATTTTCTATTGATGTCAATGGGATTAATTTACTTTTAGTTTTAGACGAGTATTGCAAGTTGGGATCTGTGTGGATTCCGACTTGAAATACACGTCATGTGGGCAGAGCCATCTACTGCCTGACTATCGGGGTCCTGACCATTCGATACCATAAGACTAGGTTCACAACTCACTACATGTTCACTCAAAAATGGGCAAAAGATTTTTTCCCCGTTAAAATGACGGAATGATGGAAACCTGGCAGACCCCGTTGTAGTCAATGGGGTCTGTTGGGCACCCTTGGTGTCCGTCATGGAACAGATCTTGTGCCACCGCTACGACAGAGGCTCTGTACAGAACCTGCGAAAAAGATTTATAACGGGACTAAGAGACCCCGTTATCATGTACCCTCATCACCTTGGATTTAATGCGAAAGGGGTACTGTTCCCCATTGGGGAGAGGCACGAGGTAGGTGTGTGGAGACTTCTACAAAATTAGTCGCTCCATTGGAATATAAATATATTGTAAAAGGCTCATGGGAAATAAGTTAGGACTCTGCAGTGGCCTCTATTGGTTGCAGGATTCCTCAAGTCACAACTGACTCACTGAGCCTTGCAACGTGAATGGGATCAGAGCCAACCAGATACTCATCTGCAGAAGGCCATTTGGGGGTTGTTTGACTCTCATCTGTGCAGAGTAGAATACTAGCTGGTGAGAGGCTCTAGAGGGTAGCTCGAAAGGGATAAGGTTCCTCATTAGAGAGATGCAGCATGTGGGTGTGTGGACACTTATACACCATTAATCGCTCCACTGGAATAGAGAATTTCTATATATTTGTGTTCAGACTTAAAGAGAACCTGTCACATAGTTTTTGCCCTCCTTGCAGAGGGCAGCACAAGCTAGTGTCAGACCTGCTGTTTCCAGCGCTGTGTCCCTTATTCTGTAAGATGCTGTAGTTTCCGTGTATTTAATGCTCAAATCTGCAGTTTTCAGCCAGAAGAGTCATTCGAAGAGTCCTTCAGAGTGTCAGTTTTTTTTCAAACCCCACCCACCTGAGGCTAGCCCCGCCCACCTCAACTGACAAACCTATTACTTTGAATAGGTAGAAACATGTGAATAACTGTCAGTGGGGCGGAGCTAGTCTTTGGTGGGTGGAGCTAACACCTGCTCATGAATTAGATTTGAGGGGTAAATGCTCTAAAACTGCTGCATCTTACAGAATAAGGGACACAGCGCTGGGAACAGCAGGTCTGACACTGGCTTGTGCTGCCCTCAGCAAGGGGGGCACAACCTATGTGACAGGTTCCCTTTAAGCTGTTTCTCCATTCAGCTCTGTATGAGGGACGGAACCAGGCAAAGATGGGGAAGGTGAAAGGATAGCTATATAGAGGTAAGTAAGAAGAGGAAGCGATGTTAGTGTGACCCTCTTCTAGGGTAATATTGGAGCAGTCATGAGGCTGTGAGGTTTACCAAGCTGAGACTGCCCCAAGGTCAGGACTATAAGGACCCCTATCCTGGTTCAGTTTTCACAGGAAGAAGCAGCTGCGGGGTATTTATAGAGCAGCCAGAACGTGTGTAAATGAAACGTCCGGGGGGACAGAAAAAGCACTCGAACGTGCTAGTGTCCTGCTGCATTTCTGGGTATCGCCATGATCTGTGCCAGCGGTAGAAGCATTGGTGTAAAGCAGCTGCAGTGCCCAGAGGCTTAGGACGACATTTCCCAACGCGCCAACGCCAGTTTTTGGGTCTGTATTGCGCTAAAACCGCTTTTGACACCATATTTTGTATGTAAATGAACTGTCGTACACCAAAACTAGGCGCATTATATGCCGGGAATGACACATTGTAATGCGCCTAAAAATGGTGCGCTGTGTGCCTCCATAACAAAATGCGCCTATTGAGGCGCATAGCACATCATTACAAGTGTATATGTGTTAGGCGCATTTCACAAGTATATGAAATGTGCCTAACACATGCTTGTAAAATGTGAAATGCGTCTAACACATATACACTTGTAATGGTGTGCTATGCGCCTCAATAGGTACATTTCGCTATGGAGTCGCCCAGCGCATCATTTCTAGGCGCATTATGTTTACTATGCAAGGTCTACCTGACACCAGATTTTTGAGAGGGTCGGACTCTCTGGCTCACTTTACACTTATTTAATGCGCCTAAAAACTGACGTAGCACCGCCAATTTTCGGACGTCTCGCCCTTAGTAGTTGACATAGAGTCTTAGGCTATGTCTACACAGCACTGGATTTTGGTTGGGTTTTCAGCAGATTTAGTATTTTGAATCTGCCGAAAATCCGACCGTACCCAGCGCTGTGTAGCCCTCAATAGAAAATCCATGCTGTAGTCGACGCAACACAGATTTTTTTACTGAGGTTTTCCAAAACCTAAGAAGCCCTTTACACGACACAGAGCAAATCCCGTTTGGATTATCCGACCAGTATTTGCTCTGTTTTGGGGCTGTGCACACGGCTGCAGGGGGACGGTTTTTCTCCGCTGTTTGTGGAGAAAATCCCTCCCTCCTCACATTCACCTGTTCATGTTTCCGCCCGAAAACCGGGCAGAAGAATGAACATGTTTAATGTTTTTCGGACCGCCGGCGGAAAATCACTGCACGGATTTTCCATAGAGGTCCGTGATAAAGTGTGACAGCCGAAAACCATGTATATTTCGCTGAGCCGCCATTGGATCCCTGTGCAACCCATGTATTGGGCCGTCGGGAATCCGAAATCTGAATGCGGTTTTTGATATAAAAAAAACTGGCGCTGCGGCGCAGTTCAGCGATGTGAAAATATGGCATTTTCAAATTGCTGTGTAGACCTAGCCCTATGGTTGCATCTGATCAGGGGTCAATGTCTTTGGACTTACCAAAACCGGTATTGATTTATATAGCGCTGTCATACTCCATAGTGCTGTACAGAGACCTTATTCTCATTGGTCCCCGTCCCTATTGGGGCGCACAGTCTAAATTCCAGATTAACCTATCTGTATGTTTTTGGAGCGTGGGCAAATTTGGAGTACCTAGAAGAACATACAAATTCCTCGTAGATCATGTCCTTGGTAAGGGTATGTTCACACAGGGTAATTTTGTCGCATTTCGCCGCGTATTTGCGCTCTAATACGGGCGAGATGCACGCCGCAATTACGGTAATCCACAGTTCTAATAGAGCACTATGGATTACACCTCCTCTTCCCGCTCGCACAATACATTCGTATTGTACGCGCGGGGAGATAAGTGACATGTCAGTTACTTGCGGTGAATATGTGCCGCGAGTAATGAATGTCAATTGCGCCGCAGTACATCGTGTGAACATACCCTAACATTTGAACCCAGGTCGCTGCCAGTAAAAATTGCCAACCCCTGAGCCACCCTGCTGCCCATATATGATAAGAGACTTATTAAGGCTCTGTTCACATTTTGTATTTGTTTGGAGCCTCCATCACAGATATGGAGAGCTATTTTTTCCAATGGAAGCCGTAGGGAAAATTGATTGACCTCCATTAATCAGTAGTGTCTGCTGAGCACCATTGGTTTCTGTTCTGCAATGGATCGTCCAATTTATCCTTTTTAGTTTTCTGTTCCTTTGGCAGAATAGAAAATCAGAAAAGAAAATGTAGATGTGAACTACCAGCACTTTGTTGTCGATTGATTGACTCCATTGGATCTCCACAATGTTTGGCAAATGGGTGCGGTCACCTGCCAGTTATAAGGTTTGTACTAGTTGGCTAGTGAAATAGGACTTAGAAATTTTTTTAAAGATGTTTTCTAGTTTAGAAAACCCTGTTAAAGGGGTTGTCTCACTACAAGGATTGCTGCTTTTTATGTTAAAGATCTTCCAAAAAACAAGTCACTTTGCAATATGTGTCCATTAACAGTGTCCGACCTATTCCTAGATATCCCCTCTTGTATGGGCTGCATCAGCTCCTCAGGTCACTATAGCTACAGACCTGCTTGATCTTTCCTGATAGGCTGCCAGTGCTGGTCGCTATAGTTACAGACCTGTTCAATCTTACCTGATAGGCTGCCAACACTGGTCGTTATAACTACAGACCTGGTGTCCTCAGCAGCCTGCCACTGCAGGTCAGTAGAAGCCAGTAGACACGGCCGTGAATTCAAAAGTGAAACTGGACTGAGGTTAAATGAATCGATGTAGTGAGACAATCCCTTTAAAGGGGTTTTGCCACGATGTAATGTTGACGTGGGATCCTCCAAAATGGGTATTTAATTACTTTTCTAAATATATGTGATTACAAAAATTGCAGTCTGAGAGAGCTACAGGCTGCCTTACCTGCTCTTAGTTACTTAAAAGCTTCTATTAGATACGACCTCACAAGAACTGCTGGCCAGGCTTGCTCAGAGCACACTTCTTATCTGATGAGACTGAGCTGAAAAAGCTTTCAAGGGACTGGGGAGAAATATGTTGTCTTTTGTATACAGAATCCACTATTTGTAATGTGATTATCTGAGTAGATCCCTGCTTTATCTGATGACAGAGAACATGAAGAAGCTTTCAAGCTGCTGTGGAGAAAAGGTGTTGTCTTTTGTATACAGAATCCACTAGTTGTAGTTTGATTATTTGAGTGAACATTTCACACGATCCCTTATGCATGGCTCTGTGCTCTGGC
Organism: Phyllomedusa bahiana; assembly: GCA_025379985.1. Lineage (NCBI taxonomy): Eukaryota > Metazoa > Chordata > Amphibia > Anura > Hylidae > Phyllomedusa > Phyllomedusa bahiana. The sequence goes on along the minus strand of JAODAL010002401.1, from coordinate 141,809 downwards.
TGTGTCTCTCTCTCAGCTCCCTGGCTTGTTTACATTAGCTTCTTAGTAGATAAGGCACATCCTGAAAAAACCCCTTTAAAGGGGTTGTCTCGCTACAATGATTGGGTTTTAATTAAAAGATCTTTAAAAAACAAGCAGCTTTGCAATATATGTTCATTACAAATGTCCTACTGATTTTGAGCTAGCCCTGTTCATAGGAGTGCCTCAGCTTCTCAAATCTCTATAGCAGTCGACCTGTTGATCCTTATCTTACTGGCTGTCAGGTCTGAATGACTCATCACCTTTGAAGACAGGTCGGAGCAGAGAGCCCCTCCCGCACAGAATGCTTCTGTAGTAGAGGGAGGGGGAGGGAGGACTCTGGCTTCTATGGCCGTGCTGCCTGGATTAACCCTGTGTGTGCCTGCTTCCTCCTGCTCTCTACACAGATTGAGCAGAGATTAGGCTGATCAATAGATGTGACAGCAGTGACCCTCTGTGCTACTATAATCATGATGTCTGAGTAACACTTTGCAGCTTCCCTGTGTCTGTTCTGAGAGGGTTTGTTTGTTGTTGCTGGAGATGTGGAGATATGTAAGCTAAGCAGAGGGTATAGGAACACTTGCAGCCCCTCTGTTCTGCTATTAGCAATCATAGACCTCTCTAGGCAGGCACACACAGGGTTAACTCTGGCAGCAATCCCCCTGCCCCCCCCTGCTGTATAGAAGTTAAGGGAGGATAGCTGCCTGTGTGCTGAGGGGAGGGGGGAAGAGGCAGAGAAGCTAGCACGTCCCTCAATTCAACCCCCATTCACAAACAGAGGCTGAAAGCTATTAATGAGACAACCCCTTTAAGGCATCCCGCTATAGACTTTGATGGCATATCAATAGTTCCCAGGGAGCGATGTGTTCACCTGTACTTAGAACTCCCATAGAAAAAAATGGAGAAATGTGCGCAAGAGTGACCGACTCTCTATTCTGGGCACCCGTTCCTATGAATTACCTCCGTCTTTTTCCAACGCGTTTTGAACGCCGATTGAAAGAAGTGACATGACGCGCTGAGGATAATAGAAGCGAATGGGGCCGGTCACCTCCCCCTCCTGGGCAGCGTGTACCTTTAAAACACCTGGTGTATTGTGGCGTGTACAGTACGCGCCGCAATAAGCCGCGTGATCATAACCTCAACCTCCCATTGCTTTGAATGGACAACTTGTAATGCTTTATTTCTCCTGTAGTGGCGCTGTAGGGAAACACTTGCTGCCAGGTTTCTCTATCAATAATAGCTGATTGTTGGGGATCACTTTGTGATCAGCTTATCAATAAGAGTCGTGGGATAGTACAAATTGTCCGCTTTTACCTTTAGGGTATGTTCACACGGCTTATTTTGGAGCGTATTTCGCGGCATACTGTGCTTAATACGTGGGGAAGTGCGCCCCATAATTACGGTAATCCATAGCTCTCATAGAGAACTATGGATTAAAGGGGTTGTTTCACTACAAGGATTGCTTTTTATGTTAAAGATATTGCAAAAACAAGTCACTTTGCAATATGCGTCCATTAACAGTGTCCTACCTATTCCTAGATATCCCCTCTTGTATGGGCTGCATCAGCTCCTCAGGTCACTGTAGCTAGAGACCTGTTTGATCTCTCCCGATAGGCTGATAGTGCTGGTTGTTATAGGTACAGACGTGGCTTCTACTGCCGCCTAGTGGAAACCAGTAAACACGCCCCTGAATTCAAAATGAAACCAAGAAAACAGGACTGAGGTAAGAGGAATCAATGTAGTGAGACAACCCCTTTAAGCATTCTCTCCCCGCACATACAATACGATCGTATTGCACGAGCGGGGAGATAAGTCACATGTCAATTATTTGTGGCGAATACGCACCGTGAGCAATGAATGTCTATGGGACCGGCGGGTTGACCCCCCACCCCACCCCTCGCGCGTGCGCGCTCTGTGGGAGTACACGCATAGTAGCGTGAGGTCCCGAAACACACCAAGTACTGTGGCGTGTACTGTACGCGCCACAGTACATCGTGTGAACATACCCTTTAATGCAAAATGACACAACTGTACGTCACTGTGCTGTTTAGGGGGTATGGTGCAGACCATATGCATCCAGTAATGGCTGATAACTATAGCTGGGACTTGTTGCTAGCGGCAGGGATTAGATACATCTTTGATCAGGGATTGTAACCCTTTAGATACCATGGCGATCGCAGAATGGGGTACATATGCTGTGCACCGTTCCGAACCCCGGCAGGCCGCTCTGCGACAAGAATACGGTGTGCCAAGCGGTTGTCATGACAACTGAGGACCTAACGAAGCCCTCCGTGGCTACCCTGTTACTACTCCTACCCTGCCATAGGATGTAATGGGAGAGTCATATTAGTACACTGTTCTGCCATATGTTTATATTGCAGAACAGTGTACAAGCGGTCACACACGCTAGTGGTCCAGTAACGGTCATAGTGAACGCCATAAAAATGAAATCAACAATTTTGCCGCCATTGCATTTTTTTCACATTCCATCACAGAAAGAATTTTTTGCTTTACCAGTATATTGTATAGTACGATCAATGGTTCTATTAAAAAGTACATCTTGTCCCACAAAAAAAACAACGTAGATGGGAAAATAAAAAGTTATTGCTCTTGGAAGGTGGGGAAACATGAAAAAAAAAATCCAAAAATCGCTCTGTCCTTAAGAAGTTAAAGTGGTTTTCTCTTCACCATGATCCGCTTTAACAATGGGAAAGGGGAAATAAAGATATTCCAAAATCATTGCGTTTTGATTTAGCTTCGTTCAGTAGATAAAGATTTTATCTACTGCTTATACAGTTTCTCTTGTTTACCGACCACCTCTCACTCTCTTTCCCCCTTTATCTATTGTTTCACAACGCTGTCTGCCCAGGGTAAGTGACTTTTTGCTTTTTTGGCATGTTCAACGGCTTAAATTTGGGACGTTTTTCGGCCCGTATTTCGCGCGTACGCGCTCAATAGGGGCGAGATACGTCCCAGTCATTAGGGTAATCACTTCTATAAGAACTATGGATTGCCTCCTTTCCCCACCGCTCGAAAATACCCGAGGGGGAGAAATGACATGTATTTACTAGCCCCCAAATTTCCCGCCGCTAGTAATGAAGGGCTATTAAAGGGGGCCGGGGGGGGGGGCCCCCTCCCCCCCCCCCGCCCCCCGCGGAGCCCCCGAAGTCCCGGCGTAATTCGGGGCGTAATTATGCCTGTGAACATCCCCCTTAGGCTTTTCCACCATGAAAATACGTGTATTTTCGGGGGTTTTTGGTTTTTAAAACCGAAGAAAATACATATTTCTCGCCCCATATAACGCTTTAGAAAAGACGAGCTGTAGTCTCCACAGGTCGTTTTTTTTCTCCACTCGTCTTCTGGCGGCGGTGTATTATAAAACATGTATAATATGCCGGCTCTTTGAGTTTTTCGTTGTTTTCCCATACAATATTTTGTATGGGCCGATGGCAAAAAAACGAGATCCGACCGCGGTTTTTGCGTAAAACGTGACAAATACCGCGGTCCTGCATCGGACAACTGGTCGACTTTCGGACATTTTTTGTCTGATGCAGTAGGGATTCATCCTTATCTTTAGCACAAAAAGATTGTTCCCTAAGTTAAGACCAGTTTTAACCCTTTAAGTTGGGCCTTTGCATTTCAATTTAAACCTGTTAAATTGTATACTGTAACAAGGCTAGGAATAGCAGAGCTGATATGCCAAACAGCTATAAATACCACACCTGCCCAGGAAGGGGGTGTATGAGCGGGGCAGTTTCTCTTGTTGAAGAAGACATCTCACTGCTCTTTCTCTTATCTGATTGTTTCACAAGCTGCTGTCTGAACATAGTGAGCAACTCCTTGCTGAGTGTTATTATCTCTAGCACAGAAGATTGTTTACCTAAGTTAATGACCAGTTTTAACCTTTAGAGCTCTGGAGCCTTGTCCCCTTTCAGATTATAAAACATTTTTTTGGGGGTTTTACACCTTTTGGGTTTTAAACCCCCCTTGTAACAAGGGGGGGGGGGGGGGGGGTAAAGTAGGGGCCTTTAAAAGGAATTTTTACCCCCCCCGGGGGGGGACCCGATTTGCCAAAATTTTTTCCCCTGCCTTTTAAATGGGGGAAACCCCCTACCCCAAAAGCAAAAAACCGGGAAGGGTGTGTGAAAATCCTTTGAAAAGTTGGAAAAAAAGTTTTTTCTTTTTTTGTTTCCCTGTCACCCTCCTGCCTTACCTTATTGTTATTCCAAAGCTGCCTTTCCCCTGATGGGGGATCCTTGCTGAGTGTTATCCTAACAGAAAAATTGTTTCCCCTAAGTTAAAAACTTTTTTAACCCTTTTTGAGCTTGTGAAAATTAAATTTAAAACCTGTTGATTGTATCCCCGAAAACGAATACTAGGAATGCAAGCGTATGAAAACCACTGTTTTAAACCACCCACAGCCTTAACAAGAATGTGAGTGGAACGGCTGTGGCTCTGTGAAGCAGCATGGTGAGAAACCCCTTTAAGGGCTGATTAAAAAAATAAGTCGCCCTCAGTTGTCAAAAATGTGTGATGGACAAATAGGCGTGTTTCTCGTCGTTACCAGTCGTAGGGCAGCTGTAAATTTTCGATTGTGTTTTTTATTATTTTTTTCTTCTTCAATGTTTTCCTTTAGTTACATTAAAGTTCTCTTGCCTGATATTTATTGCTTCCTTTCGCCTCCCGCTCTCGGCATCAGATCTGTCACGGCAGGTTTTGTGAGAACCTCGTCTTCCTCACACGTCTTTTTGACCAGATCCTTGGTGCAGACCATATATGTCTAGTTTTCCCCTGGAGGCTGTGACAAGTTTATAGGGCAGGTCATAGTAAGTTGTCTGCAGAGGGACAGGGGGAATTCCGTTTTCTTGGGGCCAAACAAAAGGGACGGTGATTGCACCCTCTGCTCCGGGGCCCCTCCAGTAGGGTTTAGCAATCTACATTGTCTGCTCCGGGGCCCATACCGAGGTTCAAAGGGCATGACATTGCTCCGGGGGCCCTACCAGTAGGGTTAGCAGATGCTGAAATCGTTTGTCCGGGGGCCCTACCTTTGGGTTAGCAGAGGGCAGTGACATCCACTGCTCCGGGCCCCATACCAGTAGGGTTAGCAGGGGCAGTGACACCTTGCTCCGGGCCCCCTTCACATAGGGTTAGCAGAGGTGCGTGAATCGTTTGCCCGGGGACCCATACACATAGGGTTAGCAAGGGCAGTGACATCCGTCTGCTCCGGGGCCCCTACCAAGGGTTTGCAGGGGGGCATAAATCCTTGTTCCGGGGCCCATACACTAGGGTTACAAGGGCAGTGACATCTTCTCCGGGGCCCACACAGTGGGTTAGCAGGGGGGCGTGAATCCGCTGTCCGGGGCCCCCCTACCGTAGGGTTAGCAGGGGGATTGACATCCGTTGCTCCGGGGCCCCCAAAACCCGTAGGGGTTGAGAGGGCATGACATGTCTGCTCCGGGCCCTACCAGTAGGGTTACAGAGGGCAGTGACATCCCCTCCGGGCCCATACCAAGGGTTAGCAGAGGTCGTGACTCTTCGGTCTGGGGCCCATACACAGTAGGGTTTTCAGAGGGGGATGACACCGTTCCCGGGGGCCCAACCATAGGGAGAGCGGTGCTTGACGGTATACGTACACACAAATAAAAAAAAAAATGCAATTTAGTATTTGCGCAGACAAATGACAGCTATTTGCTCTATGTAGAATCTAGATATCAAATACAGCAAAATGATGGTGCTGCAGCTTTTCTGTACCCTGGTGTGAACTGGTTTTTTATCCCAAGTGCATTTTTTTTTTTTTCCCCCTCTGGGTAGTAATGTGTGTCGAAGTTTATCATACTGACCGGTTTAAATTTTACCTATAGCACTGGGGCATTTGGTCTAGCCATTGAGCTGTCAATATGGCCGTGCCTGTGTTTTTAAGTAATGCCCCATTTTTCTGTGATTTTCCAGATATAACTAGTTGCATAGAATTTGTAACTGGAAGACTGAGTCAAGGACTATGTTTAGGGGAGATACTTTTCAAAGACTTGTATGGACCAGAAAACCCCCTGCAGAATTAAGGGAGGGGTTTTGTTTGCCCACCCCTTTTTTTTCTATGGGATTTCCCGTACGGGGGGCGCTGGTTGTGTACTTAGAACTCCCAAAAACAAATGGGGCCTCAATGCAACGCGATCACCTCGCTTTTCCATGGAAAAGGCTAAGCCCTACTCAGTTGTGCAGATCCCATAGATATCAGACATTATAGCATATCCTATCGGTACGTCATAAATGGCGTGTGCAGCACGGACGAAAATAACCCGGGTGGGAGCGACTCATAAAGGGCCTGGAGGTTGTCACAGGTATCGGAGTCCATAGAGCCAACACCCCCTCCAGGGGCCCCACATGCTACTGCCCCCACAGCTGCTGGAGGGGCCCTAAGCCAACACCACCATCCAGGGGCCCCCCAAGCTGCTGGAGGGGGGCCAAGAGCCAACACCCCCATCCAGGGGCCCCCAGCTGCTTTGAGGGCCATAGGCCCCCCCCCACCATCCAGGGGCCCCCCCATGCTGCTGCCCCCCAGCGCGGACCCTTAAAAAAAAACCACCATCCGGGGGCCCCCCATCTTACTGCAAAACCCCAAACTTGGAAATTCCATAAGCCAAGCCACCATCCGGGGGCCCAAATGCTTATGCACCCCCACTACTGGGAATTCCCTAGAGCCAAAAACCCCTCCGGGGGCCCCACATCGACTGACCCACAGCCTGGGGGTTTTCCCTAAGCCAACACCACCATCCAGGGGCCCCCACATGCTGACTGCACCCACAGCTGCTGGAGGGTCCATAGAGCCAACACCACCATCCAGGGGCCCCACATGCTGACTGCACCCACAGCTGTTGGAGCTTCCATAGAGCCAAGACCACCATCCAGGGGCCCCACATGCTTACTGCACCCACAGCTACTGGAAGTTCCATAGAGCCAACACCACCATCCAGGGGCCCCACATGCTGACTGCACCCACAGCTACTGGAAGTTCCATAGAGCCAACACCACCATCCAGGGGCCCCACATGCTGACTGCACCCACAGCCACTGGAGGGTCCATAGAGCCAACACCACCATCCAGGGGCCCCACATGCTGACTGCACCCACAGCCACTGGAGGGTCCATAGAGCCAACACCTCCATCCAGGGGCCCCACATGCTGACTGCACCCACAGCAGCTGGAGGGTCCATAGAGCCAACACCACCATCCAGGGGCCCCACATGCAGACTGCATCCCACAGCTGCTGGAGGGTCCATAGAGCCAACACCACCATCCAGGGGCCCCACATGCTGACTGCACCCACAGCTGCTGGAGGGTCCATAGAGCCAACACCACCATCCAGGGGCCCTACACAGGCTCAATTGGGGTCAAGTCTGTGGAATTAGGAACCAGGGTAGTGCTTAGAATTCTTGGTCATGCTCTTCCAACCAATGTTGGACATTTCTAGCCATGTGACATGTCACATATTCTTGCTTGAAGATCCCATCCGCCCCAGGGAAGACAATCAGCATGTATGGGTGTATGTGATCTGCAAGGATGGAGTCATGCCCAAATTTGTGTAGAGTGCCTCGCACATGAATGAGTGGCCCAGAGAATGCCACAAAAACATTCCCTAAAACCATAACCCTGCCACCATCAGTTTGTGTTCTTCCAGCAATGGTTGCAGGGTGTTTGTTTTCTGATGTTTCTAGCCTGATATTCCAATGGCCATTGGTTCTATAAAGCAGTAAACATGACTTATCAGAGATGATAACCCTTTGTCAATTAATTGCACGTGCTGCTCCGCAGTTTTCACGGCACTTATTCACAATAGTGCCATTTGTCCACTCATGATAGACTTTCACCACAGCAGCCTCCAACAGTTCACAAACTGTGCAGTGTCACAAAATCCCACCATCCTTGGCCCAAAACCAATAAGGATCTCTATTTACAACTCTGATAAATTGCCCCTTTATCCAAAGGGACATACAGTCATGGCCAAAAGTTTTGAGAATGATACAAATGTTAATTTTTACAAAGTCTACTGCATCAGGTTTTATAATGGCAATCTGCATATACTCCAGAATGTTATAAAGAGTGATCAGCTTAAAAGCAATTAATTGCAAAGTCAATAGTTGCCTAGAAAATGAACTTTTTCCCCCAAAAACAATTTCCACTTCATTGCCGGCCTGCCTTAAAAGGAGCAGCTAACATCGTTTCAGTGATTGCTCCATTAACACAGGTGTGGGTGTTGATGAGGACAGGGCTGGAGATCAATCTGTCATGATTAAGTAAGAATCACACCACTGGACACTTTAAAAAGAGGCTGGTGCTTGGCATCATTGTTTCTCTTCTGTTAACCATGGTTATCTCTAAAGAAACACGTGCAGTCATCATTGCACTGCACAAAACTGGCCTAACAGGGAAGAGTATCGCAGCTAGAAAGATTGCACCTCAGTCAACTATCACATCATCAAGGAATTCAAGGAGAGAGGTTCCATTGTTGCCAAAAAGGCTCCAGGGCGCCCAAGAAAGACCAGCAAGCGCCAGGACCGTCTCTTAAAAGTGTTTTCAGCTTCGGAATCGGGCTACCAGCAGTGCAAGCTTGCTCAGGAATGGCAGCATGCAGGTGTGAGTGCATCTGCACGCACTGTGAGGCGGAGACTCATGGAGCAAGGCCTGGTGTCAAGGAGGGCAGCAAAGAAGCGCGCTTCTCTCCAGAAAAAAACATCAGGGACAGACTGATATTCTGCCAAAGGTACAGGCAGTGGACTGCTGAGGACTGGGGTAAAGTCATTTTCTCTGATGAATCCCCTTTCCGAATGTTTGGAACATCTGGAAAACAGCTTGTTCGGAGAAGACAAGGTGAGTGATACCACCAGTCTTGTCTCATGCCAACTGTAAAGCATCCAGAAACCATTCATGTGTGGGGTTGCTTCTCAGCCAAGGGAATCGGCTCTTTAACAGTCTTGCCTAAAAACACATCCATGAATAAAGAATGGTACCAGAAATGTCCTCCCAAGAGCAGCTTCTCCCAACGTCCAAGAGCAGTTTGGTGATCAACAATGCCTTTTCCAGCATGATGAAGCACCTTGCCATAAAGCAAAGGTGATAACTAAATGGCTCAGGGAATAAAACATAGAGATTTTGGGTCCATGGCCTGGAAACTCCCCAGATCTTAATCCCATTGAGAACTTGTGGTCAATCATCAAGAGACGGGTGGACAAACAAAAACCAACAAATTGTGACAAAATGCAAGCATTGATTGTGCAAGAATGGACGGCTATCAGTCAGGATTTGCTCCAGAAGTTGATTGAGAGCATGCCAGGGAGAATTGCAGAGGTCCTGAAGAAGAAGGGTCAACACTGCAAATATTGACTTGCTGCATTAACTCATTCTGTCAATAAAAGCTTTTGTTAATCATAATATGATTGCACTTGTATTTCTGTATGTGATAAAAACATCGGACAAACACACATAAAAACCAGAGGGCAACAGATCATGTGAAAATATAAGATTTGTGTCATTCTCAAAACTTTTGGCCATGACTGTACACTATTCACAAAAAGCTAGGAATATTTGGCTCTAGGTTGAAATTTCAGGATGAACATAAATTATTATTATTTTTTAAATGAACTAAAAAAGACCATTTCTTAACTTTAGATGCACATGTATTCAGTGTGTCAGTACGTTTTGCACAATGCTGATCTCTAACAAGGAGCTTAATGGAAAAATTCATAGCAGGTGTTTGATCCCTGAATCATTCAATAAATTTAGGGGATTCATTTGAATTGGGATTTAAACAGTCCTCCTTATCCTGCTGTTCACATTGTGACCTCATGAGACCAAGACAACACGTTACAATTGATCAGCAGGACCTCGCTATTGTGAGGCTCCAAGCTGAATGCTCTCAGACGAAAACGGCCACTGAGCTTAGAGAGTCACAGAGTGTCATCAGCAGGTTGCATCAGAGATACAGAGAGACTGGAAGAGTCACTGAAAGGCAAAGAAGTGGATGTCTTTTGGCTCTATCACACACTGATGACCACTACGTTGTAACCAATGCCCTGTGGGACTGGAAGATGAATGTCGCACAACTCCAGGCACGTTTAAGGGAGCTGAGAGGCGACCAAGTGTCACATCAGACTATTCGTAACCATTTACATCAGTGTGGTCTGCGTGCTAGACGACCGGCAAGGGTACCTGACCACATTACCAGGCCCACGTATGATCGTCTTCCATGGGCCAGGGAGCATCCACGCTGCATGAAGAACCAGTGCTCCTCAGTTCTGTTCAATGATGAACGTTGATTCACTCTGAGCAGAAATGATGGCCGTCAACGATGCTGGAGATGTTAAGGAGAGCGCTATGCATCAGCCAGGTCAGGTACCATTGCCTGTCGTCTAGCACGCAGACCACGTTGATGTAAATGGTTACGAATGGTCTAACATGAGACCTGGTTGCCTCTTACCCCCCTTGATGTCGAAAGTAGGAAGTGGTCATAATAATGTGACTCAGCGGTGTGTATTTGTCTCTATCCATATCATGCATATATACTTTTTTCCAATAGTTTTTGACATTGGCTCATATCCATGATAAGACGCAGAGATAAATATTTCAGATATAGATTTTTTCCCCCTCTCATATTCCGTTATGCATTGATTTCGTTGCTCGGAAGGACAATAACCCCTGAAGGGCCAGTAAAAATTGGATCAGCAGAGAAGGGTAAAAGCTGCGAGGCTTTCAAGGTCAGCTTTGGGCTGTAACAAGACACCATAATGCAGTTCTGTCTGAAGATCTGGCAGGTGTTCAAGTAGTAGACGAGAGATGATGAATTTGGTTGATGCTTGGATATTGTATGCAGCGAGGGTTATTTGAAAATGGCGCATTAAGGGCGCGTTCACACTACGGAGTTTCCTAAAATCTGTTCCTAGATCAGGACTGTATCAGGGTAGCGCGGGATTTTGCTTATTTTGGTTCGGTTCAACGCATTTACGTCCCAGCTGCTTGGTGCTGAGTCCAAGGAGATTGTGCACCGTCGCAACTGTGGTATTAAGTGACATGGATTTTAGGTTTGCGTCAGAAAATTCTGTGTCATCTGCACAGACGTGCGGGTTTCACATTTAAAACAATGGGACATATGGAATTCTACATCCAAATTCTGAATGTGGTCGTGCCCTGAGGCTGGGTTCATACGTTGCATTACCGCAGTGGTCTGATTTATATAATCTATCTCAGAGGGCATGATGGGGGTTGTAGTTTCTGAACCGCTGGAGAGCCGCAGTTTGCAGCCCACTGTGTTAGGCTATGTTCACACGGCTTATTTTGGGACGTATCTCGCCCCGTTTTTTATGCCGTACTGTGCGAAATACGGGGCGAGATACGTCCCAGTCATTACGGTAATCCACAGTTCTCATAGAGAACTATGGATTACGCCTCCTCTCCCCACGTATACAATACGGCGAGCGGGGAGAGAAGTGACATGTCAATTATTCACAGCGTATACGCGCTGTGAATAATGAATGTCTATGGGGCCAGCGGGCTGCCGCCCCAAAAACCCCCAAACCCCACCCACGCCTCGCCCCCGTACACACAGCGTAATTGCGGGCAAAATACGTGCCCGCAATTAAGCCGTGTGAACATAGCCTAAGTGTGCATTCCCACGGCAATGACAAAATACCAGTTGAAAAAAAAAAATGTGTCAACTATTGCACGGACTTCCTATTTAAGTCTATCAGGATGGTTGACAGTCGGTTTACAGACCGCTTTCAAATCCGAAAACCGTCTGTAAATCCGACTGAAAACCAGTGCCGTGGGGACGGGCCCTAACTCTGCACGGACGTTCTGGAATACTAAGGCCTCGTTCACACGGCTTATTTGCCGACGGATTGGCGCCGTATTCCGCGCCGGATTTGCGCTTCAATACGGCGCCAATCCGTCGGAGTCATTACGGTAATCCACTGCTCTCATAGAGAACAGTGGAATCCGTCGCTCCTCCTCGCTCGGCGAATACGCCGCGGGGGGAGAAAGTGACATGCACATTATTTACGGCGCAGACGCGCCGTAAACAATGCATTGTCTATGGGGCCGGGAGCGGCGCCCCCGCCGCGCTCCGGCCCCGCCCCCCGCCCGCCCCGTATTCCCGGCGGGTTTGTGCGCTCAATACGGCGCACAATCCGCCGTGAATAAGCCGTGTGAACACGGCCTAAGGGTGCGTTCACACGGAACTGACAAAATACCGGTCGGATTGTCGGATTGGTATTTTGTCATTTTTTTTGCATGTTTTTTTCACAAGTTTATGTTCCACCTGAAATTCAGTTTTTCGTTACGTCGGCGGTGTAAATAAACCGTCCGGCGGAAAATCCGTGAAGTATGAACTGCTGCACGGATTTTCTATTTAAGTCTGTGTTAAAGGTTGACAGTCGGTTTATAGACGGTTTTCAAATCCCCAAAAACACGCCTGAAAAATCGCCCAAAGAAGTGCCTTGGAGTATACTTAGGCCTGGCTTAATTGCGGGGAGGTTTTAGGCGTATTGGCACCGTATTTGGCTGCAGTCGGCTGGAACCCGTCCCGTCATTAGGAAATCCACAGTTTATAGAAAAACTATGGTTGCGCCCTTTCTCCCCGCTCGGCGAATCTGCCGCGGTGGGAGAAAGTGACATGCGCATTATTTACGGCGTGTATGCGTCGTGAATAATGAATGTCTATGGGGCCGGCAGGCAGCTCCCCCGCGCGCCCCCCCTGCAGGGTCCGGCGGGGGGCGGGGCGAAATCGGCCCCTGAAATTACCCCGGCAAAACCTGTGAACTTTGGCCAAAAGGGTATGTTTAAGCTGATTTGGACATTGAATTTTCTGTGTCCGAATCACCATCATAACCTCCTCTGGAAAGTTTTCTCCTGGTGGTTTCCGATGAGGTTTTGCACCGCTGTTTCAGACGAGGTTTTGATCAGGTGTTCGGCGAGATTTTCCAAAACTCTTTTCTTTCTAAAAACCCTACAAATTAATCCCAGGGAAAAAAAAACACACCAAAAACACTCCAATAATGCGTCAAAAACTGCTTTTTAATGAGGTTTGAAGCTTTCCATTGATTCTTATGGGGATTTTCAGCGTTAAGATCGCTTCAAGAATTGTTTTGCGTTTCTTTTCCTCGGCCAAAACTGCTCCAAAGAAGGGTAAAAGGGAAAAAAAAAAAATGTCTGTTGTGAAACTACCCGCGCTTTCATGGGAATCATTGAAAGTGAACTGTCGTGTTTTGCAGGCTTTTTTGACGCTTCTTTGGACGACGAAATGCTCCTAAAACAGGGTCAAAATCACCCGGGAAAAAACTTCCTAATAGTCAGCTGCCGGAGTGGAGTCGGCTGTCATCTGCAGCCGGGCTCTCTATTGACAAGGCAGGGACAGATTATTACCATCCCTGCCTTCTCAGTCTCACTGAGTGCTGTACAGAAAAGCAGCAAGCCTCCGGGCTTACTGGTGTTGGCGGTCACCTGACTGCCAGAGCTTGGTAACTGCAGAAGCTCCAGGGTCTTATTAGATCCAGATTAGCTCTGTAGTGACTTCAGGGGGTGCCTTTCCCCCTATATTTCCACTATATCTGGGGCTAATATATCAGCCCCAATTACGGAAAAAAATAAAAAGTTATTAAAAGGCCGCTCAAGGGTCTTTCTGAATTTATTAGGGGCACAATATGTAAAATAAAATATTTAAAAAAGAAGAAGAAATAAACTTTAATAATACTAAAAAAAAATATATAACAGCCCCATGCAACTTTTAGCCCTGACCCTAAAACTTTATATCACCTAAAAAAAATCAGGGAAAAAAGAAATAGTAAAAGGGGGGAAGGGGGGTAATAGCGTTCAAACCTGCGTGTACTGAGGAAAAGGAAAATTTCTCTGGTCGGGAAAGGGAGGTAAAGAGCGGGGTCAGGAACTGGTTAAAAATAAAAAGGAGTGAATTTTTTTTTTCTGCTTGCATTTTTGATGCAGTTGAAAACGCTGGTGAACACCCCAGAGAGTAAAAAAACATTTTTTTGTGAGGTTTTTGGTAAATATAGCAGAAGTTCTTACATTTTCCTCAGTGATCAAAAATGTCTTCTGTGTGTGAGAAAAATGGGGACAACCAATAGGGCATAAACACGCAGGACCTTATGTATGAAAAATTTTGTGTAAGACTTTGGTTGCCCATAGCAACCAATTGGTCATAGGACCAATCAGAGCGATGAAACCAATCACAGCCCAAAATAACCAATCAGAGCTCAATAGAAACAGAGAGCTCAGCTTTCATTTCATAAGGCTCTGAAAAAAATAAAGCTGAGCTCTATTGGTTGTTAGGGGGGCTCTGATTGGTTGTTGAGCTCTGTTTGGTTTTTAGGGCTTGATTGATTACTATGATCTTGTTTGGTTACTAGGGGCTCTGTTGGGTTGTATGATCTGTTTGGGTTTACTATGGGTTGATTGTTTGCTAGGGGTTGGGTTTGGTTGCTATTGGCTTGAGGGGTTTACATGAGCTTTGTTGTAGGGGCTCTGATTGTTTGTTATGGGCTCTGTTTGGTTGCTATCAGCCTGAGGTTACTATGAGCTCTGATGGTTGTTATGATTTCTGTTTGGTTACTAGAGCTTTGTTTGGTTGCTGGGGAAATTGGGTTTTGCTGGGCTTGAGGGTTTGTTATGAGCTCTGGTTCTATAAACTCACTTTTTTTTTTCTGAGCACTATATGAAATAAAAAGTGAGTCTGATTGGTTTCTATGGGATCTAATTTTTGCTATAGCTTGATTGGTTGTATGGGATCTGATTGGTTTCTATGGGTCATTGGTTGCTATGACTCGATTGGTTTCTAGGGGATCTGTTTGGGTTGCTATGGGCTCGATTGTTTTTTAGGGGCTCTGGTTGCATGACTGGGGGGATTGGTTGTTCGGTTGATTGGTTTCTATGAGCTTGATTGTTTTTTATGGCTCTGGTTGCTATGAGGTGTTTGGTTGCTTTAGGCTTGATTGGTTACTAGAGCCTGATTGTTTTAATGGGCTCTGTTGTTGCTATGGCTCTGTTTGGGTTTTGCTATGGGCACCCAAAGGGACAGTCTTACGTTAGACAGTTTTCCCTTACATAGGCCCACAGTTTTCCACCCCGTTCCAGTGCAGGGTAGCGCTGTTTTTGGCTGTAGTCGAAACTCCCATTGAATAGAATAGAGAGTCGAGCTCAAGCGTAACCAGCTCTCCGTTCTGAGCCGCACTTTGGGAGTGTTTTGGGGGGGTCCGCCCCTATCGATTTTATAGCATTTTCCTTTTGGGGTTTGGGGGCCAAAAATCTATGGTGGGAACACTCCTTTAGTCCTACTGAGTGAGGTTTTTGACCACTCAATAACACATGACGTCTCTTTACTAATAAGTTTTTGTGTGATTTTTTTTTTTTCATTTACTGGGAATTTTGGGTGGAGTATTTTTTATATCAATTTTATGGGAAACGTATGATTTTTTTCCCCCGTCGCGATACTCTTGGCGTTTACCCCCAGCCGTGCGGCGTTGTGTGCACATCACTTTTTTGTGTAGTGACATGAGATAACCCTCTAATGGACCTGCGCATCAATAAAATTCCCTCAGGGCACTGGCTCTGTGTTTCCGGTCATAAATATACAGTATCATTGTGACATTACCTGTACTCGAGCTGAGCCGTCAACTGCAGTAATTGATGTACTCCTATAAGGAAAAAAATGTCATGAATTGTGTTTCTCAGATTTCCACCCCCTTAAAGGGGGTTGTCTTTAAAAATGGGTTTATCTCACCTCAGTCTGTTTTCTTGGGTTTTACTTTGAATTCAGGGGCGTTTTACTGGCTTCCACTAGGTGCATAGAAGCCAGGTCTGTTTTTTAGCAGTGTGGCAGGCCTTTAAAAAAAAAGGGATTAACAGGTCTGTACTATACAACCCGTGCTGGCAGCCTATCAGGAAGAAAAGAACAGGTCGTGCTATACCAACCAGGCTGGCAGCCTAAACAGGGGGAGATTGAAAGATCTGTGCTTTAGCAACCCGTGTGGCAGCCATCAGGGGAGAATGAAAGGTCTTATTTTAGAACCAGTGTGGCATTCTTTGGAGAGTCAAACAGGTTGTAGCCCCATAGCGACCTGAGGAGTGATGCAGCCCATACAAGAGGGGATATCTCGGAATAGTAGGGCACTGTTAAAAGGACACAAATTTCAAAGTGACTTATTTTCCATATCTTTAACATAAAGAGCATCTTGTAGTGAGAAACCCCCTTTTAAAGTTATAATATAATATATTTTTTTTTTTTGGGGGGTGAGATTTCAGAATTTTTTCATACACACTTGTACGGATTTGTAATATGGTTCCAATGGATGGTGGATACCTCCATGTGCCTTCTCTAAGAGCTGTGCTTTTTCATTTTCTGACTTGAGGGGGGGTCTTCCAATCTTATGTTTATTAAATTGGTGCGATAATTCTTTGTTCAATGATCCTAAAAGCATATTAAAGGAGAGCGGGTCACACCTGCACACCACTTCCCATTTGATCTATGGGGGTTCGAGTGTGGAAACACCCCCCCCCCCCCCCCGTACGTTAACCCCCATAGAAAGAATGGAGAGCCCCTGCCATGCGCAACCGGCTTTCCATTTTGAGCTGAGAACTTGGGGGGGGCCCGTTCCTGTGATAATGCGGGTCCCAAAGGTGGGATCCGCCCTTATCTGAATTTAATGGCATATCCTATCGATATCCCATCAAAGAGATTTTGTCATTTCTTAAAATCCCCTCTTGCTATGAGTTTACTTTAGGAAACGGGGAGCTTGTCGTATTTGTACAGCTTTCCCTCATTCATGTCTGTGGAAGCTCCGTATATACCTGAGCACACTCACTTGGCTATATTCAAAACTTTCATAGAAATGAACAGAGAAATCTGCGCTAGTGCCACCATCTCCATGTTCTCCGAGGCTTCACATCTCCTGACTTGTCTGTTTTAATAAATCCGTGTGTTCCCTGTAAAATAACAATTCTGGGGCATCTTCTCTTATATCTCTGTGTTGTGCTGTACCTCTGTTTTTCCTCCTAGAAATTTATTACTGAATCTGTCAGCTGGGTGTTGCCAGTTAGGGCTGCCCGTCAAAAGTCTGCATTGTCCAATCAGAGCTGACAGTCAGTGAGTGCATGGACACACCCCTCTGAAAACTGGAATGGTTACAATGAGAATGTTCCTCTGTTATTCCTCCTAGAAATGTATTACTGAATCTGTCAGCTGGGTGTTACCAATTGGGAGTGTCACTGCACAATTTGACAAGATAGCAAAATCCCTTTAAATCATTATTTTCCTCTTTCCATCCATGGGCATTACCATACATATGTAATAGATGTGGTTACTATATCTGGGACACCTCTCCAAAACTGGGGTCCAACATCCCCAACCCTATCTGGTGACCCCACAAGCTTAACTCCATTCAGGTGAATGCTTTAGGGCCCGTCCCCATGGCGCTGGTTTTCAGTCAGATTTAGGCCTCGTTCACACGGCGGGTTTGGCCGCGGCCAAACCTCGTCCTAACCTAGCCGCAAACTCGCGTCTCCCGACGAGGGTTTGCGGCACAGGTGCTGGGCGTGGTCGCGGTGCAAGTGGGGCGCGGCTTGCAGCGAGGGTTTCCCCCTATGCAAATTAGGAATCAGGGGGAAAAACGCGCCGCCAGCCGCGCACCAACCGCGGTGACACCCCGTCGCAAAACAGCGCGGCCGCCGCGCTGAGGACTCCATGTCAAGAATTGACAGGAGAGTTCTCAGACACGCGCGGCAAGGCCGTGGCCAAACCCGCGGCGTGTGAATATTAACGCGGTTTCCCATAGTAAACCATGTTAATAAACTGGGCGCGTTTTGGATGTGGTTTTGGCCGCGGAAACCGCGTCAGAACCCGCGGCCATAACCGCGGCCAAATCCGTCGTGTGAACAGGGTCTTACAGACAGTTTTCGGATTTGTAAACAGTCTGTTAACCGACTGTCAACCTCCTACAATGACTTAAATAGAAAATCCGTGCAGTGGTCCACACTTCATGGATATTATGATGGACATTTTTTTACACCGCCGGTGTAATGAAAAACTTAGAACATGTTCATTCTTCTGCCCAGTTTTTTGGGCGGAACATGAACATGTGAATGGGGACGGCTTGAATCCGCAAACCGCAGACAAAAGCCGTCCCTTATGTGCAAAAAAAGGACAAAATTCCGGTCGCAAAATCCGACCGGTATTTTGTCAGTATCAACGCTCCCTTATCGTGGAGGTTCTGGAGTTTTGACCCCACCAATTCAATTATTGATGGCTGATCCTTTGAATACTGCTATTTTGCTGCCTCAGATCCTGATTGACCTCCCAATTTCTAACCTGGCTTGTAATACAGTGCTTATTTTCCCTTACTTCATTATTAGGCAGTGGTGTCCTTCGAGGGATGATGGGTCACAATTTATATATATATATATATATATATATATATATATATATGTCTGTAATGCTCTTTTACGTCTGTAATGCTCTTAAAAATCACATCTGTTTTAACAAATCCTTGTGTTCTATGTGAAATGTCTATTCTGGAGCATTTTATCTTATAACTCTGTGTTGTGCTGTTCCTCTGTTATTCCTCATAGAAACTCATTACCAATCGGTCAGCTGGGTGTGACCAGTTGGGGGTGTGTCCGTGTACAGTCTGACATTTTCCAATAAGTGCTGACAGTCAGTTTGTGCAGGGACACGCCCCTTTGAAAACTTGGATGGTAAACACCCATCTGACTTATTCAGCAATACATTTCTAGGAGGAATAACAGAGGAACTGCAGAACACAGAGATATGAGAGAAGAGGCTCCAGAGTTATATCACAGGGAACACCAGGATTTACTAAGCAGACAGGTCAGGAATGGCCACAGGGCCTCTTTAAGGTCTGGAGTTGTTTGACTCTCCGCCAGGATTACTATCATTTGACAACTGAAGGACTTAATTTACTTGTCATTTTTTTAAAAATTTTTTAGAAGGGTTTTTTTTCCGCCTGCGCTCGTCAGCAAGACAGAGAGAATTTTCTCATGTCGTCCGTGTGATGGGTTCATAGTATTTGACAGGAGCAGTATTCTCTGCTGTGAGTCTTAATAAATACAAAGTGACATGCCAGAATCTCTGCCGCATTTCTCTCCCTCTCTGATTGTTTGTAGTCTCTCTCATCTATTTTGTCAGTGACGTCGTCCATACATATATCTCCTGCTCGTGATTGCTGAGTGCAGAACTTAAAGGGGTTGTCTCACTACATTGATTCATCTCACCACAGTCCTGTTTTCTTGGTTTCACTTTGAATTCAGGGGTTGGTTTACTGGCTTCCACTAGGCTGCAATAGAAGCCAGGTCTGTAGCTATAGCAACCAGTGCTGGCAGCCTATCAGGAGAGATCAAACAGGTCAGTAGCTATAGCGACCTGAGGAGCCGATGCAGCCCATACAAGAGGGGATATCTAGGAATGGGTAGGACACTGTTAATCAAAAATGCCAACTCTCCCGTTTTTGGGCGGGGGGTCCCGCTTTTTTGGTCCCCCCCCCCCCCCCCCCCCCCGGGGGATTTGGGCTTTTCCCCCCGCCGCCCTGCGGCGGCGGGGGCCCTTTTAAATTTTACCGGAGGGGGCGCAAAAAGTAGCGCAAGTCCCACTCTTGCGCCCGGGGACCGCTCCAAACAGGGGGGGAAAAACGGCCCGCAGCGGCCGCTAAACCCGCCCCGGCTCACTGTGGGGGGAGGAGGCAGGGGGGAATCGCCCCCTCCCCCCCTCCCCCCCCCTGTATTTTAAGGGCCCGTCTGTGCGCGCCGTGCAATCCCGATCACTCCCCAAAAGGGGGAAGTGACGCGCGGCTGCAGGGGTGACGCGGGGCTGCTCTCCCCTTCCCCCTTTGCGCCCGCTGGGAGATCGCCCGGACGGCCCCGGGGGGGGCAAAGGCGCCCGGGTGGGTAGTGGATTTTATTTTTTTTATTTTTTTTTAAAGCTTTGGGGGGGCCTACCGGGCAACGAGGGGGCACTCCCCTTTCAAAAAAAGTGGGCACTACCTGGCAACAGAGGGGCACAAACCGGGCAACAGGGGGGGGCACACCCCCGGCAACAGAGGGGGCACACCTTCAACAAAGGGGGCACTACCTGGCAAAAAGGGGGGGCCCACTACCGGGCCCAACAGAGGGGCACCCCCTTTCAACAGGGGGAACATCTACTGGCAACAGGGGGGAACTACCTGCAAAAAGGGGGGGGCATTTAACCTGGCAACAGAGGGGGAACTACCTGGCAACAAGGGGCATCAACCGGCAACAGAGGGAAAACTACCTGGAAACAGGGGGGGCAATACCTGGCAACCGAGGGGGCACAAACCTGGCAAAAAGGGGGGACACTCCCCGGGGCAAAAAAAGGGGCACTACCGGCAACAGGGGGGGCACTACCTCGCAACAAGAGGGACTCTACCTGGACACAAAAGGGGGCACTACCTGGCAAACAAATGGACACAACCTGGCACACACAGCAGGGGCACTACCTGCATCAAGGGCATCTCCTGGCAACAGAGGGCACTACTGCAACAGAGGGGGCACACCTGGCCAAACGAGATGGGCACTACCTGGCAACACAAAAGGGGTACTACCTGCAACAACGGCACTTACCAGGCAACAGAGGGGACATCTACCTGCAACAGACGGGACACTACCTGAGGCAACAGAGGGGCACTACCTGCCAACAGAGGGGCAACTACCTGGCAACAAGGGGCATCTACCTGGCAAACAGAGGGGCACTACCTGACGCAACAGTGGGGGCACTACTGGCAACAAGGGGACATCTACACTGGCAACAGAGGGCACACCTGGCAACAAGGGACATCTACCTGGACAACAATGGGGCCGCTACCTGCAACATAGGGCACTACCTGGCAACAGATGTGCACTAAACCTCGGCAACATAGGGGGCACTACCTAGGCTAACATATGGGGGACACTACTGGCTAACAGATGGGGGCACGACCTGCTAACAATGGAGCACCTCACTGGCTAACAATGGACGGGCACCTACCGCCAAACAATGAGGGCATCATACCCTCTCAAAAATTGGCTCTACCTGGCCTGACAGAGGGGCACACTTACTTGGCTAACAAGGCACGATACCGGCTGTAAGGGACAGCTACCTGGTTTTGGGCCTACTACCTGGCTATAACAGCATCTAACCTGCTATCTTTCCACAAAGCACGATTATGCAGTTAAGGTGCGGAGTTGGTGTGGCTTTCATGAAGGGGCGTGGCAACCGACAAGATGACGTGTCCATGCAAATTTTCTCTTTGCCGCGCCGCTACGCGCGCCGCTAACTACATTCACCTCTTTTTCGTTTTCAAAAGTGCCAACACTAGTGCTGTTAAATTCAACAAAATAACACACACAGACCTATAATGCACACACTTGGAATGAGACCCATCTAGACCAGTAATCACAATTCTCACAGAAGAGGTAAAGCCCTAAAACATAACTTTTTATATAAAACGATCACAAAACCGTAAATAATTCGACAACCCTAATACACACTAACCCACCTAAGCTAAACACCAATCCTATCCTACCATAACAGATGAATCACGCCCTGATAAGCGTTCCTCAAAACAGGAAACGAGACCCTGATCTATGAAAATGCTACATAATACTCCATCTCGTCCCGACAAGTTTCGAACACACACACCCTCAATATTATTCTGATTCCACCTCAGGGAACATTTTAAGAGAAAAAAATGCATCTCAAGAGGGAGGTATCAAAAGCTAAAGCACCATTTCTACTTCAGACTATTCCAAACATAATCAAGATATGAACAGTGAATAATCAGACAATATCAACAATTTTGACATAGGTGAATAATAGACACCAAGCCAGTAATAGAAGCTGGGTAGAGTTAATATATATACCAAGAAATAACCATGGAAATTATTCTGCCTATCCCACATCATAAGCGACTACCACCATACATAAATGCAGTCCCACAGCCCTCATTAAGGATTTAACTGTAGCCACTGAAATCAGAAAGTGATCTAAAAGATAACCAAAAGTCAGATTAAAACCTTTTAACATTAAAACAAAATTACATATAATAATTCTTTGTGAATAAGAAAAACATTGATGGCAGTTGTCCCTTCAATTAAAAAAAATTCAAGCTTTTCCAATAAAAGGCAAAACGTACTACTCCCGTAAAACGTACCTCCACGTGGCCCTTGCAGCATACGGCATCATTACCTGGAGGGAGCTGATGCAGCCCATACAAACATGTATATCTAGGAGTAGGTAGGACACTGGTAATAGGACTCATATTGCAACGTGACTTGTGTTTTGTGCAAAAGATCTTTACCATAAAACGAATCCTTCACTAGTGAGACAACCACACATTTAACATCCTTACCATTATTAATTAAGGAGGTTTTCTGGCTTCTAGTAAGTGACGGGTCAGCAAAAACTATATAAATGTAAGGGTACAGCCACAAGGCAGACGGTATATTAAAATTGCGTCGATCTCTGTATAAGAATCCGATCCGCTATTTCATCATCTTTGGATGGTTTTGGGGACGGTTCTGTTCTGGTTTGCGATTTCTAGGCACACAAATAACCACTTGAAATTGCACACCTTCCCCTGAAAACCGACGGAAGAATTGTGCAGCGCCAACAGTTATACTCGGATAAAACAAAAACCCACGTGGCTGAAAAGTCCATTCAGGTGGAGTAACTGAATGATTTTTCTAAAAGATCTATGGGATTTCTTTTGTTTTCTTCAGAAAGTTCCATTCACGCAAACCGACTGAAAATCCAACCAATAAACCCTGCTGTGTGGACGTACCCTAATATTTCTGGCAAGAACAGTAGGATGATGCCTCTGGTTTTCTGCAACTCACTTGTCAGGTTTACTGTATAGATTGGGACAGAATGAACAGAGTCATCTCCGTATCAGTTGAAGGTGGATGAATTACTGACCGATCTGATGTACTGTTGAAAGCCTAGATTAGGCAGGATAGACTGGTTATTCTGCGATACTGCCAATCCAAACATCTTAAATGTGGGCAGACATAACTGCTGGCATATATTGTAAGGTTCTGTTACTCTGACTGTCAACAGACCTCAGATTCAAAAATTGCAGTCCCAATCTGGGCGTAATTACACTGAAACATAATCATCTTACTGAATTGTATTTACAAGCACGACCTGGACTTCTCCCGACTTGTCCTATTTTATAAGATCCTATGTTTTCCCTTTATATAACAATTCTGATCTCCTTCTGATATCTCAGTGTATGTGCTGTTCCTCTTTATTCCCTCCTAAAATCTGCAATTACTGAATCTGTCAACTGGGATGCACTTTCCTTACCAGTTTCAGAGAGGTGTGTCCCTGCACACACTGACTGCCGACACTGATTGGACAATGTCAGACTTTGCAGTGAGTCACCTCAACTGGTAACACCCAGCGCAGATTTGGTGAGAATTTCTCTTGGAGACTAACAAAGGAACAGCACACCATAGAGCTTTAAAGCAAAGCTGTCACATTGAACCTGCTATGTGATCTGCGGGCAGCCTGAGATAGAGTAGGAGGAGCTGAGCACACTGATGTATAGTTCTGTGGGGAAAGATTCAGTAGAATCTTTCCCCACAGAAGAGATGGAGCTAGAGAGAGTACAAAGACGAGCAACCAAACTTATAAGGGAAATGGAGCATCTGAGTTATGAGGAGAGTTTAGTAGAATTGAACTTATGTAGTCTTGAGAAAAGATGGCTTCGGGGGGGGGACATGATTAATTTATATAAATATATAAATGGTCCCTACAAAAAGTATGGGGAAAAAATATTTCAAGTGAAGCCCCCTCAAAAGACAAGGGGACATTCCCTTCGACTAGAGAAAAAAGGATTTAATCTCCAGAGGAGAAGAGCGTTCTTTACTGTAAGAACTGTGAATCTGTGGAATAGCTGCCTGAGGAGCTGGTCACAGCAGGAACTGTAGAGAGTTTCAAGAAAGGCTTGGATACCTACCTGGAAGTAAAGAATATCAATGCGTACGTAGCCAAGTAAAATTCTGGATCCTGGCTGGTGGAGGCTCGGGGTCAGAGATATGGTCTCCGCTGGAGCAGATTGGTTCTTGCCTTGTGGGTTTCAGGGCATTAACCAATGGGTAGGCTGGGCTTAATGTCCTTGTCTCCCTCCCTTCACCCACTTTTTCCCCACCCTTGGTTGAACTTGATGGACACGTGTCTTCTTTCAACCGTACTAACTATGTAACTATGTAACCTGTATTTTATTAATTTAAATCCCTGCTTATTTTTACTTAAGGAGTCCAGTGGGCGGCGTTATCACTGACTGACACCCTTTAAAGTATAGAGTGTACAGATACCTGTTAGTCACTGCTGACACCGCCTTAACCCAGAATAAGCAGGGGATTAAAGAATAAAATACAAGTTCTACTGGATCTTTTCCTACACAGCTATATATCAGTCTGTTTAGCTCCTCCTGCTCTATAACATGCTGCCTGCAGATCAGATAGCAGGTTCAATGTGACCGGATCCCTTTAAGGAAAGATGCTCCAGAATTGTCAGTTAATGGAAGCATTAGTACAGTATCTCACAAAAGTTAGTACACCCCTCACATGTTTGTAAATATTGTATTTTATCTTTTCATGGGACAACACTGAAGATATGACACTTTGATATAATGTGAAGTAGTCAGTGCACAGCTTGTATAACAGTGTGAATTTGGTGCCCTCAAAATAACTCAACACACAGCCATCAATGTCTAAACCACTTGCAACAAAAGTGAGTACACCTTTAAGTGAAAATGGACAGATTGTGCCCAATTTGCCATTTTCTCTCCACGGTGTCATGTGACTCGTTAGTGTTACAAGGTCTCAGGTGCGAATGAAGAGCAGGTGTGTTACATTTGGTGTTATCGCTCTCACACTCTCTCATACTGGTCACTGGATGTTCAACATGGCTCCTCATGGCAAAAAACTATCTGAGGATCTGAAAAAAACAATTGTTGCTCTACATCAAGATGGTCGAGGCTATAAGAAGATGCCAACACCCTGACACTGAGCTGCAGCGCTGTGGCCAAGAGCATACAGGGGTTTAACAAGACAGGGTCCACTCAGAACAAGCCCCGCCATGGTTGACTAAAGAAGTTGAGTGCACGTGCTCAGCTTCATATCCAGAGATTGTCTTTTCAAAATAGACGTATGAGTGGTGCCAGCATTGCTGCAGAGGCTACAGTGGGATGGGGTCAGCCTGCCAGTGCTTAAACCATACACTGCATCAAATTGGTCTGCATGGCTGTCGTCCCAAAAGGAAGCCAGCATGCTGGTGTTTTGTGAGATATTGAATGTACTAAAATAGACGTGTCAGAATGGCCACAGGTCTTCTTTAAATGCACTGCCTTAATATGAACCAGAACAAAGAACCCTGTGCCATTGTTATTCCTCCTGGAAAGCTAAAATTAGTTGACAACTGGGTGTTAACACCCACTTGTCAATTGGGTTGTGTCCAGGCACAGTATGATGTCCAATTTGTTCTAGGTTTTAGACTATGTAAGGAAACTCTGTATCGACAAGGGAAATGATGACTTATAAGGTATTTGTTTTTGCAGGAGGAACAAGAGAGGCGCACCACAACCTATAGTTTTATTGTATGGGAACCCAGGCATTTACTAAAACCGGTGTAAGCGTATAGATCTGATTGCAGTGTGAGCTGCTTTAACATTTGTCTCCAAATAAGCATACAAGGGAGTTCAAATGAGCGTAAATCTGTGTCCCGGGCCGCACTCGGTTGTGCCCTTGCAGCCGCAGTAATTGGGTATGGGCAGCGAGTATCATAAGCCTCGTCAGGAAGTTGTGCCCCCATTGATTGGCATAAATGAGTGTTACGGAGACCTCGGTGACAGTATGTAAATGGATTTTTTAAGGCGGCTGTTCATTGGCATGATGTGTGGGATCGATGATGGTCCAGGCAGATGGGAGCAGCAATTTTTCAAAAACAGTTTTCCTTTGTGGTTGTGAGTGTTCAGGTTTGGAGAAAAGCTTCTACGGGAAGGACGTTTCTGCCTTTTATTGGAAAAGCTTGAATTTTTTTAATTGAAGGGACACTGCCATCAATTTTTCTTTTCACAAAGAATTATTATATGTAATTTTTTTAAATAAAAGTTTTTAAATCACTTTTTAAAGTTCCTCTTTTAGATCACTTTCTGATTTCTGTGTCTGCCTCCCCGCCGTGAGCTCTGATGGCACAGCAGTGAGGATTGCTTGGCAGTTCTCTTTCAGGCCGACTATATCTGGAGACGTGTAAGTGTTGTCAGCAGGACCTGATGAGTATGAAGAAAGCTGGAAAGGCCCCAGGCGGCCCACTTATGTGGTGTGCAGATGTGACAACTTCAGCTCAAAATATATGCAAATTGGTTGTCCACCCTACGGTAACTTTACCATATTGGCTTGTAAGTGCCAGCTTGCAATTTTGACTAAAAAAATCTTTATTTTTGTAAATATTTTTAAAGGGAGGCTTAAACGGAATCTATCACCAATTTGTTTCTATACTAATTAAAGCAAGATACTGACATTAACATCCATATTTTGCTGAGCTGTGCACCCCTATATACACCCTGCACCCTATTTTGGCCATAACAGAAGCAGTAATGAGAGCTTTGTCACTGACTGAGTGGCATCTTACTGCAGCAGCAAGCTTCCCCCATTGTTCAGTCTACATAGCACAGTCTGGAAGGTTAAGCTTTCCCCTCCTACAGTTCCTTATCCAAAAATGGAGGAAGCCAAAATCTCTTGTTAGATTTCTGCAAGACTGTTTTTCATACTCACCAATTATTAAAAGCAAGATACAGATAAATATTTTTTCTCTGCTGTTTCTATTTTCTAATTGTAGATTTTTTTTAATTATGTTTTCCGTATAGGATTATGGGGCCGGCCATCTTGCCTGAGCTGCTGTTAACAGCATTTAGAGAGATGCTTTACAGCAGCTTCATGGGCATAGGCGCCTGTGAACAGGAGCAGACCCATTGACTTCTATAGGAGAGTTTTCTGGGCATGCTCTGTGACAAGGTAGAAGTCAGTGTGCAGGTGGGGGAGCTGTGACATCTCCTATTGTGACTGGTGGATCCTGTGTTATCTATACACATTGGTGTCATCTTTCAGTGTAACCCTGCTTGTGCTAATAATGAGGTGCCTACTGAAAAGTTTTCTCTACAGAACAGGAAGTGTCAGACTATTATTAGGGTGCGTTCCCACGGCAAAAACCAAATACTGGTTGGATTTTTTGGCACGCAGGGGGATGACTGGTGTGGCAGGTCTCAGTTCTGAAATTGGCTTTAGTGTATTGTGATTTTATTATGTGGTGCTCCTATGTGAGAGTTGTTTTTTGAGGATATTTTTATAGCACCCCACTTCTTATTCCTCTGGAGTCCATGAAGATCCCGAAACTGAAGAATGGAAGTAGGTTGTTTCCCAAGTGCTGTGAGAGTCTTCGTCCTAGTAGGACCATTTGAGGACCATGGTGGGATTTGTAGTTCATTCTGACTAGAGCTGAACAAGTAGAAGACAATTCAAGAGCAGCTCTGGGCAGTTTTTGGTGTACACAAAAATGTGTTCCCCTGCAGCAAATTTCTAAAATGGCAAGAGGAGTGGGTGTGGTCTTTATGGAGACGTAGTTTATAACAAACTTATTAAAGAGGTCCTGCGTCCCCTCTGACAGGTTTGTTTTAGTAAATCCTTGTGTCCCCTGTGATATAACAATCCTGGAGCCTCTTCTCTTACATCTCTGTGTTGTGCTGTTCCTCTGTTATTCCTCCTAGAAATGTACCACTGAATCTGTCAGCTGGGTGTGACCAATTGGAGACGTGTCCTGCACAGTCTGACATTGGCCCACCAGGGCTGACAGTCAATATGTGCAACGACACACCACTCTAAACACTGGAATGGTCACACCCATCTGACCGGTTCAGGAATACATTTCCAGGAGGAATAACAGAGGAACAGCACAGCACAGAGATATAAGAGAAGAGGCTCCAGGATTGTTATAATACAGGGAACACAAGGGTTTACTAAAACAGATCTGACAGGAGATGTCACAGGTTCTCTTTAATAGGTAAAAATGGTAAAGTGTCATCTGTATTAGGATATGTTCACACGGCGTATCGGCCGGCCCCATTCACATGCCTTGTCAGCGGCCGCGAACAATTGACCTGTCAATTCTCTCACCCCAGCATACAATACGATCGTACAAGGCATAATTCAGAATTCTTTATGAGATCTATGAATTTCCGAAATTTGGGCGGATTTGGATTTGGGCCAAATAACGGGAAATCGAAAACAGAATTAGCGTGTAAAACTCCCCAAAGGGGGGAAAGCATTTATAAATTTTTTTTTTTTCTATTTTTTTTTTTTCCCCCCTCTTGTTTTAAATTCCCCCTTCTTACTTTTTTTTTTTCCCCCTTTCTAAAAAATTTTTTTTTCTTTTTCCAAAACCCCTTATTTTTTTTTCCTTGCATTTCTTTATTTGCTTTTCTTTTCCTTTCTTTTTTTTTTTTCCTTTTTTTCTTTTTTTTTCCCCCTTTTTTTTTTTCTCTATTTCTTTTCTTTCCTCCTTTTTTTTTCTTTTTTTCCCTTTTTATTTTTTTCTTTCTTTTCTTTTTTTCCGGGGCCCCTTTTTTTTTCTTTCTTACATTTTTTCTTTTTTTTTTTTTTTCTTTCTTTTTTTTTTTTTTTTCCTTTTTTTTTTTTTCTTTTTTTTCTTTTTTATTTTTTCCCCCTTTTTTTCCCTTCCCTTTTTAATTTTTTTCTTTTTAATCTTTTTTAAAATTCCTTTTTTTTGTTTTTTTCTTCTCCCCTTTTTATTTTTTTTTTTTCCTTTTTTTTATTTTTTATGGGGGCGATTTTTGGACTGTCTGGGCCCCTTTTGAGGTTTTGTCTGCTCTGAGTGTTTTCTTGTACCTTTCCCCAATATTATAATCTGGTCCGGGCTTTGGTTTTTTTTGCTTTGGCTCCCCGTTAGTACGGACAATTAGTGTATATTGTAATGGGGCATTTTGGGAAAACTTTATAGGAGTAAAAAGTCCTTCCCCGGGTTAAATAAACCTTTGTTACGTATTTTCCTTTTTCCCTACCTTTTGGGCAGTTTTGTATTAACCCTGCTGAGGATTATGTGTTTTTTTGGGACTGCCCCAACTGTTTTCTGTAAGGGCAGTTTCGACCGCATGGGCTTTTAATACAGTATATCCGGCTGGGGGCCAAAAACTAGTTTTAAGTCCTTTAGTGGAAAGGGGGATTCCCAGCCAGGGCAGAATGATAACGGGATGGGCCTATTTGATATTTCCGGAAATAGGGCAATTTAAAGGGAGCAAACCCTTTCAAGGGCAAAAATGTTTATTTTCAACTAGGGAACCCATAAAAAAGGTTTTACCTGTCCGGGGGCATTATGATAGTAGTTATATCCCTGTACATAGGGGGCATATTATAGTAGTATATTCGTACATAGGGGCAGTATTATATGTTTATTTCTTTTTAAACTAGGGGCGTATTAAGAGTTATTTTTTGTACTGGGGGGCAGTATTATAGAGTATATTCTTGTAATAGGGGCGTATTATAGTATTTTATTCTTGTACAAAAGGCATATTATAGTGTTATATTCTTGTACATAGGGCAGTATTAATATTTTAAAAATTCTTGTAATGGAGCATAATAGTGTTATATTTTGTAATAGGGGCAGTATTATATAGTTAATTCTTGTACTGGCAAATTTTAGAGTTTTTTCTTGTACATAGAGGAGTTTTATAGAGTTATATTCTTGTACATGGGGGGCATTTATAGTAGTTAATTCTTGTACATGGGACAGATTATAGAGTTATATTTTTGACAAGGGCATATTATGAGTTATATTCTTGTACATAGAGGCAGTTTAAATTAGTTATATTCTTGACTGGGGGCAGTATTAAGTGTTAATTTTTGTACAGGGGGCAGTTTAAGTGTTATTTTCTTGAATGGGGGCAGTATTATAGTTTTAAATTTTCTGTACAAGGGGGCATATTATAGTTTTATTTTTGTACATAGGGAAGTATTATAGCGTTATATTCTTGTACTAGAGGCAGTATTATAGTATTTATTTTTTACTAGGAGCAGATTATAGTTATATTCTTGAAATTTAAAGGGCAGTATTATATGTTATATTCTTTACATAGGAAAATATTATAGGTTTATTCTTTTCATGGGGCATTTTATGTATTTATTCTTGACATGGGAGGCGTTTATAAGTTATTTTCTTGTACATAGGGGCGTATTATAGTTTTAATTTTTTACATAGGGCAGTTTATAGTTTTAAATTTCTTGTACATGGGGGGCAGTATTAAAAGTTATTTCTTGTAATAGAGGCAGTATATAGTAGTTATTTTCTTAAAACTTAGGACAGTATTAAGTGTTATATTCTTGTACAAGGGGCAGTATTAATGTTATATCTTGTACATAGGGGCAGTATTTATAGTTTATTCTTGTAATAGGGCAGTATTATAGTGTTAAAATTCTTGTACATGGGGGGCAGTATTATAGTGTTATATTTTGTAAAAGGGAGCAGATTATAGTATTATACCTTTAATAGGGCGTATTATAGTAGTTATATTCTTGTACATGGGGGGCATTTTTTAGAGTTTTATTCTTGTACATGGGGGCAGATTTTAGTGTTATATTTTGTAATGGGGGCAGTTTTATGTATTTTTCCCTTTACATGGGGCAGTTTATATTTAATTCTTGACATGGGGGGCAGAATAAATTTATATTCTTGTACATAGGGCAGTATTAAGTGTTATTTCTTTACATAGGCATATTTAGTGTTATATTCTTGTACATAGGGGCATTTTTAATTTTAATTTTTGAAACTAGGGGCAGTATTTAGATTTTTATATTTTTACAAAGGGGTATTATAGTAGTTTATTCTTGTACGGGGGACAGTATTTGTTTTTTATTCTTGTACATAGGGGGCAAAATTTATTAGATAATTTTCTTGACAGGGGGGCATATTAAGTATTTATTTTCTTACATGGGACGTATTATATAGTATATTTTTTGAAACTAGGGCATTTTTTTAAGAGTATATTCTTGTACAAAAAGGGGCAGTATTAAAGTTTTTAAATTTTCTTGTACAAAAGGGCAGTATTATAGTAGTTAATTCTTGTAAAAAAGGGGAGTATTTTTGTAGTTATATTCTTGACATGGGCAGTATTTTTTTTTATTTATATTCTTGTCATGGGCAGTATTATAGAAATTTTTTTCTTGTACAGGGGGCAGTATTTATTTTTTAAAATTCTTGTACATAGAGCAAAAATTAAAATATAGTATATTCTTGACTTTTGGGGCAGTAATTTATAGAAATTTATATCTTGTAAAAGGCAGAAAATTTAAAATTCCCCGTTTTTATATTCTTTTTACAAGGAGACAATTAAGTTTTAACTTGACTTTAACAGAAAATTATAGTAGTTTATTTTGGGTTACATAGGGCGGGAAAAAAATCTTTTAAAAGTATTTTCTTGTAAAAAGGGGGGCAATTATAGTATTTTTTTCCTGTACATAGGGGAAAATTTAAAAATGTTTTTTTCTTTACATGGGGATTTATTATAGTAGTTAATTCGAAAAGGGACAGTATTATAGTTTTTATATCCTTGTACATGGGGGAAGTTTTATAGTGGTTATATTCTTGTAAATAGGGGGAAGTATTGTAGGTGATTACCCTGTATGTGTAGGTAAGGTTAAGTTTAGACCCTTAGGAATTATCCAGGGTCAGGTTTCTCAACCTATTTTGTTTAGTTTCTTTTTTAAGTTTTTATTGTGGTTTTGGTCTAATGATTAATTGATTTAAACAATAGGGAATATTTTTTCCAATACTTGGGTTTTTAAAAATTTGCTTTGTTCTCCTTTTAGAAATAAAATAGTTGCCCTTGGGTTTTCCCTCCCACCTTCCTTGCTCGCCCCTTCTTGCATTCCCTGTAATACCTTCATTAAATCAGTCTGACCAGGTAGTCACCCCCTCTGAGTTCCTGACAGAAGCTGGTCATGAAAAGTCTTAAAGGGGTTGTCTCACTACATTATTCATCTTCCCTCACCTGTTTTTTTGGTTTCATTTAAATTCAGGGGCGTGTTTACGGGCTTCACAATGCAGTAAACCAGTCTGTAGTATAGAAACCCAGTGCTGCAGCCTATCGGGGTCAAAACCGGTCTGTAGCTAAGCAACCATCCCCTTGGCAGCCCTATCAAGGGAAAAGGGAGATAAACAGGGCCTGTTTACAAAAAACAAACAAAAGCTGGCACCCTATCGGGAAGTAAAACTCTGCAGCAAAAAGCAACCATGCTTGGAGCCTATCAAAGTGATCAAAAGGGGTCTGGCTATAGCACCTAGGAGCTGATCAGCCCATACAAAATAGCTGGGAATGGGAGGACACTTTTTAAGGGAATTTGCAAAGGGACTTGTTTTTGCAAAAACTTTAAAAACATAAAAAGCACAACCCCTTGAGGAGAAAACCCCCTTTTAACCTTAACTCGAGTCTTGACAATGCTATACACAACCTCTTGCATCGGTCACTGTAAAAAGGAGTACTGACTGCCCCCCAGCCTAACCCGGGAAATTTTATCTGAAGCTTCCTGTGAAACTGCAGGACGAGACAAGACTTTTAAGAATAAAGACAAAGCATTTAACAAAACCTCCTTTATTCCACCCCATTTACCCATAGTCCTCTCCCTGTACCATTGATTTTAATCAGCTTGTCGGGGAAATTTTGCGAAAAAGGGGGGGGAGTAGCGTTTTTCAGATTATTGGTAAAAATTGGTCTCTCCAGGAGAAGCTGCCGCTCAGTGACCTTGTCTGCGGCTTTGTGTTAATAATTGTTTTTTTTCGAGAGCGGGGCACATGGGGGTTTCTCGCACTCAGTTACTAGGCTACAGGGACAAAGCTCGGGGGCGAAAGAGAGCCGGGTGCCTGGGTCGGGGCCCTTTATTACCTCCCGGGGGCAAACAGGGGCTGGGAACCCAAACCCTTTGTATTTGATTTCCAAAAAAAACCATATGCAAAGAAAACAGATGTAAAAAAAGGTTCTGGAGGCGGCGGCCGACTGCTCTGGGCCAGAAAAGGGGCTGCTCGCCTAGCCCGGCCGCTACAGTGACAGAACCGAGATTCTGCACCGCTACATCCTGGAGCTGTAATCGGCTTAGTGTAGTAGTAATTCAAGAAGGGACGGTGTCACAAAGGGTGGTGTAGAGTACTATGGAGGATCAGTGAGCTCTCCTGTGTGGTGTAGTATAGAGATCTGTCAGCTCTCCTGGGGTGTAGTAAGAGGGTCTGTCAGCCTCCTGTGTGGTGTAGTATAGGACTGTCACCTCCTGTGTGGGGTGTAAAAAAGGGGTTTTTCGGGGGGGGGTCGCCCCCTCCTTTTTGGGAGGGCGTTTTGGGGGGTATCTGTCCCTCCGTTGGTGTAGTTGAGGATCGTCCCCCTCCGTGGTGTAGTATGAGGAACTGTCGTCTCCCCGTGTGGGTAGATAAGGATCTGTTTTCTCCTGGGGTGTAGTTAAAGGGAAACTGTCCTCTCCTGTGTGGTGTAGTTTGAGGTCTTTTAAAACTCTCCTTTTGGTGTAGTATAGGGATCGTCCTTCCGTGTGGTTAGTTAAGGATTTGTCCTTCCTGGTGGTGTATTATAGAGGATCTGTCTCCTCTCCTGTGGTTTTAGTTAAAAAGGGTCTTCAGCTCTTCCCGTGGGTGTTATAGAGGAGCTGTTCCCCCTCCTTTTGTGATGTAGTTAGAGGATTTCTCCTCCCTGGTGTAGTAAAGAGAAGCTGTCTCCCCTCCTGTGGGGTGTATAAGGGGGGGGTTTTTTTTTTTTATAGGAGAGCTGCAGCTCTCCCCTTTTTGTTGGAAAGGGGTTTAATTTTTAGAGGATCTGTCCCTCTCCTGTGGGGGTTTGTATAGAGGAAAAAAAATAGTCTCCTCTCCTGTGTGGGTTAGTATAGAATTTTCCCCTTTTTTTTTCTCTCTCCCCCCTGTGTGGGTAGTATAGAGGATCTGTCTCCCCTCCTGGTTGGTTAGTTAAAAAGGATTGTCACTCCCTTTGGTTTATGAAAAAGGACTGTCCTCTCCTGTTGGTTAGTATAGGGACTGTCAGCTCTCCTGGTGGTGTAGTTAGAAAACTGTCCTCTCCTTTTGGTGTAGTATAGAGGATCGTCTCCTCTCCCTTGGGGGGTTAAAATATAGAGGATCTGTCTCCTCTCCTTTTTGGGGGGTAGTATAGAGGGTCTGTCTCCTCCCTTGTGGTGAGTAAGAGGATCTGTCTCCCCTCCTGTGTGGTGTATAAAGGATTGTCCCCTTCCCCTGTGTGGTGTAGTAAGAGGGTCTGTCTCTTCCCCTGTGTGGTGTATTAAATTTTTTGGGGGGTTGGATCTGTTTTCCTTTTTTTCCCCTTTGTGTGGTGTATATAGAGGATCGTCCTCTCCTGGTGGTGTGTATAGAGGATCTGCCCCTCTCCTTGGGTGTAGATAGAGGATGTGTCCCCTCTCCTGTGTGGTGTAGTATAGAGGATCTTCTCCCCCCTGTTGGTGTAGTATAGAGGATCTGTCCCCCCTTTTTTTTTTTCCCCTTTGTTTGGGTAGTAAAAGGGACTTTTCTCCTTTGGGGGTGGGGTTTGGGGTTTTGGGGGGGGGTTTTCGCCCCCGTGTGGTTAGTATAGAGGATTGCCCTCTCCTGTTTTGGGTGTAGTATAGAGGGCTTGCTTCCTCCTTTGTGGTTTATAGAGGATTTTCCCTTTTTTTGGGCCTTTCCTCTCCTGTGGGTGTAGTATAGAAAATTCCAAAAAATCTTCCTCTCCTGTGTGGGTATATAGAGGACTGTTCCTCTTTGGGGGGGGGTTTTGGTGTTTTTGGGGGGATTAGAGGATTGTCCCCCTTTTTTAAAAAAGGCCCCCGTGTGGGGTAGTATAGGGAGCGTCCTTCCTTTTTTTTTTTCCCCCTTGGGTGTAGTATAGAGGACGTCCTCTTCCCGGTTGGGGGGTTTTGTAGTTTTTTAGTTAAACTGTCCTCTCCTTTTGTGTAGTAAAGAGGTTGTCTCCTCCTGTGGGTGTAGTAAGAGGATCTACATTCATGTAATTTGTCTTTTTCCGCCCCTCCCCCTCTGGTCTGGATATGAGGAGTCCGCCCTTGCTGTGGGCAATGGGGTCGAGACCCTAACAAACAGCTCTGGTCGCCGGGTTCCGGGTAGCTTGTGCCAGAAAATGCAACTTCCCCGCGCGGGCCCTTCCGCGGGGAAAAATTTGGGAAACCAGGGGTTTGTTTATGGAAAGTTTCGTGATTAGAGGCGCTTTTTTGTCCCATGATTGTGACCCCCGTGAAACCCGCAATCCCTAAAACCCCAGGACTGCCAGCACTGAACACGACGATGTATCTCACTTTACTGTGTGATACGTCCCTTTGGGAAAGGCCCCAATTGAAAGTCCTGCCTGTTGTAAATGAGGGGTGAGGACGGCATATAGAGAATAGGGGGCGTTCACACAGCGTTTCTTGGCGCTTGCGCACGTAGTCCACCTCCAAATATGATTTTTGACGTGTACCACAACCAAGTTTAGGAGACAGATAATCTGCCTCGGACAGTCAGCGCCATTTCCTCATCTGAATTCCGTGCTGACAAGTGAGGAATTTTCGCTGTTTCGCTTCTGACCCTTTCAGCGTCGATAATACATTGGGTGAACTTTACCCTTAATGGGTAATGGGCCTAGGTTATCAGTAGTGTCTAATAACTGGACTGTCTTTGTTGCCCATAGGAACTAATCAGAGCTCAGCTTTCACTTCTTGTCCTAATTTGGCAAAACAAAAGTTGAGCTCTGATTAGTTCCTATGACCTGTGATTGGTTGCTATGAGCTTTTATGGGTTGCCATGAGCTCTGATGTGTTGCTATGGGTGCTGATTGGTTGCTATGGGCTCTGATGGGTTGCTATGGGCGCTGATCGGTTGATATGGGTTCTGATTGGTTACTATGGCCTTTGGGTTTCTTTAGACTGATTTGGGTTTCAAGGCTTTTTTTGGTTGCTAGAGCCTATGGGTTGCTATTTTGGGCGCGATTGGGTTGCTATGAGCTTGAGGGTTGCTATGGGCTCTGGTTGCTGTGAGATCTGATTGGTTACCATAGGCTCTGATTGGTTGCTATGAGCTCTGATGGGTTGCTATGGGCGCTGATGGGTTGCTATGGGCTCTGATGGGTTGCTATGGGCTCTGGTGGCTGTGAGATCTGATTGGTTACTATAGGCTTTGATTGGTTGCTATGAGCTCTGATGAGTTGCTTTGAGCTCTGATTGGTCGCTTTGAGTTGTCATTGTTTTCTATGGGCAACAAAGACAGTTTTAATGCTAGATAAGACATTTAGGGCCACATGTATGAAAACTGTCCAGGTGTAAAACTCATTTTGTTCCCCATAGCAACCAATCAGAGCCCTTATTAAGCATTGAAAGCTCCCCTCTCATTTTTCCATAGCACTATATGAAATTAAAGGCGTGCTCTGATTGGTTGCTATGAGATCTGATTGGTTGCTATGAGCTTTGATTGGTTCCTATGGGCTTTGACTGGTTGCTGTGGGCTCTGATTGGTTGCTATGGGCTCTTATTGGTTGCTATGGGCAACAAAATGAGTTTTTGACCTATGCAGTTTTCATACATGTGGCCCTTAGTGAGTGGATTGCTCACCTTGGTATGATGTATATTTTGTACTAATCAGTCTTTCCAGTGTACGGATAGCTCCAGGAATCGCGGGGTCAATCATATATAATCCAAGCAAATAGTGAACCCAGCACCCGATGATGATGATTAAAATCTCGTATATTTATTCCATAAGTAATAAATTAAAACATGGTTTTCTTAATGAGATGATGCACAGCCTCAGCAAATGCATTTCGAGCAGAACCTGCCCTTAAATGTTGCTGCCTGCAACTGTCATCCAACTCTAGCTAAAAACAAGTCTCGCTGTTAGGCTATGTTCACACGGCTTATTTCGGGGCGTATTTACGGACGTATTTACGTCCGCAAATACGTCCCGAAATACGTTTCAAATAATGAACAATTAGATTAGCATTGATTCCAATGTAAAATACGCCTCGTCGTATTTTCGCGACGTATTTGCGGGCGTAAATACGTCCGTAAATAAGATCGTAAAATAAAGTCCCTGTCACTTTTGACCTTTTTTCGCAACGTAAATCCCCATAGTAAAAAGGGGGAATGTTTTTTACACGCGAAAAAACGCGCCACACTTTGTGACACGTATTGAAACGTATTTCGGGACTTTATTTTGGCCCGAAAATACTTTCCGTAAATACGCCCCGAAAAAAAGCCGTGTAAAAACATACCCTTTGGGCCCTATTTTTCACACGGCAAAACAGGGGGACTTTTAAATTACCCCCCCACAATTACCCCGTGTGGCCGGGGCGGGAGCGGTTTGGCCCGGGCACCTCCCCGGGCCCCATAGACTTTCAATGCCAGCGCCGCGTTTTGTATAATGCACTTATCCCCCCCCCGCGGGGGATTCCCCCCGTGAAGGGAGGAACGTAATCCATATTCTCTAGGAACTGTGGTTTTACCAAAGGGGACGGGGGAACGTTTTCAGCCCGTAATTGGCGCCCCTCTGGCGCGTAAAGACGGGACCAAAAAAAAGGGCCCTTTTTAACCCCGGGGTAAAAAGGGCCCTTTAAAGGACAGTTTTCATAAGTAAACCCCTTGGTCACGGGTAAATTTCTGACAAGAAACCCCCCACCCAAACCCATGGAAAAAGACAATGAGTAATAGTTACATAAACCGTAAATTTAGACTCCTAATTCTTAAAATCAGAGAGGTAACCAGTGCTCAAAATTTCGGCAAATTATATATATTTTTTTATTTTGGATAGTGCAGGAAAGTGTTAACACCCCTTTTACATTGGATTTGCTGTCTGTGACCTTGTATAGAAGATTTCACCTCACTTTGTCTCTCATGCGCTGCTGTCCACCCGGGAACTTGTTGTTCCACAGCTACCAGCTGCGGGGGAAAATTGGAAAAAAAAAGGTTCAGCATGCCCAGGCAAAATTTTTAAAAACACATGAAAAAGCCCCCTTTTAAATTTACAAACAGGGGTGGGGGGGAATGCTGGCTTTGAGTTCCAAAAAACAAACAATTACCAGCATAATAAAAACGTACAAAATTGTTGGATGCTTTTATAGTTTGGTACTGTATTTTTTAATTAAAAGGCAGATGGGGGTGAGGAGACTGTAGTAGTAAGAACAGACATGCCGCGCCCCTTAAGTCTCCATTCGATACTAGGAGACAGATGTAATGAAAGATCCACAGCACTCACCAGCTTTGCGTTTCAACCCCTAAAAGGGAATCTGTCAGCTTTTTTTTTTTAAAAATTAAAAAATAAGAATCTGCTCCATCCTCTTTACTTCTTATCCATTTTTATTTTTTATTGGAGATTTCTCAATTCTTTTCTCTTTATAATATTATGGGGGGCGGCCATCTTCCCTTTGACCCCGTTTTTAAACACATTTAGAGAGTTCCCTTTGCAGAAAGCTTCATTGGAACCTTTAACCCCCAAGAGCAGACCCATTGACTTTAGGGGAAAGCCCCTGGGAAGGGGTTTAAGTAAACGGGAGGGGGAGGGGGAGGAGCTGTAACATTTCCTATTTTTCTGGGGGTTTCCCTTTGGTTTTTTTTACACGTCACCTGTCGTGAAAAACCCTTGCTTGTACTTTTAATAAGAAAGACTATAAAAAATCTCCTCTCTACGGAACAGGAAGTATCAAAACTATTTTTAGCCCAAAATGAAAAACGGGCAAGACTTCAGAATGTTTTAAAAATTGAAAGTGATATAAAAAAATTAAAAAAAAAAAAAAAAAACCCTTAAAAAATGTGTTTAACATAAAAACATGAGTTAAACAATAATTTTTTTTTTTGATGACACTTTCCCCCTTTAACAAACTCTGGACGTAAACTTATTTTCCATTTCCTTAAAAGAAAAAAAGGTTTCCCCGGCCCGCTCGTTATTTAAACCCCCAAGCTCACGAGGAGTTGAGAAAAAGATTTTAATGGGATAAACAGCTCATAAAAAGGTTTTACACCCATGGGAAAACATGCAAAAATTAAAAAAATAACAAACGCGTTTTTCCGACGGTCCCGCCGGTTTTTGGGCGAAAAAGGGCGTCTTTTAGTGTTTTTAATTTTTGTATTTTTCTAGGGGTTTTAAAACCCTTTTTTTATGAGTTTTTAAACCCCATTAAACATCTTTTTCTCTAACTCCTCGTGCTCCCTTGGAGATTTAAATAGCGACCCGGGAACCATTTTTTTTCTTTTAATTTCCCCTTTTGTTTTTTACCCGCTGCCCCGAAAATTTTTTTGTGGCTTTGGGACAAGTTCCAGGGCTGCCGCAATGGACCAAATTGTGACCTAATGTTCCCTATGAGATTTTGGGGCTCTAGACTATTTTGCACAACCTTTTCCGGGTGACCCCACTTATCGGTATCTCACCAATTTTTTATGTACAAAATTTTTTTCCCCAAAAAGGAGGGGCCCCTCGTTTTTTCCTTTCTTTACTTTCCACGGTAGGGGGTTTTTGCAGGGGATCGTGCAGCCATCCTCTACACCACAGGGGGTAAAAACTGGGGCCCCTCCAGCTTTTGGGAAAAACTACAACCCCCTCAATCCCCACTGTTAAAGATTATACAAATGCATTTGGGATTGTATTTTTCCCAACAGCTGTAGGGCCGCATTTTTTTGCCCCCTTTGCTTTTTACAAAACCCAATGGTGACAGCTGCTAATTGCAGTTTAAAACACCCTTTGCCGCCCCCAAACCCGGGGTTTTTAAACCCCCATTGGGATGCCGCGGGGGACTGGGGGCCGTGGTTTTCTAAAAAAATGAGAAACAATGCCGTGCACCTTCCCCCTTCCGTTTGGGGACATCTTGGGGGAGAGATCGCTGTGTCCCGATCACTTAACATGGCAGCTGCGGAAGGCTTCCATCGCCGCCATGTTCTCTGTTTTACTACTTCCTGCCCAGACAGGAAGTAGTAAATAAGCCATGTGAACATACCCTAATAATACAGGAGTATCTTTTATGAGAATATTGGGCTGGTCCTCTGTTATTCCTCCTGGAAATCTAGAAATAAATTAAGTGAGTGATACCAATAGACTACCCATTATAATACTGTCTGCCCATAGGGTATAACATAAGGTTTTACTCAAAATCGACATATTTTTTAGTACGGTTGTCAGCATTTCTAAACCCTGGCAAATAATAAAAAGTACACCGCTTTGCCTCATGGTTCTTTGCTTTGTGATAAGCTATGGCCACCCTACAGCTGTGTATAGGGACACACCCCATGGACGAAAAAGTGCTGAGACCCGTTTGTCAATTTTTAAAAAAAAATTTTTTCCCAAAGGAAGAAAAAATAGGGGAAAAAACACAAAACCTGAAAAAAATTGTCCCCAAAAAAATTTCCCCGGGGGGAATACAAGTATGTACTAAAACAGGCAGGACCGGGAAGGTGACGGTCCAGCTTTTAATTTGTTCGGAAAAAGCGCCTTTTTAAAATTTTTCATATAGTTTGTGTTTGAATTCATTACCATTTTCATGAGCTCTGCTTGTTTTCATAAATTTTTGACATTGTTTACAGCCTGTTGAAACTTTTTGAAATGGGGGTTTCAAATTTTTTCCCCCCAAATTTTTTTTTTATTTTTTTTTTTTGGGGAAAAACCACCAATTTTTGCAAAACCCCACCCGTCCTTTTGGAATGGTTTTTGGGTTTTGTTCCCCCCCTCCCCCAAACCCCCAGCGGGGGGGGGGGGGGAAGGGTTTCCCTAAAAATGTTTCACCCCAGTTCCCTGGGGGTTAATTAAAGTCTTTCGGCTTTTTTAAGGGCCTTTTCGTTCAAAAGGTTTTTTTTTCTTTGGACGGATTGAGGGCACAAAGGGGGGCGCCCCGGAAATTAGAAAAACTTTTAGTTACCCCCCAAAATTTCCCTTTTTGCCCCGGGGAAAACTTAAATTTGGTTAATTCCCCCCCCTCCAAGGGTTTTTTTTTTTTTTTTTTTTTTTTTTTTTTTTTTTTTTCATTTTTTTTTTTTTTTTTTTTTCTTTTTTTTTTTTTTTTCCCCCCCCTTTTTTTTTTTTTTTTTTTTTTTTTTTTTTAAAATTTTTTTTTTTTTTTTTTTTTTTTTTTTTTTTTTTTGTTTTTTTTTTTTTTTTTTTTTTTTTTTTTTTTTTTGGTGTTTTTTTTTTTTTTTTTTTTTTTTTTTATTTGGCTACTTTTTTTTTTTTTTGTTTTTTTAAAATTTTTTTAATTTTTTTTTCCTTTTTTTTTTTTTTTTTTTTTTGTTTATTTTTTTTTTTTTTTTTTTTTTTTTTTTTTTTTTTTTTTTTTTTTTTTTTTTTTTTTTTTTTTTTTTTTTTTGTTTTTGGCAAACCCCCAAAACACCCAATGTAAATACGGCGCATACCGTACGCACCACAATTACGCCGTGTGAACATAGCCTTGGGCCTGTCCCCCCGCAGTGAAAAAAAAAAACGACCTAAAAACCCAAATATTTAAAAACGTTAAAAAAACTTTTTTTCTGTCCTCGCCAGGTAAAAAGACGAAAAAACGTAGTTTTTTCCCCGCTTTTTAAACAACTTTTGGTTGTAACCCCCCCCCTACAAAGGGGGATTTTAAAGAACATTTTGCACCCTAAAGTAATCTTGTAGTCATTTATGGACTTTGGTGTAAAAAAAATTTTTTGGTTTTTGTCCCCCCAAAAAATTCTTTTTTTTTTTTTTACGGTTTTTTGGCGTAAAAAAACCTTTTTTTTACGGTTTTTGGTTCAAATTTAAAGTTATCTTAAATTTTGTCCCCAAAACCCAAACGTTTTTGTGCAAAAAAAACTTTTTAATTTAA
Source organism: Phyllomedusa bahiana (assembly GCA_025379985.1). NCBI lineage: Eukaryota > Metazoa > Chordata > Amphibia > Anura > Hylidae > Phyllomedusa > Phyllomedusa bahiana. Next base: position 99,853 of record JAODAL010002401.1, on the reverse strand, counting down.
GATTTTGGCCTAAATAGATTGGACCCCGCTTTTGTTCAAAAAAATATTTTTTTTAAACCCAATTTTTGGGGCGCTAAAATGTTTTTTTTTTTTTAGGGGGATTTTGGCGCTAAAATACTTTTTTACAGTTTTTGACGCTATTAAGGGTTTTTCTCATTCTGCCAAAAATACATTTTTTTAGGGAAAAGGCCGAATTTGTAGCAGCGAAAGCGAGATAACTTTATTAGCGTTCAAAATCCGTAATTAAAGTATTTTAGCGCCAACAACCGTAAAAAAAAAAAAAAACATTTTAGGGAAAAAAAAAAACTTTTTTAAAAAAAAAATTTATTTTAGCGCCAAAATCCGTAAAAAATGTATTTTTAGCGACAAAAGCAAGATAACTTTAATACCCCCAAACTAATTTTTGGGTCAACAGGACTGTGTTTCAGTCTTCGCATAAGTGTACTAATGTCTCTTTTGTGTTGGACTCCAGACACAGAGCTGGTGTCAGCTAATGGCTTTTTTTTTACAGTGTTGAATTCTTGAGCACTAGATACACTTTGCTGTGTGAGCAGGATTATATCAGCTGAGGGTTTGTTACAGTGTTTCAGTCTAGGCATAACAGTGCTGATTTTGCTTAACTCCAAAACACACTGTGTTTTCAGGCCCTTTTTTTTTTTATCCTAGGTATAAGGCATGTCCCAGGGCCGTTTTAAAAACAGCACTAGGGGCCCCTGGGCAGGAGGTTAAACTGCCCCCACCCAAAAAAAAAAAAAAAAAAAACTAAAAAAAAACAAAAATAAACATTCCCCACCCGGTCACCATTCATGACAGAGATTTTTAGAAAACTGAGGGAATATAAAAAGCAAAAAAAACCCCTGACACGGGGGGACCCCCCCGGAGACTCCTGTCGTCAGTTTTTCTCTGAATCGTTCTTTTTCCCTTTTTTTCCTTTCTCCTTCCGTCTAGGGCCGACATGAAAGCCTTGTCCCGGCCCCCACTCGTCCCTGAAGAAAACGCAAAACATCTCCGAACCTCACTTTATCAAACTTTCGCTGTGATTCCCACCTTTTTTTATGGGCGCCCCACATTTGTAATAGGTAGTACATAGGGTTTCCCCAAATTTTGAAAAAAAGAAAAGGCCCGGAGATTTTTTGAAGGGGGGCGCGGGAGCGCGCCGCGCCAAAAAAATTTTCATGGGCCCGGCCCCTCTTTTTAGAAAGCCACAAACCCCCTCCACCTAACTGCAATAACGGCTTTGGAAGAAAACCACGTAGTGCCCTTATAGCCAGGAAATTAAAACCCCCCCAAAAACAGGTAGTTTCCCCCCTTTCAGGCAGGTTTGATTTCCCCCTTGAAAGGGAAGTAGATGCCCCCATGTAGCCAGGGAGGGGCCCCCTTTGTTTTTGCCAGGGAGGTTGGGCCCCCCCCTTTTTTTCCCAGCCCAGTGCCCCCCCTGTTGGGCCCGGGAGTGCCCCCATTTTTTGCCAGCTAGTGCCCCTTTTGTTGCCCGGTAGTGCCCCCATTGGGTTTCCCCTAGTTGCCCCCTTTGGTTTCCAGGGAGATGTCCCCTTAGTTGCCCGGTATTGCCCCCATTGTTGGGCCCGGGAGTTTCCCCCATTTTTTGCAGGTTGTGCCCCCCCTCTGTTGCCAGGTAGATGCCCCCTCTGTTTTCCAGGGAGTGCCCCCCCTGTTGCCAGGTAAATTTCCCCCTCTGTTCCAAGGGAAAGGGGCCCCCCTTTGGTTTGCCCGGTAGGGCCCCCCTTTTTTGCCCCGGGAGTTTCCCCCTTGTTTGCCAGCTATTTCCCCTCTTTGCCAACTTGGGCCCCCCCTTTTTTGCCAGGTAATGGGCCCCTCTGTTGCCAAAGGGAGATGTCCCCTCTTTGCCCAGGTATTTTCCCCATTGTTTTTCCAGGTAGATGCCCCCCCCTGTTGCCAGGTTTGATGTCCCCCCTGTTTTCCATTTGATGTTCCCCATTTTTGCCAGGGAAGGGGGCCCCCATTTTTGCCGGTAGGTTCCCCCATTGTTGCCCGGGGGTGGGCCGTAGTTTAAAAAAAAAAAATAAATAAAAAACTTATTACCAGATTTCCTTTCCCCTTTCCACTCCGGGGGGGGGCCCCCTGGCAGCAGACTACAGGGCCGCGGGCGGGCGCGCGATGACGTCATCAATCGAGCGCCTGCCCCGCGGCCTTTTCCGGGAGCTGAAAAAGACGGGATCATTTGATCCCAGTTTTTCAGCCCCCGGCCCGCCCGCTTTCACCGCGCGGTGCAGGGAGGGGCCCTGGAAGGCTGCATGGGGTGGGGCTTGACCCGGCCCTCAGCCCCTTTGATGAGGGGGCCACAGGCCGGCCCCCGGGAACCCCGGGGGCCCCCCAAGGGGAAACCCCAGCCTCCCCCGGGGACGCTCGAGCCGGCGTTTCGGCCCCAATCCCCGGGTGGGCCCCCCCGGGAAGCCCGGCTGTCGCTCCACTGGGGCAGGGGAGGCGGCTGCCCGGGAGGGCCCCCAAGATCGTGGGGCCCCCCGGGGAGTGGCCCCACCCCCCCAAAGGAAGGACGGGCCCCCGGCTATGGGTTTAAATGCAGGGACAAAAAAAAAGACCTGAAAACGAAATTTCTAAAAAAGGGTTTAAAGAAACTGAGTTTTTGTCCACTGGCCCTTTTAAAAGCACTGAAAAAATCCGTTTTTTTTGGGGTTTTTTGTTTTTTTGGGAAGTTTTTTGAAACGTTTTTTGGAGCGTCTTTTCTCTGCTTTTTAATTATGCACAAATTAAAAACCCTTTGGGTGTAAAATAGGGCCCTACAGGTGGAGTTTTGGGTATGTTACATGCTTTAGAGAAAAAAAAGGCCCCCAAAAACGGCCGGGGCTTTCTCTTTATGGGAGGGGCCGCGGGTTTTGTCCCCTTTTTGCAAAAGCCGCGGCCCCTTCTCGTTTCCCGCGCCCCCCCCCTACAATAGCATTGTATGGGAAGACGTCCCCCAGAAACGGGAAAAACACCGGCGTATTATTTCGATGTTGAATTTAAAACGCCGCTGCCCAAAGAACCCGGGGAGAGAAAAAAAGACTGTGAGACAGCAACTCTTTTTTCCCTTTTGCCCTCTATGGGAAACCCCACGACGACGTATCTCTGGGGCTTTTTAAAAAAGAAAAGCGCCCGGGGGATACGATCGTTTAAACATGTGCAGGTGGACATAGCCTTAACATGTTTTAAATAGTCACTTCCTTTAGGTCACTGTAGCCCTGTGACAGATTTTTTTTTTCCTTTTTGTGAGGTGCTGCGTGCCAAAAAAAGTAAAAAAAACCCTATTTTTTGGGGTTAAAAGCGAGTTAACATGAAATTTGCCCAAAATCGTAAAAAAAAAAATTTTTTAGTGGGCAAACCCTAAGAAAGCGTATTTTTTGCGCCAAAAATCCGTAAAAAAACCCTAATTTTGGGGGTCAGAAGGGGAGATAACTTAAACGTCAAAATCTTTTAAAAAAAAATTTTTTAAATGTCCCAAAAAAATTTAAAAAAAAGGAAATTTTAAAGGGGGGGCAGAGGCAGATAAAAAAGTTATTAGCGCCAAAATCTGTAAAACAAAATTATTTCGTGCCAAAAATTTCCCTAAAAAAAAAAAGTATTTTCCATCAGTAGCGAGATAACTTTTTTAGCGCCCAAAATATGTTTAGAAAAAGGGTTTTAGCATCAAAATCGTAAAAAAACACGATTCGATGCCAAAATCTGTAAAAAAAAAAGTTTTTTTTAGCGAAAAATTTTAATTTTCGCAAAAAAACGTTAGCGACCCAAAAACATGATCATTTTATTACAAAAGGGACAAAAAAAAGGGCCCCTCAACACTTGTATGCAGATTTATTAAAGGGATAACCCCTTTGGGTTTCAAAACCCCTTTTTAGGGTGGGGGCTTGGGTTTCCTGGGAAAGGGGTTTTTATTGAAAAATCGCGGCAAAAAACGTCCGCCGCTTTCCATAACTCCTGTATAAATTTTCTGCCCGGGCCGGGGTTTTTAGAGCATGTTGCAAAAAACGACCATAAAAAAAAAAGAGCAGAAAAAAGAGCTCGTGGAAAACAGCCCGGAGGTCCTTACATAGATTTTAGGGAGATGGGTTTTCATCGTTTTTCCAGCGTTTTTAGGGAAAACGAAAAACGCTGGAAAAAAAAATGAGTTTTTCGTTCCCGTGGAGACGAGCCAAAGGGCCCTGTTCACAAAGGCTTATTTAAGGCAGATTTTTTGGGGCCGGATTCGCTCGGCAAAAACTGGCGTGAATTTAAGGGGGGGGGCCGGCCGCGGCCCGGGGGGCCCCCCACCCCCCCCGGCCCCCTAGACTTGGGTTTTTCCCGCCGCGTCCGCGCCGAAAAAAAAGTGCATTTTCACTTTCTCCCCCCCCGGCCGGGTTCCCGAGCGGGGGGGAGCGACGGGTTTCCCCTGTTTCTTTTGAAGCAGTGGATTACCCAATGAAAGGGAAAGGGTTGGGCCGTCCCGCACGCAAATCCGGCGCCAGAAAGGCTCCCAAACCGCGGCCCAAAAAGCCGTGGCGGGGGCCTTTCAAATATAGTCTCACTGTCTTGGTCTCTGGATACACTTTGCTCTGCGAGCAGGACTATATCAGCTGAGGGTTTGTTGCAGTTTATCAGTCTAGGCATATCAGTACTAATATCTCTTGTGCCTTGGACCCCAGTTATATCTTGCTGAGCAGGAATATATCAGCTGTGGGTTTGTTGCAGTGTTTCAGTCTAGGTCTAAAAAGAACCCTTTTTGGCTGAAAGGGTTTTGGTTAGCCAAAAATGCTAATGGGCTTTTGTGTCTTGGACTCCCCGGGTTTTATCTTGGGGAGCAGGATAATCAGCTGTGGGTTTTTTACCCGTGTTTTAAATTTTAGGTAAAAGGTTTTAATTTGACTTGTGTCTTTGGGCTTAGTACATTTTGCTTTGTGAGCAGGACTATATCAGCTGAGGGTTTGTAACATTGTTTTGTCCTGGGTATAACAGTACTCGTGTCTCTTCTGTCTTGCACTTTGCTGTGTCGCAGGAAATACTTCTTAGGGTTTGTTTTCAAGGGTTTTAGTCTAGGTTTTCATTTTTTTCAAAAACTGTGTCACAAGGGGTTTTATCAGTGAGGGGTTTTTTTCCCAAAGGTTATCCTAGGTATAAAAGCAAAAAAAGTCTCTTCTTTTGTTCCCCTGACCACTTTTTCTTGTGAACAGGAAATATATTTCCCCTGGGGGTTTTTTGCAGTGTTTTTATTCTATATAACACACTGATGTCTCCCAGTGTCTTGAAAAACCCAAATTTTATCTTGGTGGGCAGGGAAAAATATCAGGGTGTGGGTCTGTTACAGTGTTTCAGTCTAGGTCTAACAGTACAAATGTCTCTTCTGTCTTGGACTCAATATACACTTTGCTCTGTGAGCAGGACTAGCTCAGCTGTGGGTTTGTCACAATGTTTCAGTCTAGGTATAGTCGGACTCCAGACACAGGTGAGTTAGCAAGACTATATCAGCTGAGGGTTTGTTACAATGTTTTAACTTAGGCATATCAGTACTGTCTCTTCTGTCCTGGACTCTAAATAAACTTTGCTGTGTGAGCAGAACTATATGAGCTGAAGATTTGTTACAGTGTTTCATTCTTGGACTTAAGATACACTCTGCCGTGTGAGCAGGAGGGTTTGTTACAATGTTTCACTCTACATAGTAGAACAGTGCTAATTTCTGTCTTGGACTCCAGAGACAGCTGTGTCAGCAGGACTGTATCAGCTGAGGGTTTGTAACAATGTTTTATCTTAGGCTTATCAGTACTAATGTCTCTTCCCGGATGTACTCCAGGGCACAGTCGCGGTATAGCAGGGGCTATATCCCGTGTGGGTTTGTTCCATTGTTTCAGTCTAATCCCTAACGTACTCATTTTTTGTTTTTGCTTCATCTTTAAAAATGTGGAGCAGGGGGTACAAACAGCTGAGGGTTTTTTTACATGTTTTAAATCTAGGCATAATGTTACTAAATTCTGTCGTGGACTCCAGTTACAGCTTTGTCAGCAGAATTGTACCAGCTGAGTGTTTGTTACAATGTTTCATTCTAGGCATAACAGTACTTATGTCTCCCCTGTCCTCCTATCTTGGAGTCTGGTTATAGCTTCGTGAGGGGATTTTTATCTTTTTGATTTTTGGGTTCCGAGATAAAAAAGAAATGTCAAATTTTGACGCAACCCAGGGGTTTTTTTAAAACCCAAAAACGGGTTTGGGGGAAATGTTTGTTTACCCTTTTTTAGGGGAAAGCGGGGCTAGCCCCTGTTTTTGTTTAAAAGGGGTTTTCACTACATCGTTTTCATTTTTTCCTCTTTTCCGGGTTCTTTAAAATTTCTTTTTTTAAATTTGGGTTTGATTTTTTAGGGCCCTTCATGGCTAAAAGGGCCCCTTGCAGTAAACAAGTTTGCTGGGGAAACCCCCCAGGTTGTAAGTTTAATAGGGGAACCCAATGGAAGGCCATCTTATTTGGGAGATCAAAATAAAAGGTCTGTAGCTATAGCAAACCAGTGCTGGCCCCTTTAGGAGAGATCAAAAAGGTCGGGTGCGATAGAAAAAGGTTTGGGGAGTTTATAAGGGAAGATAAAAAGGGTCTGTAGCTATAATGGGGGCCCGGAAAAGAGAAGGGGCTGGAAAGCCTATCGGGAAAGGAGATCAAACAGGTTGTGCTATAGCAAACCAGCGTGGCCCCTATCGGGAGAGATCAAAACAGTTTCTGAGTATGGACAAACCAGTGCGGGCCCAGCCATAAAGGATAGATCAAACGGGGTCTTTACCCTATAGTGACCGCACTGGCAGCCTATCGGGGAGAGATAAAACCCAGGTCTGTAGAAATAGCAACCAAAATTAGCTGATGGGGGCCCATACGGGGAGGGGTTTTTCTGGGAAATTTGGTGGGGAACCACTGTTTCTTATTTTTTAAAGTTTGTAAGGCCAAAAGGAAGGGACGGACGCCCCATCCATTTCAGCCTATTGTGCAAAGGGGTTTGTTGATCCAGAGGGGGGCAAAAAACCCCCAAATTGAGGTAGAACCCAATTGCCTCATTTTGGGGGAAAAATTTCCTTTCCCCGGGTTTTCCAATCTGGCAATGGGAAAAAATTCCCTGGTTTCAATGCCCCCCTTTCCAAAACCCCCGGGGGTTTACTAAAAATTTGGTTTTTTTTATTACGCTCCAAAAAATGCACCCCCAAACCCCTTTTTGAATTTCTTTTAAAGTAAAATTCCCCCTTGAAAGTTCCCGGGCCCAGAGAATTCCATAGTCTCATGTTTTAAAATAAAGAACCCCCTTTCTATGTTTATGTAAAAAAATTTCTTTCCTCAAGAGGGAAAAGGGGATCCCCCTTGTTCAAAGGTCAGCCGGGGTATAAAAAAAATTTTTTGGGGAAGATCCTTTTTTTTAAATTTTTGATGTTTTTAAAAATTTTTTATGCCCCCCGGGAAGCCTTCTTTTCTCTAACAAAATTTAATTTAATTTTTGGGTATGAGTCCACCCATTTTTTTTAAATTATTTTTGTTGCCGCCTTTGTACCTTTTCAAGTTTTTAAAAATTGTCTTTCCTGTCCCAATGGTCCCCAAAAAACTGTACACAATTTTATTTTTCCCATGTTTTTTGGTAAAAAACCTAGTGAATTTGTTTAAAATTTTTTTGGGGGGGAATATTGCCCCCTTTATGGTGGCCCTATTTTTATCCCCTTTTTAAATTTTTCCAAATTTTAAAAACCCCCCTTATCCTTTTTTTCTTTCCTTCACCCTTTCCCCTGACCTAAAACCTTGTTTTGTTTTTTAAAAGTTTAAAAGGGTTTTTACGGGTCAACAGGGCCCAAGATTTTTCCCAAAAAGTCCCTTCCCCCACCCCCAAAATTTTCTCTTTTTTACCCCCTGCCTATTTCCCCATCCCCCCAGGGTTTTAGTTTTGTAAATTGATTTTTCCTCCCCCTTAAAAAATTTACAATTCAATATTTCCCCCTGTATTAAGGGACCCCCCTTCTCCCCCCTTTTCCCTTTCCCCAAAAGGGTCCCTTCCCTTTTTCCCCCCCTTAACCCCCCAAAGGTTTCCCCCTTTGGTTTTAAATAAAAAACCATTTAATTCCTTTTAAAAAATTGGGTTGTTGAAAATTTTATTTTTTAAAGAAGCTTAAGGGGGGTTGTTTCCCCCCCCCAAGAAGGGAGGGGGGGATTATTTAATTTTGGGTTTTAAAGTTTTTTTCCCCGTGTAGATCCCAAAATGGGAAAAAATTGTTAAAAAAAAAAAGGAGGTTAGGGAAAAATTTCTGACCCTTGTGGTACCCCACTAGTAAACAGGGTTTTCCAGTCTGAGTATGTCCTTTAAATTTTAAACCCTTTGTTTTCTATAAGTGAGCCGTTGCTTACCCAAACTTGCACACATTTTCCCCCAAAGTCCAAGCTTCTCATTTTATTTCCAACCTTTTATGTGGCACCGTATCAAATGCTTTAGGAAAAAATCTAGAAAATATGACATCCAGTGCCTCACCCCGATCCAGTCTAGCACTGACTTCCTCATAGAAGCTGATGAGATTAGTCTGACAGGACCGATCCTTCATAGACCCATGCTGGAACGCTGTTAATGGACATATATTGCAAAGTGACTTGTTTTTGTAAGATCTTTAACATACAAAGCAATCCTTGTAGTGAGACAGCCCTTTTAATAACTTCCCTATGGTCCTGAATTGCATCGATGTATCACTACATAGCCAGGTGCCACCATATTGGTTGTCACCCAGCTTTCCCAGACACAGATCTACAAAAGAAACAGCTGAATTGGAAAATAGTGGAGGTCTGTAAATAAAATGTGATGGCTTTCAGCCGGTGATGGGCCGACCACTGTGACAGCAGTCTGTTAGCAGACGCGGGGGGTATCATGTTTGGCGGAGGTGGCAGCAGTATTCTGCGACAGGTGCAGGTGCAGGATCTCCCAGCAGGCTCTGGAATGTCTCCATATGTTCTCCTCCGCCTTCAGCAGTAAAAAATAAAAATGCTAAAACCCGGTGCAGCCCGACCTGGACTCTGATGTGTTCCTGGAAATATCTAGCGTGTTTCAGATATCTCTGAGATTACAAGCGCGGCGCGGCGTCTTCCTGTATTATTTTGTCACAGCGAAATCCTAGAACTCAACGACTGCTCCGGTATCAGGAGCTCTTCAGGCTGTTGTATTCTTAGGGTTATGTTCACACGGCCGATTTGGACGCAGTTTTCGGATTCCGACCCCAAAGCAGCACCAAAAACGACTACAAGGGTATGTTCACACGGCTTATTTGGACGCGGTTTTCGGAGCGTTTCCTCGCCCAAAACAGCGTCCAAAACGCCCCCAGTTTATTTAATTGATTCCTATGTAAAACAGTGTTGGGGTATATTCACACAACGTACTGCGGCGCGTACAGTACGCGCCGCAGTACATCGTGTCTTTCAGGAGCTCGCGCTGATACGCGCGTACTCCCGCGCCGGCCCCACAGACATGCATTGCTCGCAGCGCGTAGTCGCCTCAAGTAATTGACATGTCACTTATCTTCCCGCGCGTACAATACGATCGTTTTGTACGCCCGGAGAGAGGAGGCGTAATCCATAGTTCTCTATGAGAGCTGTGGATTACCGTACTTTTTGGCACGCATCTCGCCCATATTAGAGCGCAAATGTGCGGCGACATGCGCGCCGAAATTACGCCGTGTGAACATACCCTTATAGTTCACACACAGCAAGGTTTTTACACGCTGTTTTGGAAGCTGTTTTGAAAAAAAAAAGGGTCATGTCAATTCTTGAAGCGTGTTTTAGGCGCGTTTCTCGACGCGTTTTTGCTGCGGTTTTCGGTGCGTTTTTTGACCTGGCTATTAATCTGTATGGGTGAAAACCTTGTCCAAAAACACGCTGAGAAACACGTATAAAACCTGTGTTTCAGGCGAGGTTTTGATGCCATTTTGGGAGCGGAAACGCTCCGAAAACCGCTTTAGAAACAGCGTCAAAATCAGCCGTGTGAACATACTCTAAAACGTCTCCAGTTCATTTCTGTCGATTCCTATGTAATACCGCACCGTCGTTCATATGACACAATTTTTTCCAGCGCAAAAAACACTTGACATCAATTCTTGAGGCGTTTTCAGCCAGTAAAATGCCCATAGGAAATAATGGAGGTCTTCAAAACAGTGTCTGAAACGTGTTACACAAAGTGTAATGGTTTTTTGACACGGATCTGCAGCCAAAAACACCTTGATACACAATATCAATGTCAGAATAAAAACCACGTTGAAAACCGCGTCAAAGAAATGTGCGTCATCAAAAACTTATGTATGAAAACCGTCTAGCAGTAAGACTGTTTTTATTGCCCGCAGCAACCAGTCAGAGCACATAGCAACCAATCAGAGCCCATAGCAACCAATCAGAGCTCATAGCAATCAATCAGATCCATAGCAACCAATCAGAGCCTCATTAGCAATCAATCAGAGCCCATACAAACCATATCAGAGCCCCTAGCAATCAATCAGATGCTCATAGCAACCAATCAGAGCCCATAGCAACCAATCAGAGCTCATAGCAATCCAATCAGAGCTCATAGCAACCAATCAGAGCCCATAGCAACCAATCAGAGCTCATAGCGACCAATCAGAGCTCACAGGAACCAATCAGAGCTCACAGCAACCAATCAGAGCTCACAGCAACCAATCAGAGCTCACAGCAATCAATCAGAACTCACAGCAATCAATCAGAGCTCACAGGAACCAATCAGAGCCCATAGCAACCAATCAGAGCCATGGCAAACCAATCAGAGCTCATGGAACCAATCAGAGCTCATGGCAACAACTCAGAGCCCATAGCAAATAATCAGAGCTCATAGCAACCAATCAGAGCTCATGGCAACCAATTAGAGCTCATAGCAACAATCAGAGCTCATAACAACCAATCAGAGCTCATAGCAACCATCAGAGCCCATAGCAACCAATCAGAGCTCATAGCAACCAATCAGAGCCCATAGCAACGAATCAGAGCCCATAGCAACGAATCAGAGCTCAGCTTTCATTTCATATGATGCACGAAAAAATAAAAGCTGAGATTTGATTGGTTGATGTGAGCTCTGATTGGTTGCTATGGGCTCTGATTGGTTGCCATGGGCTCTGATTGGTTGTCATGGGCTCTGGTTGATATAGGCAACAAAGACAGTCTTATAGATAGACAGACAGGTTTCATACATAAGAACCATTGATGGCATATCGATAGGATAAACCTTTATGGTGTGATAGGTGCGGTTAAAACCTCTGGAACCTGCACCTATCTCAGGAATGGGCCCCCCTAAAGGTCCCAGTTCAGGATGGAGAGCAGGTCGCCCTTGTGCACTACTCTCCCTACTGTCATATAGGAGTTCCCACCTCTCCTGTACTCCCACAGAACATAATGGAGAGTCGTGCACAAGCTCAACCATTCTGATTGGACACTTTCTGGGGCCGGTTCCCAAGATGGTTGCTGCTCCTGGAGATGGGACCCGCACCTATCACATTAATTGTTTTTCCTAGCGACATGCCATCAATATGTGAGATGGGAACACCTGTTTCATTCAAAATTGTCTAATAGATTATTTTAGAACATTTTTTTTTTAAACCAGATGATCCTTTAATTTATATCTAATCCATGTTGATCTGTTGGGGAACTTTACAGCAAGCATTCAGTTTCCCTACAGCTCCCCCACAGGTAAAATGAAGTATTACATATTTTCTGTAATGTACACACACATTGAGTCCTCCAAAGCAACATATTGTTTTTTAGTTTGTTCTCAACTAAAAACTAGGAGTCCTGAATAAGATAAATCTCACTATTAAATGCATGTACCCATCTCTTACATTGATAGTATATGCCATCAATGTGGGTGGGATAGGTGCAGTTCCACATCTGGCACCCACATTTGTCTCGAGAATGCGCCCCTGAAAGTCTCATTTCAGAATGGAGAACTGGTCACAGTTGTGCACTATTCTCTATTTTGTTCTGTGGGAGTTTCCAGTACGGCTGAACACACCACTCACCTGTACTGGGAACTCCCACAGTCACACAAGGATGGTCTATACTATCGATACGCCTTTGACATTTGAGAAGGGAGCACCCATTTAATTCAGAATTGTCTAATAGATTATTTAAAAACGGTTTTTCTAAACCAGATGATCCTTTAAAGAGAACCTGTCACATAGATTATACCCCCCTTGCTGAGGGAAGCACAAGCCAGTGTCAGACCTGCTGTTTCCAGCGCTGTGTCCCTTATTCTGTAAGATGCTGTAGTTTTCGTGTATTTAATGCTTAAATCTGCATTTTTCAGCCAGAAAAGAGTCATTTGAAGAGTCATTCAGAGAGGCAGTTTTTTTCAAACTCCGCCCACCTGAGGCTAACCCCGCCCACCTCAACTGATAAACCTATTACTTACAATAGGTAGAAACATGTGAATAACTGTCAGTGGGCGCGGCTAGCCTTTGGTGGGTGGGGCTAACACCTGCTCATGAATAAGATTTGAGCATTAAATGCTCTAGAACTACAGCATCATACAGAATAAGGGACACAGTGCTGGAAACAGCAGGTCTGACACTAGCCTGTGCTGCCCTCAGCAAGGGGGGGCATAAACTATGTGACAGGTTCCCTTTAAATTCTATTTAATCAGTGTTGATCTGCTGGGCAACTTTGTAGCAGGCATTCAGTTTCCCTACAGCTCCCCCACAGGTAAAATGAAGTATTACACATCATTTTCTCTTGAGTTACCTAAGTCATGTACACACATGTTGAGTCCTCCAGAGCAAGAGACCTTTTTGTAGTTGTTCTCGACTAAGAAAACTGAGGGTCCTAAATATGACCAGCCCCACTATTAACTCAGAATTGGCTAAAAGATTATTCAATTACGGGTTTTCTAGACAAGACAACACTTTCAATTATATCTGATCAGCTTTGATTTGCTGGGGGGTCCAGACTATGATAAGCCCTAAACTCAGAGTTGGTTAATAGATTATCAAGAAATGATTTCTAAACAGTAAAAAACCTTGTAATATACAACAAGGGTTAAAAGGGGTTGTCTCGCTAACAAAGTTAGCTTTCAATTTTTGGGGAACACAAATAAAGGGACGTTTTCCTAATAATTGCGTTTTCATTTTTATTTTTTAAGTTGCTACAGTGTTTGATCACCTTCGTCTTCTCTGTTTCCCCAAGTGACCGCTGTGACTTCCCCCCCCCCTGCATTTGTTTCAAATCTGATACAGGAGTGACGCCAACACACAGTCTTTGCACCCACAAACCCGGGACAGTGAGGCTTTTTGTTATCTGATTTCAGAAAAAAGTCATTTAATTACTCTGTTTATTTAGCAAAGCTTCCGGGTTTCCTGACAGCTGAGATTTATCTAATTTGCAGAAGTCTAAATTTACCGGAGCTCAATGTAATTACAGACGTTTAAACCAGGAAGTGACAGAGCAAAGCAGCATTATTTCATTCATGCATCCTATGAAACTTTGAGATGAGACAACCCCTTTAAAGCGGAATCAAATTTCTATTATTCCTCCATAAATCATGACGTTTCGACCACAGTCTGTGTCCAGCAAGACAAAGCAGCTTATGATCGAAGCGTCGTGATTCATGGAGGAATAAAAGAAATTTGATTAATCTTTAACCCCTGGTGCTGCCTTTGTTTATATTTACATGGGACTGTTCTGATTAGCTCCTTGGATTCATGCACATTTATATCGACATGCTTAGTGCTGTGGAAACTCGCTTTTGTTAATCCCTGTAATTATATCTGATCTTCTGGGAAACTTTACAGCAAAGGTTCAATATTCCTGCAGCTCCCCCACAGGAAAAGTGGAGCATTACACATTTTCTATTGAAATGGATGGCTTGTCTGAGTAATGTACAGATGCGTTGAGTCCTCCAGAGTCAGAAACCTTTTCATAGTTGTTCTCAGCTAAAAAGTGGGATTCCTGAATATAATAAACTCCACTATTAAAGGGGTTGCCTCACTACATCAATTCCACTTACCTCAGTCCTGGCTTTACTGGCCTGCAGGGATGAACTGCTAAGGACATCAGGTCTGTAGCTATAGTGACCAGTGCTGGCAGCCTATCAGGTGAGATCAAACAGGTCTGTAGCTATACTGACCAACACTGGCAGCCTGTCAAGAGGGATCAAGCAGGTCTGTAGCTATAGTGACTATCACTGGCAGCCTATCAGGAGAGATAAAAGTGGTCTGTAGCTATAGCAACCAGTGCTGGCAGCCTGTCAGGAGAGATCGAATAGGTCTGAAGCTATAGCAGCCTGAGGAACTGATGGAGCCCATACAAGAGGGGATATCTAGGAATAGGTGGGACACTGGTAATGGACACATATTGCAAGGTGACTTGTTTTTACAAGATCTTTAACATAAAAAGCAATTATTGTAGTGAGACAACCCCTTTAACTCCGAACTATATAGTAGATCATTTAGAATTTAAACTAAGCAATACCTTTAATTTTGTTTCCGTGAATGCTGGGTGACCACCCGTATGGCCACCATTTATGTACTGTATATAAAGGGTTGTCCTCCACATGGTTCCACTTTTTTAGAGAGGAGGCATAACCCTGATGGCAGCCATATTGTGTGTCACCCAGCTTTCCCAGGAAAGGAATATAAGAAGTAACTGAATAAAATTATCCTGACTGAAGAGCATAAATGATGTTTGTGTTAGGGGATGTTCACACGGCGATTTTAGATGCGTGTTTGGATCTGTGTTTCGAACCCTAAATGGACCCAAACACGCATCTAACAATGTGCAGTGTGATTTTACAATTGCTTTCAATGTAAAATACGCATTGGGGTTCAGATGAGTGATCGTCTTCGGGATCCGTTCAAAGAATTGTCATGTCGATTATTGATCCAAAAGAGGCAGCAGGAGCCCTATTTAAACTATAGGGTGTGATCCTGCTGCAGCAAAACGCAGCCAAACGTGCACCTGCGTGTTGGAGGCTTTTTGGATGCCATTTTCGAACCGCTTTTGGATGCCATTTTCGCACCGCTTTTGGATGCCATTTTCGCACCGCTTTTGGATGCCATTTTCGCACCGCTTTTGGATGCCATTTTCGCACCGCTTTTGGATGCCATTTTCGCACCGCTTTTGGATGCGATTTTTCGGATCCAAAATGGATCAAAACACGGATCCAACACACCGTGTGAACGTACCCTTAGGTGTGAGCGCTCTTGGTGTTCCCCTTATGTCCCGGTAACATCGTTTTGCTGAGCTTTGTGACCATGGCGTCGCTCATGGTGTAATTTTTCCGCAGTGTGCTTGTCTTTCACATTGCTTGCAAGCCAATACAATAGTTCTATCTATGGCGGGGATTGTATTACAGCTGCAGCGCGGCGCTCTGGATATCATTGGTATCGGAGATATAATTATGGAAGCAAGGTTGCTGATGAGGTGAAGTCCGCTCATTTTCAATGTCACTCGACTCATTAGAAAACGAGAGACTGATTGGTTTTACGTCTTATCTGTTGCACAGAAATTCCTTCCGCACCCACCTCTCCGCTCTGTAAGAGACGTCGGCCGTGATAAAGGAGTTTTAAGGGAAAGTGGGAATCCCCTATCATCTATTGGGAATTTTTGTTTTCGTTTTATGGGGGAACCAGTTTATTTTTATTTTAATTTTATTATTATTTTAATTTTTATGATTTTTTTTATTATTATTTTTTAAAGTATTTGACGATTGGAACCGGGGGCCTTTTAAACTTCGGGGGGTAAAACCTTAAAAATTTTTAAAGGAGAATTTGGGGGGAAAAGGACATTGGCCCAAAAAAGGGGGGGTTATGGGGGCACTGTGGGGGTAAGGGAAAAAACTTGGCTAGCACCGTATGGTGCATTATGGCAGTCTGTTTTACTAAGCTCTGTGGGAAAGTAGCTGTAACTTTTATGGAGGCTCAGTGCCATTGTTTCTTATGGGGTGCATGGTGGTTGTCATTGTTATGGGGTGCTTGGTGTCCAGAGGCCGACGGTGATACTAATTTAGTGAATTAAGGGAACCTGTGAGGTGGTTTATGCTGCCCTGTCTAAGAGCAGAATGTGACAGAGGGAGAGAAGCTCCCCCCCCTCTAAAAATTTAAACCCCCAGCTTCTCTCCCTTTATATATAACCCCTTTTTCACAGAGCTCAGCTTCCCCTTTTATATAAAACCTTTTTATCCGAGCTAGTTTTCCCTCTATATTTAACCTATATATCACGAGCTTTTTTAGCTTTTTTTTTCCTTTTATATAACCCTTTAATATCAAAAAGAGTCGTTCTCCCTCTATCATAAACCCTTTTTTATATCCAGAGCTGCTTTCTCATTTTTCATATAAAAACCCATATTTCACAGGCTCACTCCTCTCCTTATCATTAACCCTATATTCCAGAGCTCAGCTTCTCTCCCCTTTTAATAACCCCATATCCAACGGCTCAGTTCTTCCTTATAAATAACCCTTTATACACAGGTCAGTTCTTCCCCCTATCTAAACCCTATATATAAAGAGTCAGTTCTCTCCTCTATTAACCTATATACCAGAGCTCGCTTTTCTCCCTCCATTACTCTATATATTTTCCCGGCTCGCTTCTTCTCTTTTCATTAAACCCTTATATCCAGAGCTTTTGTTCTCTCCCCCTTATCTTTAAACCCTTTATATCCAGAGTGCTTCTCTCCTCTATCATTTTAACCCCATATTACGAGCCACTTCCCCTCTTCTATAAACCTATTTTTCACAGGGTTGCTTCTCCCTCTTCTTTAACCTATATATCGAGTTTAGCTTCTTTCCTCTATCATATAACCCCATATATAAGGTCAGCTTTCTCCTCTATCATATAAAAACCCTATATACAAGGGGTCGCTTTCTCTTTTCATATAACCCTAATTTCACAGGCTCAGTTATCTCTACATATAACTAATATAAAAGGGTCGTTTTCCTCTATATTAACCCCTTTTTCACAGAGTCAGCTTCTCTCCCTTTTTTCATATAACCCCATATTTTCCCCAGAGTCGCTTTCCTTTTATCATAAAACCCCTTTTTCAGAGCTAGCCCTCTCCTTTCATATAACCCTATATATCACAGGCTCCCCTCCTCTCCCCTATAATTAACCCCTTTATTTTACGAGCTCAGTTTTTTCCTTTTCATATAAAACCCCATATATCACAGGCTCCTTCTCTCCTTATCACATCCCTTTTATCCAGAGCTCAGCTTCTTCCCTCTATGATCCCCTTCAGATAGGGCAGCATAAACCACCTGACAGGATCCCTTTAAGTATATAACCCACACTTTGTTCTCCATCTTTCTTGTAACCATCCTGACTATCCTCCGTCTTCCCTTGCAGCACACTTCACTGGACGGTTACACAGAACCGCACGTTCCTCCCACCAAGTCCAGCAGTAGACAAAGCCTCCCCCGATGTCGCAACTCCATAGCCTCCACCACCGACGAGCAACCGCACATCGGAAACTACCGCCTGCTGAAGACCATCGGGAAGGGAAACTTCGCCAAAGTGAAGCTGGCCAGACATGTCCTCACCGGGAGAGAGGTGAGTGTGACACCCGTGTGAGTCCAGGACTGAGGAACAGAACTCGGTCCTTAAAGGGGTTGTCTCACTATATTGATTAATTTTCCCCAATCCTGTTTTCTTAGTTTCACTTTGAATTCAGGGGCGGTTTTTTGGCTTCCCACTAGGGTGCAGTGAAGCCAGGGTTTTAGCTTAGCAACCAGTGCTGCAGTTCCTAATCACGGAAGATCAAACAGGTCTGTAGCTATAGCAACCAGTGCTGGCAGCCTATCAGGAGAGATTGAACAGATCTGTAGCTATAGCAACCAGTGCTAGCAGCCTATCAGGAGAGATTGAACAGATCTGTAGCTATAGCAACCAGTACTGGCAGCCTATCAGGAGAGATGAACAGATCTGTAGCTATAGCAACCAGTACTGGCAGCCTATCAGGAGAGATGAACAGATCTGTAGCTATAGCAACCAGTACTGGCAGCCTATCAGGAGAGATGAACAGATC
Source organism: Phyllomedusa bahiana (assembly GCA_025379985.1). Taxonomy (NCBI): domain Eukaryota; kingdom Metazoa; phylum Chordata; class Amphibia; order Anura; family Hylidae; genus Phyllomedusa; species Phyllomedusa bahiana. Next base: position 81,845 of record JAODAL010002401.1, on the reverse strand, counting down.
TGTAGCTATAGCAACCAGTGCTAGCAGCCTATCAGGAGAGATTGAACAGATCTGTAGCTATAGCAACCAGTGCTAGGGAGCTATCAGGGGGAGATTGAACAGATCTGTAGCTATAGCAACCAGTACCGGCAGCCTATCAGGAGAGATTGAACAGATCTGTAGCTATAGCAACCAGTGCTAGCAGCCTATCAGGAGAGATTGAACAGATCTGTAGCTATAGCAACCAGTGCTGGCAGCCTATCAGGATAGATCAAATAGGTCTGTAGCTATAGCGACCTGAGGAGCTGATGCAGCCCATACAAGAGGGGATATCTAGGAATAGGTAGGACACTGTTAATGGACACATATTACAAAGTGACTTGTTTTTGCAAGATCTTTAACATAAAAAGCAGCGATCCTTGCAGTGAGACAACCCCTTTAAATAGATTTCCCTGAATTGTTCAGCCGGCTCCATTCACCTTGGATCTGGCTGAGCTTTGCCGGGTGTGACTGAGAGAGTACGGGGCAGCGCGCCAATGCCCCAGTCAAGGCCCATTGTTGTCTGCACAGCGCTGTGTATTAGAGGGGGGGTATTCTGCTGTATGGCCGCATTGTGCCACTCAGTTACGGCCTATTAACAATGTCCTTGTACGTAGCCAAGTCCGCTCCGCAGCAGATGAAGCTAATGGACTCCACAGCTGGGCCTGACTTCATTTATTTCTTTGCGTTGACTTCCTTGGCCCACGCAAGTCACATTACAGCAAAACTTCAGGGGGGGAAATCTGTTCAATTGTAAATTTAAAGAGGACCCGTTACCTCTCCTGACCTGTGGATTTTAGTGAATACTTGAAATCTCAATTTTTGTTCTCCTGAGCTTTCCCTTCTGCAGATCCTCTATTATTTCTCCTGGGAAATACATGACTAAGGGCTTGTTCACACGACGTTTTTGTGATCCATTTTACGGATCCGCAAAACGGATCTAACAATTGTCAGTGTGATTAACATTGAGTTCAATGGCAAAAGCGCATCGCTGTTGTCACGGGAGATTGGCGATGCGCTTTTGAGGGCTCTCCTGCGCTTTTCGCATCCGCTTTAAGAATTGACATGTCAATTCTTCTTGCGTTCTACGCAAGTGAAAACCCATAGGAGATAATGGAGTCCGCTTTTGGCACCGGTCCAAAAGCGCTCCACACACCGGGTACGTATGAGCTGCGCTTTGCATCCTGAAAGCGGATGCGAACAGCGCAGTGAGCGGCTGCAGGGGGATCGCAGGTGAGCGGCTGCTGGGAATCGCAGGTGAGCTGCTGCAGGGGGATCACAGGTGAGCGGCTGCAGGGGGATCGCAGGTGAGCGGCTGCAGGGGGATCGCAGGTGAGCGGCTGCAGGGGATCGCAGGTGAGCTGCTGCAGGGGGATCGCAGGAGCGCTGTGGAATCGCAGGTGCGCTGCCGCAGGGGGATCGCAGGTGAGCGGCGGCAGGGGGATCGCAGGTGTGCTGCTGCAGGGGGGATCGCAGGTGAGCTGCTGCAGGGGGCTCGCAGGTGATCGGCTGCAGGGTGATCGCAGGTGAGCTGCGGCAGGGGGATCGCATGTGCGCTGTTGCAGGGGGATCGCAGGTGAGCTTCTGCATGGGGATCGCAGGTGAGCTGCTGCAGGTGGATCGCAGGTGAGCTGCTGCAGGGGGATCGCAGTGAGCTGTGAGGGGGATCGCAGGTGAGCGGCTGCAGGGGGATCGCAGGTGAGCTGCTGCAGGGGAATCGCAGGTGAGCTGCTGCAGGGGGATCGCAGGTGAGCTGCTGCAGGGGGATCGCAGGTGAGCTGCTGCAGGGGGATCGCAGGTGAGCTGCTGCAGGGGGATCACAGGTGAGCGGCTGCAGGGGGATCGCAGGTGAGCTGCTGCAGGGGGATCGCAGGTAAGCTGCTGCAGGGGGATCGCAGGTGAGCTGCTGCAGGGGGATCGCAGGTGAGCTGCTGCAGGGGGATCGCAGGTGAGATGCAGCACGGGGATCGCAGGTGATCTGCTGCAGGGGCATCGGAGGAGAGCGGCTGCAGGGGGATCCCAGGTGAGCTGCTGCAGGGGGATCGCAGATGAGCTGCTGGGGATCGCGAGAGAGAGAGAGAGAGAGAGAGCCAGAGATATGCAAAACGGATCCAAATAAAGTATCAACTGTTGCGTTTTTCGGATCCGCTTTCCGGATGCAAGGGTGTATAGTTGGTTTTTGAATCGTATTTTCAAAGCCCTTAAAGGGGTTTTGCCACGAAGTAAAATTGACATGGGAATCTTGCAAATTAAATAATAAACATTTTCACCATTCATCATTAATGAAAATTCTGCATTATTTTTGTTTTAGCTGCTATCTTAGTGATTTATTGTTTTCAGCTCGTCTCCAGGGGATACGACCAGTGATGAGAGCTCCTCAGTCCTGGCCGCACATGCTCAGACATCATCTCTCCTTTCAGGCAGCTTCTGTCAATCTCTTTTCTGATTAGTAATCACACACACTCACTGCTGAGCGAGTGGTCATCCCCAGGTGCTGTCATTCTACTCCTGTCTTCTATACTCCTTAGTAATCACACACAGTCACTGCTGAGCGAGTGTTCAACACCAGGGTGCTGTCATTCTACTCCGTCCTCTGTACTCCTTAGTAATCACACACACTCACTGCTGAGGCAAGTGTTCAACTCCAGGTGCTGTTCATTCCCACTCCCGCTTTCCTCTGTACTCCTTAGTAATCACACACACACACTCACTGCTAAGCGACTGTTCAACCCCAGGTGCTATCATTTTACTCCCATCCTCTGTACTACTTAGTAATCACACACACTCACTGCTAAGCGAGTGTTCAACCCCAGGTGCTGTCATTTTGCTCCTGTCCTCTGTCCTCCTTAGTAATTAGTCAAACAAAAACAAAAAAAGAAACCTTAATCAGGTCTGTGCATTGATAAAGAGAAAAAAAATCCACAGGTTTGGTTCCTGCAGGGATGTGAACCTAGGACCCTGGTGCTGTGAGGCAAAAACTTCATCTCTGAGTTACATTGTAGCTACTCAAAGCTCTATACATAAACAGAACTCTTTGACTAGAGGGAGGAAAGGCCTGGTGATGTCATCCTGCAGGGTCACATGATAGGCAATTCAAACAAATCACACACGCCCCCCTTCTGAGCACACAGAGCAGAAGAGCTGGATACACGAGGTATGAAATGAGATTGAGGCAAAACCCCTTTAAATATTGACTGTAAAACCATCCCTGTCAACCTCAATAGGAAATCTGAGCTGTAGTCTACAAGGCTCAGATTTTCTCAGGTTGGATATCAAAACCGCCGTTTTTGCAAAAAACTTGGAACATGTTCGTTCTTTTCAAAATTTAAAAATTTACTATTGAAGTCAATGAGACTGCTTGAAAACCGAGCAGAAAGCTTTGTGCGTGGATTTTGGCCCGAAATCCCAATTCTATTCTATGATGCAAAACAGATTGAAAAAGTAAAATCTGAACCACAGAACGAAAACCAAATTAAAAATCCTTGATTTCATATAAAATACTGTTCAATTACTTGTCGGGTGAAGCGGTTTTAGGATTCAGGATCCGACGAGTATTTTGTCCTTTGTAATGTGAATGCAGCCTTAAAGGGGTTTTGCCACGATCTCATTTCATACCTCCTGCCTCCAGCTCTGTGTGCTCAGAAGGGGGCGTGTGTGATTTGTTTGAATTGCATATCATGTGACCCAGCAGGACATCACCAGGCCTTTCCTCTCTCTAGTCAAAGGAAGGTCTGTTTATGTATAGAGCTGTGAGTAGCTACAATGTAGCTGAGAGTTTTTGCTTTACAGCACAAGGGTCTTAGGTTCTGCAGGGACCCAACCCGGGGATGTTTTTTTCCTGCTGATCAATGCACAGACCTCACTGAGGTTCCTTTTTTTATTTATTTGCACTGTTTGACTAATTACTAAGGAGCACAGAGGACGGGAGTAGAATGACAGCACCTGGGGTTTGAACACTCAGTAGCTGCCAGTAGCTGCCTGAGAGGAGAGGTGATGTCTGAGCATGTGCGGCCAGGACTGAGGAGCTCTCGTCACTGGTCGTATCCCCTGGAGACAAGCTGTACGCTATAGATCACTAAGGGAGCAGCTGAAACAAAATTGGGACAGAATTTTTAATAATGATGAATGGTGAAAATGTTTATTTAATTTGCAAGCTTCCCACAGCAATTTTACTTAGTGGCAACACCTCATTAAAGGGAACCTCTCCCACTGAACCTGCTGTCTGATCTGCAGACAGCATGTTATAGAGCAGGAGGAGCTGAGCAGATTGATATAATGTTTTGTAGGGAAAAATACAGTGGAAGTTGTATTCTATCCATTTAAATCCCTGCTTATTCTGAGTTAAAGAGTCCAGTGGGCGGTCTTATCAGTGATTGACAGCATGGATACAGAGATAACAGTCAGTGATATCTCTGCCCCACTGGGCTCTTTTCCTACACAGTTATATATCAATCTGCTCATCTCCTCCTGCTCTATAACATGCTACCCACAGATCCGACATCATGCTCAATGTGACAGGTTCCCTTTAATTGACAACTGGACGTTACCATCACCATTTCTTTGAGCACTGTCCCAATATTGTTAGGGCTGATGAATCTTCAAACAGACACTCGGCAAAGGGAAGGGAAGACAAAAGCCGTTCTTGGTGTAGTATATCAAGGATATAGAGATAAACGAATTTAGCGGCTGTGTCCCTCACCTGAGGAAGCATGAAACGCGTCGTCCTTGAGAGCTACGTTCCTTTGTTGTTTCTTCTATGTCAGTGTTGTGTCGTGAGTTTTTTTATATTCGTGTGCAATGTTCAGTTGCTAATAAATTAGCTAAACAGGTACGAAAGTAGTGGCTTACTGAATGTTTTAGAACGTATGCACACAGATAACTCCGGAGAGATAGAGCAGGCCAACACTCAAGTATATTTTGGTGCATTGCGCTTTATAGAGCCGCCTAGTTTTTGGGGCGAGCAGTTCCCATATACATAATTTGTAAGGACTGATGGGAGGGTGTGTTGTGACCTATCCTTTACCCATATACAGTATTTGTAAGGGCTGATGGGAGGGTGTGTAGTGACCTATCCTTTACCCATATACAGTATTTGTAAGGGCTGATGGGAGGGTGTGTAGTGACCTATCCTTTACCCATATACAGTATTTGTAAGGACTGATGAGAGGGTGTGTAGTGACCTATCCTTTACCCATATACAGTATTTGTAAGGCTGATGAGAGGGTGTGTAGTGACCTATCCTTTACCCATATACAATATTTGTAAGGCTGATGAGAGGGTGTGTAGTGACCTATCCTTTACCGATATACAGTATTTGTCAGGACTGATGGGGGGTGTGTAGTGACCTATCCTTTACCCTTTTTACAGTATTTGTAAGGCTGATGGGGGGGTGGTTGCAGTGACCCATCCTTTACCCATATACAGTATTTGTAAGGCTGAGGGAGGGGTGCAGTGACCCCCATCCTTTACCCCTAACAGTATTTGTAAGGTGATGAAGGATGTTAGTGACTATCCTTTACCCATATCAATATTTGAAAGGGGCTGATGGGGGGGTGTGTAGTGCCCTACCCTTTCCCCATATAAGTATTTGTAGGACTGTTTTGCGAGGGTGTTTGTGACTATCCTTTACCCATATAAAAATTTTTGAAGGACTGATGGGGGGGGGTGTAGTGACCTATCCTTTCCCCTTATACAATTTTTGAAGGATGAGGGGAGGGTGTGTAGTGCCCTATCCTTTCCCCATAACGTATTTGTGGGATGGGGGGGGTTTGTATTTGACCTATTTTACCCATAACAATATTTGAAAGGACTGAGGGGAGGGGTGTAGTGCCCTATCCTTTACCCATATACAGTATTTGTAAGGACTGATGGGAGGGTGTGTAGTGACCAATCCTTTACCCATATACAGTATTTGTAAGGACGGATGCGAGGGTGTGTAGTGACCTACCCTTTTAAAGCAATACAGTATTGAAAGGGCTGATGGGGGGGTGGAGTGACCTATCCTTTACCCATAAAACAGTTTTGTAAGGGCTGATAAAAGAGGGTTTTGTATGAACTATCCTTTAAAATAATATGGTAATGGAACAGTAATACCTAGTTATGTATTGATGCATTACCAGGAGGAATAACAGGGGAACGGCACTATGCATTGTAATTTTATAGGGAAGACAACCATTTAGTAAAACAGAAGCACAGATATGGATCTTTTCTGGGTACTCCAGCATAATACAATGCATGATACATCCTCAGGATAGGGTCCGACTCCCGGCAGCCCTGCTGATCAGCTGTTTGCAGGGGCCACGGCTCTTGTGTGAGTGCTGCAGCCAAACTAATTAGCAGCGTTGTCCCAATCCAGTGAACGGGACAGCGACCCTGCAGCACGTCCATTAAAAGGTACCTGCAAGTATGAGCAGCGCTGAGATCCATTGTAGAGGTTGAAGGCTCCTTTAAACAGCTAAATGGTCGGAGTGTGTGGAGTCAGACCCCACTGATTTCATTTTGATGGCCAATCCTAAAGAACAGCCATAAGTGTTATACGGCTGGAGTAACCCTTTAAAGAGGCTTTATCTGCTCCTGAAATGTCCATTTCACATCAGTTTTATAAACCTTTAATACCCTTTAAAAGGAACCTGCTAGCATGAAAATTCTGTCAAGCATACCAACACCACATCATAGAGCAGGAGATGCTGAGCATATATGGTTTTGTGGGAAAAGATTCAGATGAACACATAACTTATTGAGTGAAATCACTGCTCACTTTTCATGAGGAGTCTAGTGGGCAAGCTTAAAGGACACCTGTCAGATGGTTTATGCTGCCCGAACTCAGCTCCTCTCCTCTATCATATAACCCTATATATCACAGAGCTCAGTTTCTCTTCTCTATCATATAACCCTATATATCACAGAGCTCAGCTACTCTCCACTATCATATAACCCTATATATCACAGAGCTCAGCTACTCTCCACTATCATATAACCCTATATATCACAGAGCTCAGCTTCTCTCCTCTATCATATAACCCTATATATCCCAGAGCTCAGCTTCTCTCCACTATCATTTAACCCTATATATCACAGAGCTTAGCTCCTCTCCTCTATCATATAAACCCTATATATCACAGAAACTCAGCTTCCCTCCTCTATCATATAACCCTAAAATATCCCAAGAGCTCAGCTTTTCTCCATATTATAACTATATATTACATAGCTCTGCTTCCTGCTTCTCTTTCCCTCTATCATTATAACCCTATATATTCAAGAGCTCAGCTTCTCTTCTCTATCATATAACCCTCTATATCACAGAGCTCCAGCTTCTCTCCTTTATCATTTTGACCCTTATATATCACAGAACTCAGCTTCTCTCCTCTATCATATGACCCCTATATATTCACAGAGCTCAGCCCCCTCTCCCCTTTCATATATCCCTAAAATAAATCACAGAGCTCAGCTTCTTCCTCTTCATATCTAACCTATATATCACAGAGCTCAGCTTTTTCGCTCTATCATATAACCCTATATATCACAGAGTTCAGCTTTCTCTCTTCTATATATAACCCTATATATCACAGAGCTCAGCTTCTCTCCCTCTATCATTTAAACCTTTTTATATACACGAGCTCACTTCTCTCCCTATACTAAACCCCCATATATATCAAAGAGCTCAGCTCCTCCCCATTCAATAACCCTATATTTCACAGAGCACAGCTTCTTACTTTCAATAACCCAAATTATCACAGAGTCAGGTCCCCCCTTCATATAACCTATATACACGGCTCAGTTCTCTCCTCTATCTATAACCCTTAATCCAGAGTCAGCTCCTCTCCGTATCATAAAACCCCTTATATAAGAACTCAGCCCTCCCCTCTATGATATAACCCTCTATATCACAACCCAGCTCCTTTCCCTCTATCATAAAACCCCCTATTATCACAGAGCCATTTCCTTCCTCTATCATAAAAAACCCTATATACCCCAAGGCTCGTTTCTCCTTATAAATAACCCTATATATCACAGAGTCGCTCCTCCCCTGTTCATATAACCCAATATGACAGAACTCGCCCCTCTCCCTATGAAAAACCCCTCTATATCAAAAAGGCTCAGCCCCTCCCCCCTCTATCATAAACCCTATTATCACAGAGTTCAGCTTCTCTCCTCTATCTATAACCCTATAACCCCCAGAGCTAGCTTCTCCCTACATATAACCCTATATATCACAGAGCTCACTTTTTCCCCTCATCATATTTCCCTATATATCTCAGAGCTCACTTCTCTCCTTATATATAACCCTAATATCACAGAGCTCAGCCTCTTCTCTATAATAACCCTTTTATCACAGACTCAGCTTCTCCCCCTATATATAACCCTATTATCACAGAGCTCACTCCTCTTCTCTATCATATGCCCCTAATAAAAAGATATCTCCTTCCCCCCAAAAAACCCTTAAAGAGCTAAGTTTCTCTCCTCTATGACAACCTTTTCAGATGTGAGCATAAACCAGGTTCCTTTAATTAGGGGACTGACGCTTGCCTTATGCACAGAAAACCCAAAAAAAGGCTGTCCGTTATTGTTTCGGACCGCCCACTGGACACCTAAGCCCAGAAACTGCAGGGATTTCATTTGCTCAGTTAATCCTGCTCTATAACATGGTGCTGGTATATTTGACAGCATTTTCATGCTGACTGGTTCCCCATAAATTGCAGTCCAGTGTCCATCTAGTGCCGCTGTATAAGAATATAACTTTATTTTCTTTTTAATGGTTTTATCTATTTCTTTCTTCACAGGTGGCAGTAAAAAATAATTGAAAAGGACTCAGTCAATCTATTTGTCACAAAAGGGTAAGATAGTAAAGGGTTTTGGGAGCGGGTGAGACCCTTTTTTTTAAGGAAAGGTTTTGTGACCATACATATGTTTTGAGTTTGATTGGAAATAATTGTTCTATCAATGGGAGAATATTTTCTTTATAAAATAGGACCTGTGACCTTTCCTGACATGTCAGTAAATCCTTATATAATGCCTTGTGATATGCAGATGCTTAGTGGAGGGAAAATTGGCAATTCAAAATTCCTAAACCCATATGGTGCTCCCCAAGGACCACTCATTGCCTCCCCCCCACCAGCCAGTATTTCTTGCCTGACTGATGGGGGCCAAAACCCCAAAACGCTCTATGCAGATTGGGGGGATACTGCTTGGCTAATATCCTTTTTGTCTCTAAAGACCAGTGAGTTTTGGGAAACAAAAAATTAGGATTTGTAATCCAAAGGGGGCGCTTGAGCCTTTCAGCTCACCCCTACCCTCGCCTGCATTGATGAGGGGGAAAAACCCCGAAAAAAGCTGCTGTTGAGTGGGAACACGGCTCCCTGGAAGCAAATTTAGGATTTGTTAATCCAATAGAGGGCGCTTGAGCTTTTTAGCTCCTTTCCCCTAATGCCTTGTGATATGCAGATGCTTAGTGAAGGGCAAAAAGGCAGTTTCAAATCTCCACCCCCCCCCCCCCCTATATGGTGCTCTCCCCAGGGAGAGATATTCCCCTTTCTGAGCCCCCATTGCCAAACCCAGCAGCAGTCCTCTGCCTCATGATGAGGGGCAAAACCCCCCAAACAGCTGCTGATGCAGTGGGTAACACTGGTTGGCAATTTCCCCTTTTTGTTCTGTAAAGATTCATTGAGTCGGAAAACAAATTTAGGGTTTGTTCATCCAAAAGGGGCGCTTTACTTCTCAGCTCCTTTCCCCTAATCCTTGGTTTAGAAATCCTTGTGAGATCATTTTTGGGCCCTTCTTTATATCTCATGCTCTGCTTTCCCCCTGTTAGGCTAGATTACACAGCTTTGTTTAAATTATGTGGATTCGACGGTACTTTTAACTTCAAGCACCTGGGTTTTTTTCGCCAAAAAATGCGGTCGGATTTTCCATCATCCCCCGTACATTGAAGCTACAGGAATCCGATGAGGAGAATCCTGCGGAAGATAAAACTTGTTCTCTCTTCCACCGGACGGACGGCGGTTTAGAAATCCTCCGTAAAAAATCCGTGCAGTGTAGACTACACCACGGATTTTCTATTAAGGTCTTCAAAGCGCTGGTTACGGTCAGATTTTCAGCGGATTCTAAATACTGAATTTGCCGTAAATTAAAAAAAATGTGGGGAGGGGTGTCCCTGCACATCTGCATTTTTTCCCAAACAGTGCTAAAAAGAGCAAGTGGTGCCCGGGACTCCCCTCTGAAAACTTAAAAGGGTGCACCAGGGCCGATCAGCGCTCGTTCGTCCATCGTGGTATGTGTAACAATAGAAGAGATGACTCCTAGGGTATGTTCATACGGCATGTGGGATCCGTTTTTGGTTTTGTTTTGGATCCAAAAAACGTGTTCAAAAGCGCTACGTAATTTCCATCCAAAAAAACATCAACAGCAGGGTTTTGGGGTCGCAAGCCAAAACCCCGACTCCCACTCCTCAATTTCCCAAAACCCCCGGCTCCTGACTCCCTCATTCACGGCACATGTTTTTAAGTGATAACTTAGTAGTAAAAATGGTAACTCCGGTGTTTATCAACTTATGATACAATAATCAAGTATTTAGGTAGAACAAACCCGACAAGCAAAAGGGTAAAAATGTTTGATCTTTTGAAATTGTGGGTAGAGTTGAAGAAAAAGCTGTTTTTGTATCCAAATCCGTCTGCACCAAAAATTGGGAATGTGTGAAAAAACCTGGGATCAGATTTTGGTTAAGACCTGCTTGAAACGATTCAGAGCCCAGAAGGATTAGGCAGTATTGAAAAACCCAAAAAGGTGGATTTCCCAAATCTAGCAAAATAAAAGAAAATTTTAAAATTTTTTGTAGCAAAAAGTAACAATGCAGTTACGGGAAAAAACTGCAGAAATAAAAATGCTAAATACTTGAAGTCAAAATTTTTGTATGAGACGGTAAGATGCTGTTATAAAATTTCAGTAGCCTCTGTACAAAGCTGTAGTGGATAGAGAGATTGGAGCCTGAAAGTCACAAGTTCAAACCATTGTTACCATTTTGCTTGTCAGTGTAAAATATATTTATTGGATATGACTTTAGAACACAAAAAACATTGTAAATATGCAAAACACTGCAGGAACATTTGTGGAGTCTCTGAATTTGTTCTGAGAAATAGTATTGCCTTCATCAGATCCTGCATACATGACCTCACATCTGATCTCATTATTTCCAGGCTAGAGAACGGCCTCTCTACACTAACTTGGGTTGGGGGCAAAGCGGTGACCACAGGGGCAACATCTCTAACAATGTCAGGGTATAAAGGAATTGCCTCAGCCACAGTCAGATCTGATGAATGGTTGATCTTCTACTTCTTTGAAAACAGGTGAAAAATTTTGCTGCAATCTGTTTGCCATGGGAGCAGAATCTTTTCCCCTGGGGCAGCGCTTTGACTGCTCCATGTAATCAATTACACTCCTCATGTGATGAGGCTGAAGATATGGGAGCAGCAGCACCGGCCGGACCCACTGCCTCTTGCTCTTAGCATCAAACTAACAGGACCAACTTATTACAGATTTTGGGAGTCGGAGTACTGTCCCTTTTATGACGACTCCGACTCCTGCAAAATAGGCACCTACTCCACGACTCTGACTCCACAGCCCTGTCCAACACGCAGGTGCATGTTTTGCTGCGTTTTGGCAGCAGCAGAATCGCACCCTATAGTTTTAAATAGGGCGTCTGCTGCGTCCAACGGATCAAGAATCGACATGTCAATTCTTTGAACGGATTTGAAAGACGCATCACAAAGACGCAGGTAAACACGCGTCGGCGATCAGACGTCTGAACGCAAATGCGTGTTTTACATTGAAAACAATATAAAACACACTGTACATGGTTAGATGCGTGTTTCGGTCCGTTCAGGGTCCCAAACACGGATCCAACACGCCGTGTGAACATCTCCTTACTTCCCTCCCGTGCGCTCCCGGTCACTCCCGGCTGCCGGTCCGTTCATCCAGGCTAAAGCAGTGAACATTCATCTTTCACGTTACAGCTCAAGCCAATCACAGACCGCAACGTCCACTGCACGGGACCTCTGTGGCCTTCAATTGGCTGAAGTGGTCACGTGAACAATGAACGATCACTGCTTTAGCCTGGATGAACGGACCGGCAGCCGGGAGTGACCGGGAGCGCACGGGAGGGAAGTAAGGAGTCTTCTCTATTATTTTTACTCATACCCTGACAGACAAACGAGCACTGACCGGTCTCGAAACTCCCCTTTAAATGGTAACACCTACCTGACTGATTCAGCAATGTATTTCAAGCAGGAATAACAGAGGAACAGCACAGCACAGGGTTATTAGAGCGGATGAATGGCAAATAGAGGAGAAAATGGAAGGCCTTCTATAAACTAGCTTGCCTTCTTTAACATGGGGTGGCGCTTAGGTCTGCGCCATGTCACTTCCTCTGGTCATTGAGTGTCAAGAGCTTTTATCTTAAAGGGGTTGTCTCACTATAAGGATCGCTGCTTTTTATGTTACAGATCTTGCAAAAGTCACTTTGCAATATGTGTCCATTAACAGTGTCCTACCTATTCCTAGATATCCCCTCTTGTATGGACTGCATCAGCTCCTCAGGTTGCTATTGCTACAGACCTGTTTGATCTCTCCTGATAGGCTGCCATCACTGGTTGCTATAGCTACAGTCCTGTTTGATCTATCCTGATAGGCTGCCAGCACTGGTTGCTATAGCTACAGACCTGTTCAATCCCTCATGATAGGCTGCCAGCACTGGTTGCTATAGCTACAGACCTGGCTTCTACTGCAGCCTAGTGGAAGCCAGTAAACACGTCCCTGAATTCAAAATAAAACCAAGGAAACAGGACTGAGGTGAGATGAATCAATGCAGTGAGACAACCCCTTTAAGGTGGAGTTCTGCTTTAACCTCCAATGCTAGAGACATCTGATATGAATGTGGGTAATTTAGCTAAAACCCCCTGTGAGGTTTATTTTCCCTATAGCAGTATAGCCGCATCTCTTTATAACCTCCTGGAGTCCTCTGTCGCGTGTGCACTGCTTCTATAGAAAGTGTTTCGGCCATAAAGTACTGAGTACCTGGTGTTCTACAATAAGGGTGCACTGCTTTCTCCTTGCTGCATGTACTTCATCTACTAATTCCTTCAAAATAATAGATGTAATATAAATAGATGGATAAATAGATACAAAGTAAATATAAGATTGATTTTAGAGGGATAAATAGAGAGAAATAGATATGAGATAGATAGATATGAGATAGATAGATAGATAGATAGATAGATATGGGATAGATAGATATGGGATAGATAGATAGATAGATAGATAGATAGATATGAGATAGATAGATATGAGATAGATAGATAGGAGATAGAGAGATAGATAGGAGAGAGATAGATAGGAGATAGATAGATAGATAGGAGATAAATAGGAGATAGATAGATAGATAGATAGATAGATAGATAGATAGATAGATATATAGATAGGAGATAGATAGATAGGAGATAGATAGATAGATATGAGCTAGATAGATAGATATGAGATAGATATGAGATAGATAGATATAGATAGATAGATAGATAGATAGATATGAGATAGATAGATAGATAGATAGATAGATATGAGATAGATAGATAGATAAATATGAGATACATAGATAGATATGAGGTAGATAGATAGACTTGAGATAGATAGATACATAGGTAGATAGATATGGGATAGATAGATAGATAGATAGATATGAGATAGATAGATATGAGATAGATAGATATGAGATAGATAGATAGATAGATAGATAGATAGATAGATAGGAGATAGATAGATATGAGATAGATAGATAGATAGATAGATATGAGATAGATAGATAGATAGATAGATATGAGATAGATAGATATGAGATAGATAGATATGAGATATATAGATAGATAGATAGATAGATAGATATGAGATAGATAGATATGAGATAGATAGATATGAGATAGATAGATATGATATAGATAGATAGATAGATAGATATGAGATAGATAGATAGGAGATAGATAGGAGATAGATAGATAGATAGGAGATAGATAGATAGATAGATAGGAGATAGATATGAGATAGATAGATAGATATGAGAGAGATAGATAGATATGAGATAGATAGATATGAGATAGATAGATAGATAGATAGATAGATATGAGATAGATAGATAGATATGAGATAGATATGTGATTGATGTGTAATGTAAATGTGATATAAATATGTATAAGATAGCGAGATCCATAGATATGAGATGGATAGACAAATATTAGATAGATATGAGATAGGTAGATAGGTATAGAAATGGATATAAGAGATAGGTTTGAGAGAGAGATTTAGATAGATTGATAGTTGTATGAATAGATAGAGATATGAGATGGGGGAGAGAGAGCTTTAGATTGATTGACAGGTATGGGATAGATATTGGATACAGAGAGATTTGAGGCAGATAGACAGAGCTACAGATGTTCTATAGAGCAGAGGCTCCTAAACACTATATTCAGACGTCTCCTCTCCAACTCCAGAAATTATATTGTAATCCAGCAGTGTTGGTCTCGTGGAGGATGGTTAAAAGCATCGGCTCAGGCCTCACGAGTGAGAATAAGCGTCTCGGTAATCTTCTGGCGGCCACTTATCTTCCCTTATGGTATTGAATGATTGCCTGGACCACATATGTTATGTGAGAGAACCAGAAGTGGAGTTAAAATATTGCTATGTTTATGGCCAGACTTGTTCTAGAGTTCAGCCTTGTTCATATCTATATTTCCCAGGGAAGCTCCCAACGTATATGTTAATGTGTAGGGTTACATCAGCCCAGTGACAGCCAAGCGTCCTCTTTGCTTCTGAGTTGACACAAGTTCATATACTGCAAAAAAAAAAAAGTTTGTAATTGTATCCGTTAATCAAAATCCATAATAGCTAAGGGGTGATGGCTGCCGCTGTAGGACATCTGTCACATTTAACCATGTTACATACAGTAAATGTCATGAGCTTTTCAAAGCGTATCTGCTACAAAGAGTCCAGAGTAGCCTAGTTGCACTGTATGGCATTGATCACTGGTTCTGTTCAATATATATATTGAGAACTGTTACTGGTGTATACTCCTAATGGAGACATATAATAAGACTTGACCAAAGCCGCTCATAGTTCTCAGTCCTACAACGTGTATCACTGACTCTATCACCAGGTGATGGCATCTTTTGTCCCGTCCAGTGTCATGCGTTAGTCATACTTCATACAAGTCAATAGGAACACTCTAACAACTTCACTATTATAAGACCACCACCTTTTTTTTCCCCCTTAGTTCATTAGAAATTGCTATTAGGTGCACTGTACTGTCAGTAACTTTGTTGACCTGCAGTTGCATACAGGATTTCTGGCTGATGCAACAGTCTCTCTTAGGTCACATGACCTGCTCTCTAATTGGCTGATGGACACTGCGTTTTCGATGCTGACAGGAAATCTGTCTCTCCATACATTCCTATGAGACTGACTTTGAACCTGCCAAGGGAATGCAAAGAGAGATTCACTTATGGGTCATATAACCATAGTGTGTTTCAGCAACTCAGAGTGCAGGTCACATGACTCAGTGCCAGCAGTGAGAAATCCTGTATCTAGCTGCAGATCAAGAAATTACTGCCCCTACTGTGCGCCTAGAAGCAGTTTCCACTAAACTAATGGGAAAAAAATCAAAACCATGGAGTCATCCTTTAATGGAAAATAATAGGCTATAGGGCGACATGTATGATTTTTGGCACCCAGGCACTATTTTCTTGCGCGCATTAGTAGCTTTGAATGTGCATGGAATCTATGAACCTGTTCTAATGCGGGTCATAGATTTAGCACTTTCTAGCTACCAGGGCTGTGGAGTCGGCAAGCCAAAGCCCCGACTCCGACTCCTCAATTTCCCAAACCTCCGACTCCGACTCCTGACTCCCTCATACACGGCGCATGTTTAAGTGATAACTTTACTGTAGTAAAATGGTAACATCCGGCTGTTTATCACCTTATGATACAATAATCAAGCTATTTAGGTAGAACAGACACTGACAAGCAAAAGGGTAACAATGTTTTGATCTTTTGAACACTTGTGGGTAGAGTTGAAGAAAAAGCTGTATTTGTATCCAAGTCCAATCTGCACCAACATTGGGAATGTGTAGAAGAGACCTGGGATCAGATTTTGGTCAAGATATGCTTGAATCTGATTCAGAGCCCAGAAGGATTCAGGCAGAGCTGAAAACCAAAGGCAGATTTCCCAAATACTAACAAAATAATAAAAATTAACATTTTGATTTTTAGGAGCAAACAAAAACAATGCATTTACATGACAAGATTTGCAAAAACAAAGCAGATGCAAATACTTGCAGGTCTCATTTATGTAAAAGATATGTAAGATGCTGTATATAAAAATTTCCCTCTTTGCCTGCATCAAAATAACTGGACAACTTATTAAAATTTTTTGGGAGTCGGAGTCGGTCCATTTTTATGCGACTGAATCCTGCAAAATAGGCAAACCCACCCGATCCACAGCCTGCTAGCTACTAAGCGACACTCAGGCTAGGGAAACCCAAGTTTCTCCCCCGATCCAGCAGTAATGCGCTGGTTTTGCCATCCTCCGTCATAAATGTGTGAATTTTAAATGAGTGCACGCCCCCCGCCGCCCCCGTTTAGGCGCATTCAAAATGCCCCTGGCCCTCATAATGCCCTAATTTTGGAGTGTGCCTTCTCTTCTGAGTGCACCTGGCTGAGCCCCGTTTTTTGGCTGAAAGGACACCAGAAACGGTGCGCCCCATAAATAATTTCGTCCTAGTCCCTGGGTCAGGAAAATGCCCACCGGGCCCCTAAGGGGTGACGGCCTGATTGGGGTGTATCGTGAGTTGGCCCCCCCTAGGGGGGCATATGGTCAGCCGGCGGTTTAAAGTTACCACTGTCCACACGGGACAGAAGACCAGGGGGTGCGAGAGGACACCCAATCGCCCCCAAAACCCGAAGGTGGGAGGAAATTTTTTACCCCCCGCGGGTTAAACGAGCTTTTGGCCCAAATAAACTGCCACCAGACCTCTTAGCTTTAAAAACCGGTCGTTACAGACTTACAGCAAGGCAGGAACCAGCCTTGGGGGGTAGTATATTTAAAGACATAGGCAGGTAGGGGGATTTTCAAAAAACAAACCAGCCCAGATTAAAGTTTATAGATTTTAATTCACCTTGGGGCGCATAGACCGATAATAATCATGGGGACAATACTATACAGATTTTGGTAGAGGTGCAAATATGAGTAGGGTTACAAACAAAGGGGCAGCAGATGGTTAGTTACCTTAGGTTGGCTTTGTGTGGGGTGAAATGTGGCTTGCTGGTTCTGGACGTTTCTGTACGCTCGGCATAACCCCTTCCAAAAGAGAACGACACTAGGCATACCTGGACTTCAGCTTCTAACAGGAATGGGAAAGCCCCCTAATCCCCCCTCACACCCTGGGACGGTTTTGGGACACTCCCCCCCTCTTATCCATGCCTTTTTTGGCTGAAAACAAAATGCGCCATACGCGGCAGGCCTTGGGGCCCGATCTGAGCCATGCATCACCAGAACCCCCCCCCCCATGGGGCCCCAAACACGGCCGGTACCACAATGCCTACCTACTTGGTTTTAAAGGGCCAGTTGATTTCTCCCTTACCTTCATCTACGAACGTGGGGGGGGTTTGGGAGCTACACCGTGGAAGTTTCATATTTTAAAATATGAAATGCAGTTTACCCCGGAAAAATTTGATTCTCTCATAAATCCTTATGAAAAATCGGGGGGCCTTTGAGGGGCTTTTCATAACCCTTTGAACCTAGGGGTCTGAGAGCTCATGTTTTCACCGGGGTCAGGTGCTAATGAATTTTAAAAAGAGGATTCTTTTTTGTCTGGGCCCCCCCTGCTGGGGTGGCTTTCCAAGGAAGGGCATTTTCAATTTTCTGATTGGGGCTAATTAAATTTAGGCTTCCGGGGGAGTTGGGTATTTCGCAAACTGAGTGACTTGAGTTATGAAGTTGGGGAGGGGGGTTCTGATTTGGATGTCATTTTTGTGTAAATTTTCCTCACACTTGGATTTTACAGAGGTTGTCCTATTTGGACAACCCTTCTTTTCTTCAAGGATCAGTGTGGGGACGAACCAAGAGGGGGGTCTCATTGACAAGCTTCTTTGTGACCAGCTGATATCTCTAGAGAATGTCCTTATTTGCCTTGCAGGAGAGATGCTGTATACCATGGCGCCCACTGAGATGATCAAGCGCCTCAAGCAGGAGAATCATCCGTAGCAGCATCTCTCGAAGGGAACACTTCACCTGTGACATCTATAACCAATGTTACGGCAGAACTTGATAGAATTTTTTTTTTATTTTTAAGAAAAAACTAGTGACCTAATAGATTGAAAGCAGCCAAGCCTCCTTGTATTCTCTCTGCCCTGGTTTTTTTTTTTTTCATTTCTGCTTTGAATTGAGACCTCTTTTGTAATACCTTATAACCCTACTAAAAACCGTGGGCCTCCTCTATCAAAACAGCATAGCAGTAAGGGTATGTTCACACGGCGTAGTTCTGGCGTTTACCTTTGTGAGCTGAAAACATGCATTTGTTGCGTCGTTGAAATTCCGCGTGGGAGAGTGCGTCATTTCAGTGCGAAAACGACGCGTAGAGCCCGGGGGAGATTTCTGCCTCCTGTACTGTATTATTTCACTGCGCGTATATGCCTGAAAGACCGGACATGTCAATTCTTTCCAGGCAGGGCCGAGAACTACGAGAGTAAAATACGAGTAGTGTGAATGAAGGTGCGTATTTTATATTGCAATCTATGACTCTAATCTAAGTGTTTAGAACATTGTTTTTTGTCACAAAATATGCGCCAAAATACAATGTGGGAACATACCAAAAGACCGTACCGTATTTGCGGGGCTAACTTTGGGCACATTGCAGCGCAATTACATGGATTGAGCAGTCGGACATGTTTCCTTAGCAGTAAGTATATGAGAAATACGGGGTCAAACCCATATTGCGGTTTTGTCATTCTATTGACCTTATGTAAAACTGCTAGTATGGAAAACTGTCTAGCAGTAAAACTGTCTTTGTTGCCCATAGCTACTGACCAGAGTTCATAGCGACCAATCAGAGCTCATAGCAACCGACCAGAGTTCATAGCGACCAATCAGAGCTCATAGCAACCGACCAGAGCCCATAGCAACCAATCAGAGCTCAGCTTTCATTCCTTATACTATGAAAGTTGGTTGCTGTGGAGAACAAAGACCGTTTTACTTCTAGATAGCACTGACTATGGTCAGCAGTGTGTGACAAAGATAGATGCATCCCATCCTGCACTGTTCATTAGATTTTAATACTCTATATATATATATATATAATATATATACAGTTATATATATATATATATATATATATATAATATATATATAATATATATATATATATATATATATATACAGTAATATATATATATATATATAACACACATACAGTATATAATATAATATATATATATATATATATCATTGTGTGTGTGTGTATATATATATATATATATATATTATAGATTGTATATATATATATATATATAATAGTGTATGTATATATATTGTGTGTTGTATATATATGTGTATATATGTATATATAATATATATATATATATATATATATATATACATATATATAAATTATATATATATATATCCCAAATAGGAAAAAGTTGCAGCACTCTGGTAGTCAGATGAAAAAAACGTGAATTTATTGCCACATATTCCAAGAATGACGTTTTGGCTCTCTCACAGAGCCATTTTCAAGTATACTTGAAAATGGCTCTGTGAGAGAGCCGAAACGTCGTTCTTGGAATATGTGGCAAATATTCACGTTTTTCACGTTTTTTCATCTGACTACCAGAGTGCTGCAACTTTTTTCCTATGGTGTAGAAATCGGCTTCCCTCGCCGGGAATCCACATGTTGCTGGCACCCCGCTGAAGATTCCGTGTAGAAAGTGCGGCTTATTTCTTTGAATATATATATTATAATATAATATATATATAATATATAATATATATATATATATATATATATATAGAGATATATATATAGATAATATATAGATATCTCAAGATCTTATGTTAAAGTGGTGCCCCCCTCTTGCTCTTTGAAGATATATCATATTGCTAGGAGATGTCATCAAAGGGTGATAGTTGTGGTTTCATCTTCTGGGACCTGCTCCTATGTCAGTATTGGGCACCTGAAAGTGTCGGCTAAAAATGGAGAGCCGGATGAGCTTGCATGTGACTCTCCATTCTGTTCTATGGGAGTTCCCAGTACAGGGGAGTGCTGTGTTCTTTCCATTCTGTTCTATGGGAGTTCCCAGTACTGGGGATCGCTGTGTTCTTTCCAGTGTGTTTTATGGGATTTCCCAGTTCAGGGGAGCGCTGTGTTCTGTCGATTGTGTTCTTTGGGAGTTCCCAGTACTGGGGATCGCTGTGTTCTCCATTCTGTTCTATGGGAGTTCCCAGGACAGGGGAGCGCTGTGTTCTTTCCATTTTGGTTTATGGGAGTTCCCAGTACAGTGGAGCGCTGTGTTCTCCATTCTGTTCTATGGGAGTTCTCAGTACAAGGGAGCTCTGTGTTCTTTCCATTGTGTTTTATGGGAGTTCCCAGTACAGGGGAGCGCTGTGTTCTTTCCATTGTGTTCTAAGGGAGTTCCCATGACAGAGGAGCGGAATCTTCGGCTCTGCTCGGAACTCCCATAGAACAGAATGGAGAAGAGTGCACAAGCATGACCGGATCTCTATTCTGAGCCGACACTTTCAGGGGCCCAGTCCTGAAATAGGTGGGGGCCGCACCTGTCACACTTCCATGGCATAATCTATCCATATACCAACAAAGTGCAAAATGGATACACTCCTTTAATCATATTTTTTAAGAATTCTTACTAATTTAAGTTTTCTGCATCATTATCTGAAAAATATCCCCAAATCATGCTTTTTTCACTATATATGTATACACACATCCTACTGTGCTAAAATAGAAAATTAACCATACTTACCTCTCCCATCACCACCGTTCCAGCGCTGCAGTGTCCCCTGCCCCTGGTCTCTCACTGATGATGTCACGTTCATGGATCACAATACTGCAACCACTTTTTTAACTCACCAGTCACATGCACACTGTACATGCATCTATCCATCTATCTGTCTGTAGGTAGGTAGATGGTAACAGGGGATTCACAATTCTCAATAGATAATGGTCACAGTTCCTCTCCTCCCCCTCTCTGCGCAGAGCATGCCCACAACCATAGAAGTCAATTGAGAGTCCTCTTCAGACTACAGGTTCCTATGGTTTTAGGAGAAATCTCTAAATTCTGCTAAAAAAAATCTACGGCAAAATAGTTGCCCCCATAGTGCAATCAATGGATGATGCTCATAAATTGCAAGCAGACCTGGACACACTGAGTGCTTGGGCATCCACTTGGCAAATGGGGTTCAATGTGGGTAAATGTAAGGTTCTGCATCTGGGTGCAAATAATCTGCAGGCATCATATGTCCTAAGGGGAGAAAACTTGGAGAATCGCTTGTTGAGAAAGATCTGGGTGTTCTTGTAGATCATAGACTACAGAACAGCATGCAATGTCAATCAGCTGCCTCTAAGGCAAGTAAGATATTGGCATATATTAAAAGAGGCATGGACTTGTGGGACAGGGATGTAATATTGCTGCTATATAAAGCATTGGTGCGACCTCACTTAGAATATGCTGTTCAGTTCTGGGCTCCAGTTTATAGAAAAGATGTAATGGAGCTAGAGAGAGTGCAAAGACGAGCAACCAAACTTATAAGGGGAATTTATAAATATATAAACGGTCCCTACTAAAAGAATGAAAAGCGTTCTTTACTATAAGAACTGTAAATTTGTTGAATAGCCGCCTGAGGAGCTGGTCACAGCAGGAACAGTTGGGAGTTTCAAGAAAGTCTTAGATATCTACCTGAAACTAAAGAATATGAATGCGTATGTAACTGTGTAAAATTCTGGATCTGGCTGGTGGCGGCTCTTGGGTCAGAGATGGGGTCTCCCCTGGAGCAGATTGGTTCTTGCCTTGTGGGTTCCAGGGCATTAACCAGTGGAGAGCCTGGGCTTTAAGTCCTTGTCTCTCTCCCATCACCCACATTTTCCCCACCCTTGGTTGAACTTGATGGACACGTGTCTTTTTTCAATCATACTAACTATGTAATAACCAAAATAGTAATCGAGGAAAAAAATTAAGAATAATAAAACAAAAACTAGATTAGAATATTTATTATCTGGTCTTAATTAGTCAACTAAATAAATACAGTATAGGAGGGATATTCCCTTTAATGTTCCATTCACACTATGAGGATTTCAAGTGGATACCGACTTGAAATACTAAATCTAAAACCAAAAGTAAATCCTCCCCATTGACCACATTAGAAAATACACCTTGTATTTTGTCAGTCGGTTTTCAAGAGTAAAAAAAACACCTTGAACATGTTCAGTCTTTTGTCGTATTCCGCGTGGAAAATTCACTATTTAGGTCAATGGTGATGGCTAAAAACCTAGTGTAAAATGCGTCAAAAAACATTTATATGTCGTTTTGGACATGACTCAAAACCCCAAAGAAATGAATGGGAATCGTTTGCTGACTGTAATTCCGCTGGAAAAAAATAACCAAAATCCACATGAAATACTTGTCGACGTGGTTTTCAATAGTAGAATCCGACGACTAAGTTTTACTCAACGTCTGGACGTACCCTATAAACTGTGTTGTGGAATGTAGTGCTACCACTTTTGCTATTATTCATGTTTTTGGTATAATATTGTTTTTAAGAAGGGTATAATTGTACTTTTGCGCGCTTATTAGAGTATATTTGTGACCTAAGACTTTGTCTTCAACCTACGGACATGACCCATTTTGGTTTTTAATAACCTTACCCTTGAACTTGGCTTGTATGCCGGGCCCAGTTGGTGTTGTTGCATCTCCTGCTGAGAAACAACACTTCAGGCTGGATTGAAGCGCGTGGGAAGTTGATTCATCAAACCCGTCTCCTATATCTCACTGTTCGATGAATCAGCCGCTTTAACAACTTGCTGATATTTTTTTCGGGGCTATAAATAACACTACGGACTCTCGGCCACTCGCTGAACACCGAGCCAAGTGTAAATCATTTTCAATGATTTATTTATAGAATGATCAGTAATTTAATGCTCGGAAATGTTTTTATTTTTTGTCCGTCATGATTTAGGTTTTAAGAAGCCTTACAGAGCAGAATGTACCACAGAGATGAAACTTATAATAACACAAACTTTCCACATGTCTAAAGACTCTGTGGGGGAGGAGCATCCAGTGAACCGTCCCATGAAGAACATTCCTCTTGTGTGATTGGTCAGGAAGGATCAGTGTACATTATTTTCAACAATTTATTCATAAAATGACCAGTAATTTTATGCTCGTAAATGTTTGTTTTATTTTTGGCCGTCGTGATTTAGGTTTTAAGAAGCCTTACAGAGCAGAATGTACCTCAGAGATGAAACTTAGGCTATGTTCACACGGCTTATTTGGGGGCGTACGTCCCGAAATACGTTTCAAATACGTGTCACAAAGTGTGGCATGTATTTCGCGTTGTAAATACATTCCCCATTCTTTACTATGGGGATTTACGTGACAGGGTCTAAATTTTACGATCGTATTTACATGGCGAAAATAGTACGTCGCGGAAATACTCCTCATGTGAACGACGAGGCGTATTTTACATTGGAATCAATGCTAATCTAATTGTTCATTATTTGAAACGTATTTCGGGACGTATTTGCGGACGTAATTACGTCTGCAAATACGTCCCTAAATAAGCTGTGTGAACATAGCCATATAATAACACAAACTTTCCAAATGCCTAAAGACTCTGTGGGGGAGGAGCATCCAGTGAACCGTCCCATGAAGAGCATTCCTCTTGTGTGATTGGTCAGGAAGGATCAGTGTAAATTATTTTCAACAATTTATTCATAGAATGATCAGTAATTTTATGCTCGTAAATGCTTTTTTATTTTTGGCCTTCGTGATTTGGGGTTTTAAAAAAAACCCTTTACAGACCAGAAAGTATCTCAGAAAAATTAAAACCCAATTAATGAAAAAGGGAAAGGGGGTAGGGGGACCCCTCTGAACCACCACAAGGGGAGGCTTTAAAGGGCCCACGGCCGGGGAAACGGAGTCTAATTAGGCCCCTTTTTTCCCCAAAGACCCCCGGCCGCAACCGGGGATGGATTTTGGCCTGCGGGGGAAAAACTACCGGGGTTCGCTACCCCCCGATTTTTGATTTTTCTTGGGGGTGGGGGGCCCAAGGTGTTGCCGGTACAGAATCGTAAAGGGCAGGCCGTATTGGGGGGCCCCAGGCAAAAGGCGGTGCCGGGCAGGGGTTCGAGCCCGGGCAGGAAAGAATTTTCGGGCCCGGCGGAAAAATTTTTTCGGGGTCAAGGGACGGGGGGCAGAAGGTAGGGTTAAAACGTAAAAGAAAACAAGACACCAGGAACGCCCTCTCTACGCACGGGGCACCCACTTTTTGGAAAGGTGCTAGTGGGGGGGCCCAAAACCCTTTTTAAATGGGGCCCAGGGGGGGGCCCCGGGGGGAGCCCCAATAAACCGGCGAAACTGCCCCTTTAAAAAATTTTCCCATGGGGCCCGCCCCGCACGGGGGGGGGCGCGCGCGAAACCCCGGGCCGGCAAAAGGACCGCCCCCGGGGAAAGGGTTTACGGGAGCGGGGCCCGAGTTAAGGGGGAACACAGAGCTCCGGGGCCCCGCAGCCCGACTACCGGCGGGCCCCCGGCTGAAACTGGGGACCCCCTGCAGCGGGCGGGGTGTGCCTGCGACCTAACAGGGGGGTTTTCCCCCCCCGGGACCCCCGTAACCCACATAAAATAACACAAACTTCCCCAAAAATGTCTAAAGACCCCTGTGGGGGGGGGAAACCCACTAGTGAACCTTCCCATGAAGAACATTTATGTAAAACAGCCCCTTCCTTTGTGAAAAATTGGTCAAAATTGATCAAAAATAAATTTTTTCCCCCCAAAACTTTTTTTAAAAGACGGGAAACAATAAAAAATATTTCCCCCAAGGCCCCCCCCCCCCCCCTCTCCCCTTTCCCGCACGGGCCCCTTTTTTTAAATTCAGAGCATAAAAATAGTTTGGGGGGGAAAACTACTCTCCTTAAAATGTGGGGGGTCGGGATCAACCCCAAAAAGGGGGTTAACATTATTTGGGGATTTTTTCCCATCTGTTTTGAGGTCACCTTCCCCGGGGAAGAATGGAAACACTTTCAAAAAGGGGCACTAAGAACCTCAATTTTTAAAGTTTTTTAAAATACAAAATGTTTTTCCAAAAAAACCTTTCCCTTTTGTTCCCTTTGACTGTTTTTTTAGTGCTTTAAGATGCTGCTGATATTTTGCTGCCAAAAAACCACCCGGAAACCAAATGCCCCTTTTTTGGGAAATTGGGCAAACCAAACTTTATTTTCAGGCCCCCCAACCCCCCGGTACCCCCCCCCCCTAAAAAGGGGCCCCCCTAAAAGTCTTTGTGAAAAAGGGGACGGGGGTTTTTGTCCCTTGTGCATCACAATCCATTCATTTCAGTAGAAGTTCTTAGTTCACCAGCAAACGCCCTGAAACCCCCCAAAAAGGAACAAAAAGGGTGGGTACAGCTCAAGTGCAACCCCCCTCTCTGTTCTGCACGAAGACTTTCAAAAATTCATAAAAAATTTTCTACGATAAAAAATCCCCCTTTTTAAAGGGGTTTGGACCCCACATTTTTGCACAGCTTTCCCACCAATTCACCAAAAAAATTTCGTCCCGGCCTTGCAGTTTTTTTTTTTTTTTTTCTGCTTGTGGCTGCTGGAGTGTATGAACCCAACCTTAGCGATCACTCTCACACGTCGGCTTAAAGGGGCAAACCTAAACTGCAGAGATTAATTTTCCCAATAGGAAAAGGGAACATTTAAAATTTAAAAAAGGAACATTTTCCCCAAAATATATTGCTTTGTTTATTTTTTTTTGTGCTCAAAACCCTAAAAAAATTTCCCCTCTTATCTCCCCCCAAAAACTCAGGTTTCCCCTGGGTTACCCACCAGGTCTGTCCTGCCTCCCCAGCTGTGTGCCCTTATCTAAATAGCGGGGATATGTAAATCACACAGGGGGGCCACACGGGAGTTTCCCTACAGCTTAAAGAGCTTGATTTTTTTATCTCATTTTAACCCAAAACAAAAAAGGGACAAATTTCATTTTTTTTTAACTTTAACCCTGAAGTTTCTCTGGATTTTTGGGAGAAACCCCGTCTAAAGCCCCCGTCAAAAAATTTAAAAGCACCCTGTGAAAACGGAGCTAATATGCTAAACACTGCCATAAAAAACCAAACCCACAGCCTAAAAAAGGAAGGGCAAAATGAAATGAATGAAAAAAAGGGGCTGTTTTTGGGCCCTCTTTTGAAACGCGTGGGAGAAACCCCTTTTTTAAACCCTTTAAAATGACAAAGTCAAAAGCTACCTTTAGGGGCTAAAACTTTTTTTTTTTTTATTTTAAAACCCCAAAACCCTTACACGGGAAATTGGTTTTAAAAAAACCTTGAAAAGGGTGGGGGCAGTGCGAAAAACCAAAAGTGCCTTTTGATCTTTCCCTTTAAAAGTAAATTTTGGCTGCGGGGCTTAAAAGGGGGAAAACTGGGCCCCCTCCCCGGGTTTGTAAAAGGGGACACCTTGTCAACCCTAAAAATTTAGATTTGGCTATAAAAAAGGGAGTGCGGAAGTCGGGGCGCCAAAAAGTACAAAAAGGGAAAAATTTCCCAAAAACACCCGGTTTTAATTGCGGGCGAAATTTTAACCCCCCGAAATTTACGGCGGGGGCACGGGGGGGGGGACCCGGGGGCCCGGCACCTGGGCCGGCCCATAGATTTTAAAATTCCCAAAGAAAAAACTTTAAAAACGCCGCGGGGTAATTCACTTTCCCACTTACTCCCCCCACGGCGGATTCGCCGAGAAAGGAGAGGAAAAAACGTAACCCCATAGTTTCTTATGAGAACTGGGGCAAATTTAACCCGGAAATAAAACTTTTTTAAACCCGGGAAATAAACCCCCGGGCCGAAATTTTTTCCCGCACTCCCCCGCGAAATTTTGGGAAAACTAAAAATACGCCCCATTTTTTAAGCCGTGGGGAAACCAAAAACCAAAAAAAGGGGTTAATGGTGGTCACAAAGGGGGTTAAAGGGTTTTTTTTTGGGTTTGCATCCCCAGCCTTGCCCCCCCCATAAAATTATAGTTTTTTTTGGGGCAGTGAGTAGGGTATTAAGAGACGTCTGTCATTCTTTCATTGAATTGAACTTAAAAAAAAACCCCCTCAGGTTTTTTCCGGTCTCCCAATTTTTCTCCCCAACCATTTTTCCCTTTTTAAAATAATATTTTTGTTAAAAAATGTTTTAATCCTAAGGATCTGGCCAGAATCTGCTTTGATGAAATTTTTAAAATTTTTCTGAAACTGGGCCCCCCCACCCAACCTTTCCCTCCCTTCCAAAATGAAAATTTCAAAAACAAAGGGGTTTTGCTTATAAAACTATCGGGGGTTTCCCTTTCCCCCGGAAACTTTATTTCCGTGAGACCCTTATCAAGCCCTTAAAGGTTTTAACCCTTTTCCTAAGTCCATTTTCCCAAATTAATTTTCCTTTAAATTAAGGGAAAAGGACACACAGTACCTCTTCTCTTTTTTTTTGACCCTTGGTTTTTGTACGCCATCTTTTGGGTTTTACAAATTTTTTATTCAAACTTTTTTTTTTAAAACGAGAAAGATTCAATAGTTAACATGTTTCTCAAAAACATGAAAACATTTCTCATACTTAAAAATTCCATTTTTTTTCCCTTTTTTTGGGCCTGCCCCCTAAAAATTTTAAAAGAATTAGATTGTACAATAGACGGGGGAAAAACCCAAAAAAAACCCTGTGGCTGGAAAAAAAAGTAAAGTTTGTTTTCTTAAATGTGGGTTAACACCCTTAGGGTTAAGTCAAATTTGCGTGGTTTCCCCCCAATTGATTGGACTATGAGTGGCAGGAACTCTCGTGCCATTTCATCTTCTACTGCTTATTAGGACAGCAGGGGTCTCTGGTGTTTTGTCTGTCTTGTTGTCTGGGTTTGTTTGGAGTAGTTGCATAGCAAGTGCTCAGGATCCTTACTTCTCAACTGGCCATGCAGCTGAGTTCATTAGCATGCTCTATAAAGCTCAGCTGAAAATGGTGGTATGATTGCAGAATATAGAAGTATTGGTCCTGTTGGATTGTGCTGTCTTGTAGTCTATTGTCCATTTCAATTGTGTCAGGCTGAAGTATCTTGTTTCTGGTCTCAATTTTGTTTTGGCCAAGTTCTGAACTTTGTAGCTTTTCAGGAATATAGATTGGGTGTTTGTCTGTTTTTTGTTGGGCCTCTGCCCCGGACTCGCTGGGTCCTCAAAACCACTTTTCTGTAATTAAAGGGGCACTTTTTAGTTTCTGTCATTTTTTTAGGGAAAGGATTTAAGGTTTTGTAGGGGTAAAGGGTTTTTGGTTTAGGGGTTTAAAAAAAGGGGGAAAATCTCTCCTTGGGGAAGCAAAACCATAAGGGGGGTAGAGTTTTGAGATTGACCTTTTGCCCTCTACTAGGCATTCCCAAATCTCTACACACCTTTATGGTGCTCTCCCCAAGGAGAGGTATTTCCCTTTCTGAGCCACTCATATCCTCCCACCCAGCCAGCCAGTATCGCTCTGCCACACTGATGAAAGGGGAAAACCCCAAAAAAAGCGTCTGAGAGAGTGATACTGGCTTGGCTAATATACCTTTTGCTTCTTAAAGATTCAGTGAGTCAGAAGCGAATTGAGGATTTGTTACATCCAATAGAGGGCGCTTGAGCTTCTCAGCTCCTTTCCCATAATTCCTGGTGTTAGGGTTAGTCACAGAGTCAGTTTTTGAAGGATAGCATTAGGGACAGTTAGCTAAGGACAGTTATCCCTGGTACTCTTTTGCTCCTGGAGTGTACACACATTTGAATCTCTACCAAACTATACACCTGTCTTCATCTGTCCATTTGCCGAGTCATCAATCTTTTGATTGATACGCTTTATATTTCTATTTCATGTGACTGCTGATGTACTTCCCTGTGTTGCTCCTTATTGTTTGAAGTCCATCATCTTTATTACAATTAGAACTATGACACATTACTAAATCTGTTGCCCGATAATGGAAGCAGATGACTTGTTATTGCAACGCGGGCCCATTAACTTTAATGGTGCTTAGCTGTAATATCAAACACAACCTATAGACAGGTGTGGCGCTCTTTCTTGAAAAAAAAGTAGCTTTTTGTAGTCCTTTACAATTCGTTTAACCCTTTTATGACCTACATAGGGGGTTTGTGGCTCCCAGTGCCATAACTGATCCAAGAACAGAGCTGTAGTTAGTCTCTGTGAATGCCAGGGAATGTAGGTAGCCTCCCGATTCCCACCATTTAACCGATCAAAGGGGATTCCCCTGACCCATTAAGTCACAGGGATTCCACTGCCCAGTGGAGCCTGGGGAATGTCTGTACAGTCAGCCCTGGGAACCTAAAGTAGCCCCTGGGCTGTCTGTATAGTAAGCCTGCTGTCAGGGCACATTGAGTGTAATGTATTAGCATAAGAGAGTATACAGGAGTATACAAATACATTACGATGTGTAAAAAAACACAGTAAAAATAGTTGTTTCTTAATGGGATTAAAAAAAGTAAAACACCAGTCCCTGCAACTGCCTCATTTCAACTTGCTCAGCTTGCTCATTTTTTCAAAAAAATTAAGTCCAGATGTCATTTGATTAGGCCCCTTACGACTTTTGAGTCAATGGTGGTGTCGGCTGCAAGTTTGAGGCACTCCCTATCATTCCTATATAAATTATTGCTCTCAGGGGCCGGGATGCTCCCCCCCCCCCCCCTTTTTTTTGCCTTAAATGGGGGGAGGAAATTTGGGGTTTTTCCCCTTTTACTCCACCCCCAAGGGACAAATGTTTCCGATGACCCAAAAGCATTGGTAGCGCCAAAACATCGGAGACCTGTTTCAAAAATTCTCCCCCCGGTGGTAAAGGGTGCCTGTTCTTGCATAAAATCTTTCCCTCCACATCGGACTGTCGGAGATTGGGGAAAGGAAAAGGGCCCCATGGCCCAATAGGGTGGGGATGCTCTGTGGGGGGGCTTCGGGATCTCGTCCTGGAGGTGATGGGAATTCCCGGAATCTCGATCCCAAAGCCCCCTTCACAGGGTTTTTTTCTGCCGCGTTTTGGGTGCCGTACTGCGCCCCGGGATTTCGCTTCGTAGGGCCAATCCGCGGCAGAAATTACGGAAAACCCCTGCTCTCATAGAGAAAAATGGAAATCCGTTTCCCTCCCCCGCTGGGCGATTTCCGCCGCGGGGGAGAAAGTGAATGCACATATTTAGGGCGCGGCCCGCGCGTAAACAATCATTGCCCCATGGGGCCGGGGAGGGCGCCCCCGCCCGCCAGGCCCCGCCCCCCCCCCGCCCCTTATTCCCCGGCGGATTTGGCGCTCAATACGGCCAATCCGTCGGGAAATAACCGTTGAAAACGGCCAAAACTCCCGGGGGCACTCTTCTTCATGACCCCATCTCTACTGTAAATTAAAAAGATTTTTCAAAAGCACTTGTTTCCAGCTGCCAAAAAATTGATCCCCCCAAAGGGTCGCCCTGTCCCCATTTTGGGATGAAGGGTTGGCGGGATTTCTGGGAAAACGGATGGGAGGGAAGCACCCTCCCCTAAACAAAAAATAAATTCCGTAAATTCTGCTCATTGAACCTTTTTTCTAAAAATCCCCGTTTTTTTTCCTCATTACCCTTACCGGGGTTCCCCGGGCTTATTCCGAAAATTTTTAAAAGGGTTTGGGCGTTACAAATCCGCCTAATGGGCTTTTCCCCCCCCTCCCCCCCCCAACCCCCCCCAAAAAAACCCCACTTTTCCCCCCCCCCCCAAAACCATTTGGGCCCCCGGGGGGGGTTTTTGTTATTAGGGATTTTGAGCTCTTACGGCTCCCCAAATCGCTGGGGGTTTCTTTTTGTGCCCTAAGCCTTACAGTTCCCTCTTATTGTATTGGTTCTACCTGCTATTTCATGTTGGGAAGGGCATTTTACTTCAAGGTGTAGCTCCTAACAAGGGTTCTCGTTTTACATTGATCGATTCACTGCTGCCTTGACAGCTTTCATCTTGCTTTAGTATTAATGTGGATATATACCTCTATAACATCATTTATCACTCATATGTCACTTTCTGCAAATGTCTGCTTATTTGACTCATTGTTTTATTCATTAATAAAATTTTCTTGAATATGAAAAAAAAAAAAAGAAAGTAAAACACAAAAAAGGGTGGAAGAAAATAAATAATAAAATAAAAAAAAATATTTAATACAAAAAATACTGTGCATATATTACACAAAAAACCCTAAAACTACACATATTGGGTATCTACATGACCATACTAACCTGTAAAATTAACAGTTTATTAAGTGAATGCAGTAAAAAAATGAAATAAAAAAACAAATGCAGAAAAACACTTTATGTTCACTCTGCAATTTTTTTTAAAAATTCTGCAGTAATCTATGTAAGATCAAACGACGCTCCAAAAAATACAAATTCTCCCACATAAAACAAGTCCTCATACAACTGCGTCATAAAAAAAAAATTAAAAAGTGAAGGCTGATGAAACGCAGTGAGGCAAAAACTGAAAAATATAGCTGGTCATTAAGAACTTTTCAGGCCTGGGGCTTAAAGAAGACCTGTTACCTCCAGGGAAACCTTTATGAAGTAACAGGAGACTAAAATACTAACACTTTCTCAATTATACTTCCTTAGGAAAATCATTTCACCTGTAATTCAGTTTTTTTTTAAAAAAAGCCCTGAAACTTTATAACAGGACTGAAGTCGGGACAAGTAGACACCTGACAGCACGATGGATCACTAGGTTGACAGCTCTGTGAAACTTCCTGCTTCTGAGCTGGGGAAGTCCAATGGGAAAGGGGGAGCCTAGAATTCTACATCATGTGTACACTGGAAAGCTCTGTGCTGCTATTTCTGTGCTGGATATTATAACACTAGTAGCAGTGTGATATGGATGCCTGTGTACTATTTGGAGGAGGCTTGAAGCAGCAATTAAACCCTGTCACACTATGAACGACATGTATGAAATTTGGCGTTTAAATTCCAAATTTCATGCACATAATATTAGTATAGAAAGTACCTGATTTATGACCCACTGTAGAGCACTTAAACGACATTTCTGGCTCAGGTATACCACTTTCAAAGTGGTATACCTGTTCCAGCAGCAATGCGCCTAGAAATGTTGTGACGTAGCTATAAATCTATAGCTTCGCTGCGGTTCTAGTGCGCCCCGCCTCCCAACTTTTAAAAATGTAGCGAACGGGGCTGCGCCTGATATCGGGCTGAAAAGACGACCTGCCCTATGTCCTCATTGTGTTGTGTCTGCTGCAGTGTATGTAGGTAGAGACTCAGATTAATCCTACACAAGCATCTATGTCATCAGCTCCCCCTGCACAGTTGGTATCTCCCAGGGAAGGAATCTTATCAGATCGTGAGCTCTTTTTCTCACAAAGTGAAAGTAAAACCTGTTTCCCTGTAAAATTAAGGGTATTTCCTCTGATTTGCTAATGACGTGTGTGAGAAAAGTCTTAATGTACTACACATTTTTGTGTGGTGATGATAGGTATTCTTTAAGGCGTTAAATACATTTCATGACTGCTTAAAATCTCATGCAACTGATTAAAAATGTTGAGAAAAATAGTTTCTAATATATCTGTCTACAGGCGTGATAGAAATTATTTTACCATTTTTTTTTGTCCTGTGTTGGAAAACCCTTTTTAGTTTGCCATGGAAGCTGTCCTGGGCGACAACGGGTTGTCTAATGTAATTTTGTCCTATGTTGATCAATAGCCTTACAACCAGGTGTTAAAAAGTATCAGGTGGAGCTGAAGTAACATCCCCTTCCAACCTTTTATAATCCCCAATGTCAACCTCAAACTCTGACAACCATAGGTAGATAGATCTCACAGAGATTGGAAAAAAATATCAACCTAAACAGCCAATCTGGGACCAGATTATAGACCCTTTTCTTCCTTCACGTGGTGTACATAGCAGAGAGAAGACCCCTTAGTAAAGATCGAAAAAATTGCTGGGCTTTTCCACCCAGGACGTAACTTCGTTTCTCCATTTCCTGCCCCTTCTACGACCCGTGAGCCAATTCTCCCACCACACCCATAACTCTTTAAAGGGGTTTTGCCACGAAGTAAAATTGACGTGGGAAGCTTTCAAATGAAATAACAAACATTTTCAACATTCACTATTATTAAAAATTCTGCACCGTTTTTGTTTTAGCTGCTCCTTTAGTGATCCATGGTTTACAGCTTGTCTCCAGGGGATAGGTCCAGGACTGAGAGCTCCTCAGTCCTGGTCAGACATGCTCAGACATCACTTCTCCTCTCAGGAAGCTTTTGAGTGTTCAAACCCCAGGTGCTGTCATTCTACTTCCGTCCTCTGTGCTCCTTAGTAATTAGTCAAACAGTGCAAATAATTAAAAAAGAAACCTCAATGAGGTCTGTGCATTGATAAAGAGAAATAAAATCCACAGGTTTATTTCCTGCAGGGATTTGAACCTAGGACCCTTGTGCTTGGAGGCAAAAACTTTACCTCTCAGCTACTCACAATGCTTTACATAAACAGGCCTTTCTTTGACTAGAGAGAGGAAAGGCATGGTGATGTCATCCTGCTGGGTCACATAATATGCAATTCAAACAAATCACACGCCCCCTTCTGAGCAGAGAGCTGAAGAACTGGATACAGGAGGTATGAAATGAGATTGGGGCAAAACCCCTTTAAGGGAGAATCCTCCAAAGGTTCTTTATATTCACGAGCAAGGAGGATGGACCAACCAGGGATGGCACAGTCTGTCCAAGGGCACCATGGCAGTCACGTAGTCTCTATGGTATGTACTCTGTTGGTTCCTTCAGGAGGTAAGCTTTGTGCAGTACAACGTAGGTTTGACCAGTCGTGCTCTTAGGATCCCGGACTTCATTTGTCGAATCTAGTGGACGTTAGTAGAAGCATTGCTAATAAAATTAAGGAAGCATTCTTTGTCCTGCTAAATTATTCATGGCGTCTTCTGCTTCCATTAGCGAAGGAGAAGTATTGAGCGGTGTGGAGTGGTTTTAAAAGTGCTCTGGGGAACTATTTTCAGGACATTGCAGATAGCCAAGGTTGTCCGGCCAAGAAGACCAGGAGGAGCCTTTAGCAAAGAGCTTAAACCTCTGTAGTATGACTGTGCCTACAAGACGCTACATAGAATAGGGATGCCATACTGAAACCTTATTTATATTTGTGTGACTATAACTGCTATTAGTATTATAGTAGTATTATAGTAGTTATATTCTTGTACATAGAGGCAGTATTATAGTAGTTATATTCTTGTACATAGGAGCAGTATTATAGTAGTTATATTTTTGTACATAGGGGCAGTATTATAGCAGTTGTATCCTTGTACATAGGGGCAGTATTATAGTAGTTATATTCTTGTTACATAAGGATCAGTATTATGTAGTTGTATTTTCCTTGTACATAGGGGCCAGTTATTATAGTAGTTATATTCTTGCTACATAGGAGCAGTATTATAGTAGTTATATTCTTGTACATAGGGGCAGTATTATTGTAGTTATATTCTTGTACATAGGGGCAGTATTATAGTAGTTATATTCTTGTAGATAGGGAGCAGTATTATAGTAGTTATATTCTTGTACATACATGGCATAATAGTAGTTATTTTTTGTCTTAGTGGGGCAGTTTAGTATGAGTTATATTCTTTCATGATTCAGTTATATTATGTTATATTGCATTGTACATCAGCCAAACTTAATACTGCAGTTAAGTGACTTGTACATGAGGGCAGTATTGTATAACGTAATTATATTTTGTAAAATAAGGCAGTATTTTAGTTTATTTGTACATGGGGGCAGTTTTTTGTATTATTTTCTTTACATGGGGGCAGTATTATAGTAGTTTTATTCTTGTAGTAGGGGAGCGTATTATAGTAGTTATATTTTGTACATAATGGAAATAGTAGTTTTTTTTTGTCTGTAGTGGGGGCATATTGCAGTATGATTTACCCCTCCTGGATTCATACAGGTTATATTATTAATTGGCATTGACTACAGCCAAAAACTTGAAATACTGCATCGTTAAGTGCGAAGGGAAGGATGTGTAAATAACAGAAATATGAGATATTTTACGTGTCTTCCCCTTTAGACAGCCTTTACCTTGTAATTGTATTTTTGATATAGAAATGGCATCAATACTTTTAACTAGCTTATATGGACACATAGGACGCATGAAGGTGATACTTATCCCATGTTGCACAGTGGCCGTAGGACTGACATTTTTCACAATTAACCAGCACATTAAATAACCGGATGTTACAGCACAGCGCTATATTGTAGGATGACATTTTTTCTTTATTTAGGTGTCTTGGGGTCACAAATGGTTAAATAGTTGTAACTTCATTATTTCTAATCAGGGAATAAAGCTAAAGTGATTACCCATGATGCCGCTGCAGCCCTGTAATTAATTTATAGACGCTGATAGCCGTGATATCTGACAGTGGCAATATAGACGGGCAGTAATCCCTGCAGCTCCACAAGGCAGCGGGTGCGCTCCATGCACAGTCATTATGACCTCTGCCTTAATGAAGGCTGCATTCACACTCGGCGGACTTGTTTCAGATTTGCTCTGCGGACTCTGCTCCAGAAATCTGGAACAAATTACGGGACTGATACATGAATGGGGTTTTCAGCAATACTGTCCAGGCTGTGGAGTCACAAAGCCAAATTTTGGATCCGACTACTTCTTTATAAATGGATGCAATGGATGTAATTTGTGTATAATAACTAGAAATAACAATTGTTACAATTTAAAACTAATCCATGCTCGTCAGTCCATGGGGGGGGGGGGGGGTGATTAAAATTAAAAGAAGATAAAAAAACTTAGGACCATATGTATGAAAACCGTCTAGCAGTAAGACTGTCTTTGTTGCCCATAGCAACCAATCAGAGCCCATAGCAACCAATCAGAGCCCACAGCGGCCAATCAGAGCCCATAGCGACCAACCAGAGCTCATAGCAATCAATCAGAGCCCATAGCGACGAATCAGAGCCCACAGCAACCAATCAGAGTCCAAATAACCAATCAGATCCCATAATAACCAATCAGAGCTCATAGCAATCAATCAGAGCCCATAGCGACCAATCAGAGCCCATATAACCAATCAGATCCCATAGTAACCAATCAGAATCCATAACAAACAATCAGAGCTCATAGCAATCAATCAGAGCTCATAGCAATCAATCAGAGCCCATAGCAACCAATCAGAGCTCAGCTTTCATTTCATATAGTGCCCTGGAAAAATGAAAGATTAGCTCTTATTGGTTATATGGGCTCTGATTGGTTGCTGTGAGCTCTGATTGGTTGCTGTGAGCTCTGATTGGTTGCTATGGGTTTTAATTGGTTACTATGGGCTCTGATTAGTTGGTATGAGCTCTGATTGGTTACTATGGGCGCTGATTGGTTGCTATGAACTCTGGTTGCTATGGGTTTTGATCGGTTACTATGAGCTCTGATTGGTTGCTATGAACTCTGGTTGCTGTGGGCTCTGGTGGCTGTGGGCTCTGATTGGTTACTACGGGCTCTGGTTGCTTATGGCTCTGGTTGCTAAGGGCTGTGATTGGTTGCTATGAGCTCTGATTGGTTGCTATGGGCAACAAAGAAAGTCTTAGACCTAGACAGTTTTCATACATAAGGCCCTTACTGTGACAATGCTCTGTGTGAGTTCCGGCCGATGACGTCACCGTTCTGTCTTCACTTGACCCTGCAGCCATTGACAGGCCGCAGCAGTCACTTGCTGATGATACGCATAATTGCCAGGCTTGATATGAAGCGGGTGCCAGTATTGTGCAGACCGAAACCACGCGCTAATAAGCCAGGATAGGAGACCGCTCTGATTCTTGACATTTAATCATTTAGACCAGGGGTTCCCAAACTCCAGTCCTCACGCCCCACCAACAGCTCATGTTTTCTGGCTTTCCTTGCTTACACAGGCGTATAATTTTTTCAGTGCATTCTGTGGGAATCCTAAAAAACATGACTGTTGGGGGCCCTTGGGGGACTGGGGGGGGGGGAAAAACCCCTGATTTAAAAACCTCCCGGGTAAACCCACTGATACCTCTAAACAGGGGATAAAAATCTTTTAGGGGGGCCCCACATCAGCCCAGGCGTACCTTAAAAGGCCCTTTAAAAGGGCCGAATTAAATTTTAGAACTGTGAAATTCTCCTTAAAAATGTTAATTTGTCGTATTGCTTTTATAATTAGCCCTTTGGGGGAACCAGGAAAAATATATTCCCCCCCATAGGTTATGGGTAATATGCCCCTTGTGGTAGTGTGGGTTAAAGCCCCCTGAGTGACAGGTTATTGCCCATGTAGGTAGTGGTTTTTTGCCCCCTGTGCAGGTAGCATATGCCTCCTGCAGCCAGGTAATTCCCCATGTGCAGGTAATATGCTCCATATAGCCCCCTGTGCCGGGGGGCCCCCCTACCCCCCAGTAGTGTAGTTGTTTCCCCCCCAACCGGGGTGCCCCCCCCCCCGTAGCCCATTGATGTCCCAGGCCCCCCGTAGCCTATAGATGCCCACAGCCCAAAAGAAAAAGCCTTTAGTCCCCACAAGCCCCCGTAGCCATGTAGATGCCCCATAGACCCCCAGTGCCATGTAAGATGTCTAGCCCCCCCAGTAGCATTTTAGACCCCCAATAGCCCCAGTAGCCATTAGATGCCCCAACCCCACCCCGTAGCCATTAAAAGCCCCACAGCCCCCCAGTAGCCATGTAGATGCCCTAGCCCCCCAGTAGCAGTAGTCCCCCCAAACCCCCCCCGTAGCCTATTATGTCCCCACCCCACCCAGTAGCCATATAGATGTCCCAACCCCACCCGTACCCATTTGATGCCCCAAAGCCCCCAGTAGCCAAAATCCCCCCACAGCCCCCCAGTGATTAGATGCCACAGCCCCCCGTGCCCATGTAGTCCCCCACGCCCAAAAGAGCCAAAAACCCCCCATTCCATGTAGATGCCCCACAGCCCCCCAGTAAGTGTCCACAGCCCCCCCATTTGCCATGTAGTTGCCCCACGCGCCCATATAGATGTCCCACGCCCCCCCCCAGATAGGGGCCCCCAAATATAGATGCCCACCCCCCCAAGAGCCATTTTAGTGCCCCACAGCAGCCTTTGAATGTCCCACAGCCCCCCCAAATGATTATAAAATAAAACTTTCCCCTGGGGGGAAGTACGCGGGGGCCCGGTTTGGGTCCCGGGAGAGGTGTACTTGTAAGCAGCGTGAGTCACGCCGTTTTGCGCCGTACGCAACTCCCAGAGATTCCCCCCGGGGCAGGGGTGCCGAACCGAGGAGACCCTAGCTTCCCAGGGGCGTGAGTAAAGCCCCATGGAGCCGTATGTACTCCCAAACGCCCTTTGGGGGAGGGACAGTCCTATTTTGCCCCCTTTGCCCCTCTGTCCCTCTCAGTGCTAAAATTTTGCCTCTTTATTTGGGAAATGATTTTATCAATAAACCAACTCTCGTGCTTTAAAATCCCCCTTGATTGTTTCCTGTGTATATCCAAAAAATTTCCCTTAATTTTTTCTCTTTTGGCTACAATGCAATCCTGAAATGTCTCCCTTTTGGCAATCTAAAAAAGTTGGCATGTACTTTTTGGGCTTTGGTTAGAGGCTTTCCCTTTTGTGATGTCACATGTTGGGTGTGGTTAGAGGGGGGCCTAATCGCCCCTTTTTTCAAAACAAAAAATTTTGGGGGTATCCCGTATTATGTAAAAGTGCTCACAAGCACAGTACATAAAAGGGGGAAGGTAGGACGGAAAACGATCCCTCCTCCCTTTTCCCCCTGAAAATTCGTGAAACCGAGCGGGTAGCTTGACTGATTTCGCGCGGCTTTTTTTAAAACAGCCGTGGGGAGTCAGGAATCGCGGGGGGCGGAAAAACAAAAAAGCCGGGGCCTTTGGGGTTTTGACCCCGGCTCTAAAGAATAGAATGTAATTCGGGTCCTTTGCACCCCCTGATTTATTAGTCTTCGAAATATAGTGTGCAAGCAATGGTTTTTGTTTATATTTTTTTTTTTTCCTATTTTTTTTTTAAGGAATAAAACAATGAAAAACCCCGATAAATTGGTATGTCAAAGGGAAACTATCCGCGAATACTGCTGAATGTCACTATCCCAAAGGTAAACTCCTAAAACCCCACCACCCCCAAAAAAGGGGCACAATTGTGTTTTTTCTTTGTTTTTTTTTAAACCCCCCGTATATTATAAATATTATTATAAATTTATATTATATTTTAAAAATTTTAAATAATTTTATATTAAAATTTAAAAACCATTGGGTGTTATTTATAATGCTTTATTGGAAAAAAATTAATTTTGTTTTTTAAAAATTTTTAAAAAAGGGTATGAGCGGGAAAGTGTAAGAAATCTGAAATCCCAATTTTAAAAAAAAAAAAAAAAAAATTAACCCATTTTCCTTTTATGTATTGGCTTTTTATTGTCCTGGGCAACCCTTATCTACCCCTGCCCTGAAACAAAAAAACAAGTCATTACCTATATCGTTAACCCACTAGAGATAACACAGCTGTAGTAGACGGGTTTAGTCTGCCCCTCCATTCAGGAGTTCTTTCTCTTCACTGTCACAGCTAGAGAAGGACCAGATTTAATATGTATTTTTTAATTGCATAGGACTAAAGAATTAAAAAAAAAGTTAAAAAATTGGCAAAAATTAATAAAAAAAATAGTTTTCCATGAATTTTGGTTTTGACAAAAAATACTCTTTTTTTTTTTTTAATGGAAATGCCCCTTTAAATTCCGCCATAGCGGGGATAATGCTAGTAATAAACCCATCCATAGCTGTCCGTGATTTTCTCAGGGGATTGTTCGGTTCCTTCGCAGGGGCGCGCGATGGGCCAGAAAGGGGCCCGGACCTCGTGCATGCCGTGACATGTAAGTTTCCTAAAATGGAGCGTAGGTAGGGGTAATGGCTTTAAATAGAACAATGCGGAGCGGGCGGTGTGTGAGGCGGCACCAAGGCTTTGGCATACTCGGAGATGTATCATGGCGTACCTTATCCAGAGCCCCAGTTATTCACACTTTGTCATAGTCACCCTACGTTCTCTGCTCTGTGGTTGACATGTGATCGCCCCTGCCATTTCCTATGTGCCATCTCCGCTTGGAGCAGCTGTGCCCTGTGTACAGCGGAGTCGTGCCATAACACGGGGCGACACTTGACACTGGGGAGGTTTTTTTTACTAGGTAGAGCGGGAAAAGA
Organism: Phyllomedusa bahiana; assembly: GCA_025379985.1. Lineage (NCBI taxonomy): Eukaryota > Metazoa > Chordata > Amphibia > Anura > Hylidae > Phyllomedusa > Phyllomedusa bahiana. Next base: position 41,343 of record JAODAL010002401.1, on the reverse strand, counting down.
AATAATTAGACCAGGGGGGGCCCCTGGTAGGGACAAAAAGGGAAATTGTCACCCGCCCCCGGAAACCCCGCTACTGCCCCTTTTTAAATTTAATTTGCTGTTTTTCCCAGCTTGGGGAGGGACCAAAAAGCGGAGTTAGAAAAAACCCGGGGTTTGGGGGTTTTTCCAAATACAGTCTAGTCACATTATTAAAAAATAAAAACCAGGGGCACCATTGGTGAAAAGGCAAAAAAAAAAAGGAAAAAAAAAAAAAAAAGGGTGGGGGGGCAAAAAAAAAAAAAGGGGCGGGAAAGGGGGGGAAAACCCCCCCCCCCCAAGGGGGGGGGGGTTTTTCCTGTGGGAATTGTCACAGGTTGCCCCTTACAGCTGGGGGAGTGTCCCAAAACCCAAACCCACCACCTTTCCGGGGGCCCCAGAGGGCTGACTGCCCCCACAGCCTTTCTGGGGGGGGGGTCCATAAAACCAATGAAACCACCCCAGGGGCTCCCAAAACCTGCTGGGGGGGCCTTTAGACCCAAAAACCGCCCCGGGGTTACCCCCATTTTCTGGAGGGTCCATGGGCCCCAAAAACCACCATCCGGGGGCCCCCAACATTTTTGACTCCCACCACAGCGCGGGAAGGGGCCATAGAGCCAAAAACCCACCAATCCGGGGGCCCCCCCACAGCTGCTGGAGGGTCCATAAGCCAAAACCCAAACATCCAGGGGCCCCCAATGCTACTGAAACCCACAGTGCTGGAGTGTCCCATAAGAGCCCAAAACCCCCCATCCGGGGGCCCCCCCATGCTAAACTGAAACCCACAGCTGCTGGAGGGTCCATAGACCCAACCACCACCTTTCCGGGACCCCCACACTGCTGGAGGTCCAGGGAAACCCAAAACACCCCCATCCAGGGGCCCCAAACTTGCTGGCTGCCCCCCACAGCTGCTGGGGGTCCCTTTAGGCCAAAACCACCACCCAAGAGGCCCCACAGCTGCGGGAAAGGGGAAAAAAAACCCCCAAAAAACCACCACCCAGGGGCCTCCCACAGCTGCTGGGGGCCCATAGAGAAAAAACCCCCCAATCCGGGGGGCCCCAAACATACTAAATGCTCTCAAAGCGCCTGGAGGGTCCATAAGTCAACACCCCCAACCGGGGGCCCCCACAGCTGTTGGGGGGTTCCCATAAAAACCAACCAAAAATCCGGGGGCCCCCACAGCTGTTGGGGGGGGTTTCCATAGACCCAACACCACCCATCGGGGCCCCCCTACAGATTTCCCTTTTGGGGTTTTAAATTTTGTGGAATTGGGGGGCCAGGGGAGTGTTTGGGAAGTTTTGGTCCTGCTTTCCCCAACCCAAAAAGTCGGACACCCTTACCCGTGGGACATTTTTGCTTTTTTTTTTTTGCGGGAAAAATCAAAAACTGCACAGGGAAGAAAAATCCCCCATGAAGGGGTTTGTTTTTGGGACAAAAACCAAAAAATTTTTCTTCTGTTCGATGACACCCTTTTGTCAGCCCAGCTTTGGCCCCAATTTCCCTACTGTCCTGAAAATTTTAAGCCCTTCTTGTTTAGAAAGTGACATCCTTTCTGCCCCGGGGCCCCATACACAGTGGGGTTTTAGAGAGGTGCAGGGGACATTATCGCTCTGGGGCCCCATACACATTGGGGTTAGCAAGAGGGGGCAGGGGATTCTACCCGCTCTGGGTCCCCCATAAAACATTGGGGTTTTAGCAGGGTGCATAAACATCTATCTGCTCTGGGGCCCCCATAAAACAGTAGGATTATTTGGGGTGCAGTGAAAATCCGTTTGCTGGGGGGCCCCCCATACACAGTAGGGTTAGAAGGGTTGCAGCAAACATCGCCCTGCTCCGGGGGCCCATACACAGTAGGGTTTTAGCAGGGGTTTGCAGGACTTCCGCTGTCGGGGTCCCATACCCCAGTTTTGGTTTTTGAAAGGAGGGGGCAGTGGACATCTGTCCCTCTTGGGTCCAAATAACATGAAAGGGTTTAGCAGGGGGGTGCAGGAACCCCGGCTGCCCCGGGGCCCAAAACACAGTAGGGGTTAGCAAGGGTTTCAGTGAAAACCACCTGCCCCCGGGGACCCCATACACAGTGGGGTTAAAGCAGGGGTGCGGGCCCATCCGTCGCCCCGGGGGAAACCAAAACCAAGGGGGTTTAGAGGGTTTCCCAAGTGACGCCCCGTCCCGCTCCGGGGGCCCCATACCCCAGTGGGGTTGGGCAAAAGGTTTGCAGGGGGACACCCAAAACCCCCGCTCGGGGTTCCCCCAAATAACAGTGGGGTTTAAGCAAAATTTGGTTAAAGGGGCCACCCGGCCCTGTCCGGGGGAAACCAAATACCCCAGTAGATTAGCAGAGGTCAGTGACATCCTCTCCCTTCGGGGCCCCCATACACAGTGGGTTAGCAGAGGAGCACAACTAAATTCTGCTTTGGGGCCCCAACCAGTGGGGTTAGTAGAGGTGCAGGGGGCCCCTTTTTCCAAATTTCTCGGGGGCCCCTTACACAGTGGGGTTAGCACCGGTGCAGTAAAAACTTTCTGCTCCAGGCCCCATAACAGAAATTTTTTAGTAAAGGTACAGTGACTTTCCGTCGCCCCGGGGGGCCCCATACACATTTGGGGTTAGCAGAGGGCAGCGCACCCGGGCGCTTCGGGGCCCCTACCCCAAGTGGGGTTTTTGGCCAAGGGGTGCAGTGACACCCGCCCTGCTCGGGGTGCCCCATAACAGTAGGGTTGGGCAGAGGTGAAATTTGACCCCCTTCTGCTCCGGGGCCCCAAACACCATAGCGTCGCAGAGGGGCCAGTGACATTTGTCTACTCCGGAGCCCCATCCCAAGTAGGGTTAGCAGGGTGAAGTAAAAAAGTCTCCCTTCCGGGCCCCATAAAACCAGTGGGGTTTAGCAGAGGTGGGGGGTAAACATCCGCCCTGCCCCCGGGGCCCAAAATACACATTTAGGGTTAGCAGAGGGAAAGGAAAACACCCCTTTCCTGCTCCAGGGGCCCCCAAAAACACATTAGGGTTAGCAGAGGTGAAAGTGCCCGTCCGTTCCCTCCGGGGCCCCATACAAAGGGGTTAGCAGAGGTCCCGGTGACATCATCTGCTTGGGTCCCCATACCCCGAAGGGTTAGCAGAGGTGAAAGTGCCCCCCCCTTTCTGCTTCCGGGGCACCCAACACATTTAAAATTTTAGCGGGGTGCATTGAAAACCTTTCGGGCTTCGGGGCCCCATACAAGTAGGGTTTGCAGGGGGAAAACAACACCCTGTTGCTTTGGGGGCCCAAATTACAAATTTGGGTTATTAGAGGTGCAGTGACTTCCCTTCTCTGGGGTCCCCATACACAGAAGGGTTTAGCAGGGGTTGGAAAGGGAAAACATCTGCTGCCCCAAAAGGCCCCATAACAGTAGGGTTTAAAAGTAAAAGGTCCCAGCAGGTTCATCCGTCTGCCCCGGGGGCCCCCAACAAGTAGGGTTAGCAGAGGTGCAGGGGAAACCCGTCTCTTCGGGGGCCCTTTACACAGTAGGGGTTAGCAGGGGGGCAGTGACTTTTCCGTTGTTTATGGGCCCCATACACAGAAAGGGTTAGAAAGGGGTTGCAATGCCCTCCTTCTGCCCCTTTGGCCCAACACTAGTAGGGTTACAGAGGTGCAGTGCCCTTCTTGGTTTCTACTGGGGAAGCCCCATCCCCCTTTGGGTAGCAAAAGGTCATGACACCCCTTTCTGCCCCAGGGCCCCTAACATGGGGTTTTACAAAAGGTGAAAGGGGCCCAATCCGTCTGCTCCGAGGCCCAAAAACCCCAGTGGGGTTTAGCAAGGGTGCAGTGCCATCCGTCGCCCCCGGGGCCCCATACACGGTACTTTTTAGAAAGGGGTTTGGCAGTGACATCTTTTTCTACCCCGGGGCCCCATGCGCAAAAGATTCGGGGGTTATTTTGAGTACCCCGTGGGGTCATCCCCCCCTTGGGTCTTTTTGGTGGTGATGCCCCTGAAATTTTTTCCTTTCCACCCTCATCACCTTCTTTAGCCACTTTCCCACCTGCTCACATTTTCCCAATGGGGCTTTTTCACTTTAGCCCTTTTTGTCCCCCATAAAACTTCCCCCACAGAAAGCCGCCAAAGTTCACAAATTTCCCACAGTGTCAGAAACCCCCCCAAAACCCTTGGCATGAAAGCAAATAATCATTTCTATTTCCAATTCTTATAAAATTGCCTCTTTTTCCTTGACCACATTGAGGGATATGTATGAACGGGCCGGGGCTCCTATCTTTCGCTTTTTTTAAAACCCTACCAAGCCAGGCATCAAACGTGATTTTTAAATAATTTCTACGCGCTCCCAATGTTTAAAAGTAAAAAGGGGCCCCTTTTCAATGTGACCTCGACTGTATATTTTAGTGGATTTTTTTTGGTCAAAAATTGGTGCCCACATGCATGAAAAGGGAGAAAAATTCTGAAAAAATTTTGGAAATCCTTTTATAACCATTTTCCAAGGGCGACATGTATGAATTCGAAAGGGGTATTTTTTTTTTCCCTTGGGCGCCGGAAAACCACATTTCCCAAAATTTATTTATAGAAGAGTGTAGAATAGGGCAAAATTTTTGGGCGCATTAAAATTGAGCTTTAGTGCCCCAAACTTTTTATTGGGAAATAGAGTCAAAATGCGCCCAACCCTGGCCACAAACCCTCTATTTTTTAATGCCCCAAAAAAATCTGTCTATTTAAACTCTTCTATATTTATTTTAGAACTGGGGGTTTTGGGGGCCCAAAAAGAAAAAAAAAAGTACGCTTTCGAATTCATAAATGTCCCCCCAAAGATTTGACAAACCAGGTAAGAAGAACTTGCAGCACTGATGGTAAATCCCTCGGAGCAGACTCTCTTCTTATGCCGCGATGGTGTCCGGCTCCAAGGTTTAACGCCCTCCGTTTGGTGGTGGGTCTGCCCCAAAGGGAAACAGCTCAGTTTCTAATAAGGCTGGGACCCCCTTTTAAAATTGGTCGGTTTTAGGTCTTGACTCCGCAGGATTATTTTAAGCCTTGGAAAAATTTTATAAAAAAAAATTTAAACCCCTGTCGGAGAGCTCCAGCCGGTAACTCTTTTTTGGGCCCTTATGCTTTCGGTGCGGGGCCCCCCATGGGTCCCGGGTGTCGCAGAGCTCCCAAGTGCCAGGCGGTTGAGGGGAATAATAAATTAGATTATAAAAGACAAAAATTCTTTCAGTTATTATAGGAGTAGTAAGGGGCCGTATTGGCTTCTTTTGGCGTCTTTCGAAAATTCGTTTTTTTGGTTCTATTTGGGTTTTCTCAAAATAGGGAAAGGTGCTCCACGTAAAGCTGGTTTATTGGTCACATTAGATGTATATTAAGCCTTCTTACCGGAAGCTCCAGACGTAGACGCTGAATATGTTTGGCTGTCAAGCTATGAAGTGGTGTAGAAGCCCATGCCTTGTCTTAAAGGGCTTGTCTCACTACAAGGATCGCTGCTTTTTATGTTAAAGATTTTGTAAAAAAAAGGTTCACTTTGAAATATATGTCCTTTAAACCAGTGTCTCCCTATTCCTAGTACCCCCCTTTGTAGGGGCTGCATCACTCCTCAGGTCGCTATGGCTCCCCGCCCTGTTCAATCTCCCTGATAGGCTGCCAGGCGGGTTTCACTAAAGTACAGACCTTTTTAAATTCTCTCCTGATAGGCTGCAAGCGCTGGTCGTTATAGCTACAGACCTGTTTGATCTCTCCTGATAGGCTGCAAGCGCTGGTCGCTATAGCTACAGACCTGTTTGATCTCTCCTCATAGGCTGCCAGCGCTGGTCGCTATAGCTACAGAACTGTTTGATCTCTCCTAATAGGCTGAAAGCGCTGGTTGCCATATCTACAGACCTGTATGATCTCTTCTGATAGGCTGCCAGCACTGGTTGCTATAGCTCCAGACGTGTTTGATATCTCCTGATAGGCTGCCAGCGCTGGTCGGTATAGCTACAGACCTGTTTGATCTCTCCTCATAGGCTGCAAGCGCTAGTTGCTATAGCTACAGACCTGTTGTACTCAGCAGCTCGTCACTGCAGGACAGTAGTAGCCAGTAAACATGCCCCTGAGTCCAAAACTGAAACTAAGAATACAGGACTGCGGTGAGATGAATAGATGTAATGAGACAACCCCTTTAATGCTCCTCTATAAATAGTTCTAGGGGCTCCTATAAACTCTATTTGTCCCATATAATCTGTATCGTTGAAAGAGCCTACCCATAAATAGTGCCCATATGCTTCCAGAGGCATAGGCCCCTAGACCAGCCATACCAGCGGGCACCATGTCAAAAGGATCATATGGCCCCCACAAACCAGACTTCACTACCTCTCTGTAAATTGTGTCCAACACCAATAAATAATAATGTGCAATCCCATAAAAATTGCCCATGTGCTCAACCTAACAAGAGCCATAAGCCTCTATACAAACCATACCAGTTGACCCCAATTTCAGAAAGCCCTCCCTTAGGGAGCGTGCTTCCAATAAACTAATCATACGGCCTCCGCAAACTATGCCACACTCTCCTTCGGTAAATTGCGCCCACTCCTGTAAACAGTGCCATGGACCGATATAAACCATGCCAGAGTGCCATCCCATAAACAGTGCCATAGACCGATATAAACCATGCCAGAGTGCCATCCCATAAACAGTGCCATAGAACGATATAAACCATGCCAGAGTGCCATCCCATAAACCGTGCCATAGAACAAAATAACCCATGCCAGAGTGCCATCCCATAAACAGTGCCATAGAACGATATAAACCATGCCAGAGTGCCATCCCATAAACCGTGCCATAGAACAAAATAACCCATGCCAGAGTGCCATCCCATAAACAGTGCCATAGAACGATATAAACCATGCCAGAGTGCCATCCCATAAACAGTGCCATAGAACGATATAAACCATGCCAGAGTGCCATCCCATAAACAGTGCCATAGACCGATATAAACCATGCCAGAGTGCCATCCCATAAACAGTGCCATAGACCGATAAAACCATGCCAAGTGCCATCCCAAAAACCCGGCCATAGAACTTAAAACCATGCCAGATGCCACCCCAAAACGTGCCATAGAACAAAATAACCCAGCCAGAGTGCCATCCCATAAACATTGCCAAAAATAAAAACCATGCCAGAGTCCCATCCTAAACCGTGCCAAAGAAAAAAATAACCCATGCCAAGGGGCCCCATCCCAAAACAGTCCCATAGAACGATATAAACCTCCCAAGTGCCACCCATAAACAGTGCCAGGGACCGATATAAACCCAGAGTCCATCCCATAAACATGCCATAGACCGAAAAAAAACCAGCCAATTGCCACCCAAAACAGTGCCATAGAACATAAAACCATGCCAGAGTCCCCCCATAAAGGGGCCCCATAAACAAAAAAACCCCATGCGGGTCCATCCCAAAACGTGCCATAGAAGATATAAACCATGCCCCCCCCTAAACATCCCATGGACCATATAAACCATGCCAGAGTGCCCCCCAAAACAGTCCATAGACCGATATAAACCATGCCAAGTCCCATCCCATAAACAGTGCCAAAAAAATCAAACCCCATGCCAGAGTGCCATACCATAAACGCCATAGAACGATATAAACCATCCAGAGTGCCATCCCAAAACCGTGCCATGACCGATAAAACCCCGCCAGATGCCATCCCCATAAACCGTCCATAACCGATAAAAACCCAAAACCCAATGCCATCCCAAAACAGTCCCATAGACCGTATAAACCTTCCAATGCCATCCCATAAACAGTGCCAAAGACGATATAACCCTCCAGATGCCATCCCATAAACGTCCATAGACTGATATAACCCATCCAAGTGCCATCCCATAAACCGGCCATAGACGAAAAAAAAACCAAAGTGCCATCCCATAAACCGGCCAAAAAAAAATAACCCATGCCAGAGTGCATCCCAAAAACCTGCCAAGACCGATATAAAACCATCCAAGTGCCACCCATAAACATTGCCATAAAACATAAAAACCCATGCCAAGTCCCACCCTAAACTGCCATAGAACATAAAAACCTGCCAAGTGCCTCCCATAAACAGTCCAAAAGACCGAAAAACCTGCCAGATCCATCCCATAAACGGGCCATAGAAAATATAACCCTGCCAAGTGCCATCCCATAAACCGTCCAAGCCGATAAAAAACCGCCAAGTGCCATCCATAAACCGTGCCATAGACCGATATAAACCATCCAGAGTGCCCCCATAAACAGGGCCATAAAACATAAAAACCATCCCAAGGCCATCCCAAAAACAGTCCCCTAGAACAAAAAAACCCCAGCCAGAGTGCCACCCCATAAACAGTGCTTAGACCGATATAAACCTGCCAGAGTGCAATCCCATAAACCTGCCATAAACAACCGTGCCATTTCAGGCACACACCCAAAAAAATAGGATCAGGGGCATTAAAAGGGGCATAGGGGCCACATATAAAATTTTAAAATTCTCCCCATTAAAACAAGTCACGGTTAGCCCAACATGGAATATTGTGGACAGTTTTGGCACCAGTGCCGGGGAAAAGACATTGAGAGCTTGAACATACAAAGGGGGGCAACAAAAAAAATAAAAACGGGTGGACACAGTACACAAAAAGATTAAAAAATTTGGGGGTTTATTTATTTTAGAGAAAAAGAAGGCTTGGGGGGCATAATAAAATTTTTAAATACATCAAAGGTCAATATAGAGATCTCCCCAAAGTTTTATTTATACCCACTGTATCTAAAAAAGGGGCACCCCTTTTTTGGGGAAAACAAAGCTTTTTTTTAATAAACATAGAAAGGATTCTTTAGTAAAGCATAAATTTTGGAATTTCTGAAAAGGGACTTGTCGGGGAATTCAATAACCGAGTTCAAAAAGGGTTTGGATGCTTTTCCCCGGAGCGTAATAATATAACAATTACAGTGACTAGGGTCAGGAAGGGGCTTGTCCAATTTTTCTGATTGCCAATTGGAAGGGGCGGGAAAATTTTTTCCCCAAAAAAGAGGACAAATTTGGGTTTTACCTCATTGGGGTTTTTGCCCCCCTGGTCAACACCTTAGCACAACAGGGTGAACAGATACGACTTGTCTTTTTTTTAGCCTTACAAACTATGAAACTAGAAACTTGAAACAAAATAACCCCGCCAGATCCCTCCCCAAAACCCCGGCCCTAGACCGAATAAACCATGCCAATGCCACCCATAACCTCCTAGACCGATATAAACCCTGCCCGGGCCATCCCATAAAAATGCCATAGAAAATATAATCCAGCCAGAGTGCCATCCCTAAACAGTGCCTAGAAAAATAACCCTGCCAGGTGCCATCCCATAAACAGTGCCATAGAAAGATATAAACCATGCCAGAGTGCCATCCCATAAACAGTGCCATGGAACAAAATAACCCATGCCAGAGTGCCATCCCATAAACCGTGCCATAGAAAGATATAACCCATGCCAGTGTGCCATCCCATAAACAGTGCCATAGAACAAAATAAACCATGCCAGAGTGCCATCCCATAAACCGTGCCATAGACCGATATAACCCATGCCAGAGTGCCATCCCATAATCCGTGCCATAGACCGATATAAACCATGCCAGAGTGCCATCCCATAATCCGTGCCATAGAAAGATCTAACCCATGCCAGAGTGCTATCCCATAAACAGTGCCATAGAACAAAATAAACCATGCCAGAGTGCCATCCCATAAACCGTGCCATAGACCGATATAAACCATGCCAGAGTGCCATCCCATAAACAGTGCCATAGACCGATATAAACCATGCCAGAGTGCCATCCCATAAACAGTGCCATAGAACGATATAAACCATGCCAGAGTGCCATCCCATAAACCGTGCCATAGAAAGATATAACCCATGCCAGAGTGCCATCCCATAAACAGTGCCATAGACCGATATAAACCATGCCAGAGTGCCATCCCATAAACAGTGCCATAGACCGATATAACCCATGCCAGAGTGCCATCCCATAAACAGTGCCATAGAACGATATAAACCATGCCAGAGTGCCATCCCATAAACAGTGCCATAGAAAGATATAACCCATGCCAGAGTGCCATACCATAAACAGTGCCATAGAACGATATAAACCATGCCAGAGTGCCACCCCCATAAACATGCCATAGAACGATAAAACCCATCCCAGAGTGCCATCCCATAAACATCCCATAGACCGATATAAACCCCATGTGCCATCCCAAAAACAGTGCTAGAACGAAAACCCTCCAGGGGCCCATCCCATAATCCGTCCCATAGACCGAATAAACCATGCCAGAAAGTGCCCCCCATAATCCTTTTTCCATAGACCGAATAAACCATCCAGGTGCCATCCCATAAACAGTGCCAAAACATATAAACCATCCAGAGTCCCCATCCCATAAACATGCCATAGACCGATATAAACCTCCAGGTGCCCCCAAACCCGTGCCATAGAACGATATAAACCTGCCGTTGCCATCCCATAAACATCCCATAGAACTATAAACCCATGCCAGGGCCACCCTAATCCTGCCATAGCCGATATAAACCATGCAATCCATCCCATAATCCGTGCCAAACCGAAAAACCATGCCAAGTGCCTCCCATAAACGTGCCATAGAACGAATAAACCAGCCGGTGCCATCCCTTTAAACAGTGCCAAGAACGTTTAAAACCCAGCCAGGGGTTGCCACCCCAAAAAGTCCCAAGAAAGATATAAACCATGCCATAGCTGGGGCCCCAATAACAAACAAATTCTTTTTTCTTAAAAAAAACCCTTCCCAAAAGTTTTTTTTTTCCCTCTTGCGAGGACAGCAAAGCTAGTTTACCTGCTGTTTCCAGCGCTGTGGCCCCTTTTTTATTCTGAAAAGATGCAGCGTTTTCTGTTTTAATGCCCAAAACTGATTTTTTTCGCCAGAAAGGGGTCATTGAAAGCCCTTTCAGTGTCAGTTTTTTTAAAACCCCGCCCCCTAGGCTAGCCCCACCCACCCAAACGACAACCCTGTTACTTTTGAAATAGGAAAAAAAGGAAAAAAAACTGTTTCAGGGCGGAGCTAGCCTTTGGTGGTGGAGCTAACCCCCTTTCATAAAATAAAAATTTAGTATTAAATCCCTAAAAACTCTGCATCTTACAGAATAAGGGAAACCCCCATTTTCTGGGAACGCAGGCCTGACACTATGGGGCCCCCTAAAGGGGGGGCACAACCTATGTGACAGGTTCCCTTTAAGTAGTGCCTGTGTGCCCAACATGTGTGGAGACATAGGCTTCTATAGAAGTCATAGCAGAGGACCCATAGTTAGCACCAATGTATGGTGCCCCCATAAAGCATTGTCAATCTGCCTTTCTGAAATTTGTGCCCCCAATGAACAGTGCTAAAGTATCCTCCAATAAACAGTGGCATAGAGCCCCAATAAACTATGAGTGCACTCCCATAAATAGTGCCTGTGTGCACCCCATAAACAGAGACATGGGCCTTTATATAAACCATACCATTAAGCCCCAATAAACCTTGCCAGAGAGCCTTCCCATAAGTACTGCCAGTGTGTTCCTGATAAACCGTTTAGTGCTTCTGTAAACCACCACAGCCCCTCTAAAAAATTTTTCCTTGTAACCCCCTCCAAAAACATGCAAAGGGCAAATAACTTATGTCAGGCCTCCCATAAATACTCCAAGTGCTCCCTTTAAACCCAAACCATAGGCCCCCTTAAAAAACCCTACCATTGGGGGCTCAGTAAACTTTGTCAGAGGGCCCTACAATAAGTACTGCCAATTTGCCCCAAATTTAAAAATATCGGGGGCCCCTTAAATCTGTCAAAAGCCCTTCGTAAAATTTTCCACCAGGGGCCCCCCCCCAATAAACAGTACAGTAGGCCGATACAATCTGTGCCAAAGTGCCCTTCCGTAAACCATGTCATAGGGTCCCAATAAACTATAACAGAGTGCCCTTCCTTAATGCCTATGTGCTCCCCATAAGCAGATCCAAAGTTCCCTATAGGTCCACACCAAAAAAACCCCAAAAGTAACGGCCTGATGCCCGCTGTAAACTGTCTAGGGCCCCCAATAAACTATAACAGAGTGCCTTTCCTTAAGCCTTTTCTCCCCATAAGCAGATCCAAAGTTCCCTATAGGTCCACACCAGAAGACCCCAATAAACCATAACAGAGTGCCCTTCCTTAAAAGGGTGTTCTCACTATGCAGTTTCACAGTCACAGACAGATTTTCTTTCACTCTGGTCTTTTCAGACTGTGGTTGGTTTTTTATAGCACGATTTAGCTATTAAACTCCCTTAACTAGCTAGAATTATGAAGACATAAGTGCAGGAAATTTAATCTTCAGTAAACAAAGCCTCTGAGGAGTGAAAAAGGTTATAAGCTCATCTTGTTAGAGATAATTAGTCTGCCCACTGTGAGCTCTCCCAACCATGGTGACTTCACTTTCTGCTTTTTGCTCTAATAATGTAGCAAAGATATGGACAAGTAACCATAGAAACTTGTGTGAATAAAAATAAAAATCTCTTGACTAAAGTAAAATCAAAAGACCAATGTATTTAGAAAAAAGTCTTTAATTACCTGTCCCTACATGTTGAAAGCAAATCTTTGTATTGAGAAAACCCCTTTAAATAATGTCTATGTGTTCCCTATAAGCAGAGCCATAGGCCCTTATATAAACCCCACCAGAGGGCCCCAATTATAACTGTGCCAGAGTGCCCTGATATAAGCAGTGTCATAGGGGCCCCAATAAGCTATAATAAAGTGCCCTTCCTTAAAAGGGTGTTCTCATTATGCAGTTTCACAGTCACAGCCGGCCTTTCATTCACTCTGGCCTCTTCAAATGATTGGTTCTAAAAGGTGATTGCAAAATTTATTTCCCTTAACTAGCCAGACTTAAAAAGACATAATGCGGGGAAATTTAATTAATAAAAACCCCCCCAGAGGGCCCCAAAAATAACTGTGCCAAAGTCCCGATATAAGCAGTGTAAAGGGGCCCCAAAAACATAATAAAGTGCCCTTCCTTAAAAAAGGTTTTTTTTCTCATTATGCTTTTTCCATCACACCGGGGCCTTTCTTCACTCTGGCCTTTCAGATGGGGTTTGGGTTTCTATACATGTTTTAGCATATTTAGCCCCAAAAACTGCCAGACATTACAAAGCAAAGTGGGGGAAATTTAATCCTAAAAAAACCACCCCAAAGGGGGCCCCAATAAAAACTGTGCCGGGTGCCCTGCTTAAACAGGGCCCATGGGCCCCTAATAAACGTTCCGATCCCCCTCCCATGATGCTCAAAATTTGTCCCAAATCCTTTATAAAAATGGCTAAAGGGTTCCCCATAAACGTGCTAAAAGGGTCCCCCCAATCTTTTGCAGAGACGCCCATTAGCCTCTATTCATGACTGGTGCGTTTGGGGTTAATGCGCCGTTACCCTATGGCCTTGTACAGATTGGGCTCCTCTACTCCGCTATACATAGAGCTTTATGGTGCCTTTCTTCCTTGTCCCTCTTTCATTAGAGAAAAAATTTGCAATTTAAAAAGCTAATAACTTTGTGCCCTCCATTTTTAAGCCGTAAAATTTCCCCCATACACGGAGAGGCCTCTCGAATTTGATACCAACAGGCCTTTTATTGGCTGTCATAAAGCCACCCCTCTGGGGGACATATTTCCACGCGGGGCCGCCGGCCGGGGGGGCCAGCTGAACTCTTACACTTGAAAGGGTTTTGGTTAAAAAAAACAATGGATACAGCCGGGGAAATAGTGCGGCCCGGCCTTATGTCTCCTCATCGGGGAAAACCTAATAGCTAATAATAAAAGGAAAATATATGGAATAAAACCCTCAGAATTATTGATACCTTTACCCTTTAATACAGAATACCCTCAACTGAATCTTCAAAAATGTCGATTCCAAAAACTTTTTTTGATGTTTCAATAGACCCAAAAACCACCACCAAAGGGGCCCCACAGCTGATGGGCTCCATAAGCATGGGTTAGCAGTAGTGCAGTGACCCCGTCTGCCCGGGCCCCACAGACAGTGGGTTAGCAGAGGTGCAGTGACATTGCGCCCGCCCCCCATACACAGTGGGGTTAGCAGAGGTGCAGTGAATCAGTTGCCCCGGGGCCCCCCAAAATGCAGTAGGGTTAGCAGAGGTCATGAATCCGTCTGCCCCAGGGCCCCATACACAGTAGATTTAGCAGAGGTGCGGGACATCCGTCGCCCCAAAGCCCCTACACTGGGTTAGCAGGGGGAGGGACACCCGTCGCTCCTGGGCCCTGGGCAACCCATACACAGTAGGGTTAGCAGGGGCAGTGAAACCGTCTGTCGGGGCTCCATATACGGGGGGTTGCAGAGGGCTTGCACTTCACCCCGGGGCCCCATATACATTGGGTTTAGCGGGGTCATGACTTGTCTGTTCCTGGGTCCATAACAGTGGGGTTAGCAAGGTCGGTAAACCCCCGTCTGCTCATGGGCCCTATCACATGGGGTTAGAGAGGGCAGTGACATCCTCGCTCCGGGGGCCCCATACACAGTAGGGTTAGCAAGGTGCATGACACCGCGCCCGGGCCCCTTACACATAGGGTTACAGGGGTGCATGACATCCGTCTGACCCGGGCCCCCATACACAGTAGGGTTACAGATTGCAGTGACATCCGTCTGACCCGGGGGCCCCATACACAGGGGGTTAGCAAGGTGCAGGAGACCTCTGCTCCGGGCTCCAACACAGTAGGTTAGCAGAGGTGCAGTGACTTTTGTTTTTCCGGGCCCCAAATACACATAGGTTTTCCCTTTTGTTTTGGGAGACCCATCTGGTTGCCCCGGGAATTTTGGGTTTGGGTGGTAAACTGCCCCCTGTAGGTCATCCCCCTCCGCACTTTCATAGCACGTCACCTCCCTTTTTTTATCCCCCAATGGACCATGACAATACTTTTCCCCCCAGCAGCCCCCAACAGTTCCCCAAAAATGCCCTGTGCCCCAAAGCCAATGATTCTATTTTCAACCGATAAATCCCAAAGGGTTGGTGCAGACAGCCTATCACACACTGTTTATACCCCCCAAGTCAGCGCACCCAAAGTACTTTCTTTTATAGCACTTTCTGCGACAGCAAAAAAAAATTACATAATATTGTGACTTTATTTTTTGGGGGGTTTTGTTATTTGAGGCTCTAACTCAACAGAAAGGTTCTTCTTCCAACACTTTTTTAGAATTTTTTTAGTATAGTTATCTGTTTCTAAGCGCGTCTGTGTCCAGTTGCGACACCATTGCGGGCAATTATATTTTGCGTGTGACACATGCAGAACTTGAGCTTTAGCCTTGTGGCATTTCTCTGTAACATATGGCCGTCCCTAATGTTTTTCTCTTGATGCCTTCTATTTTGTGTCGTGCTACAGTCCCTCCTACAGCAAAACAACCCACAACATGATGCATGCCATCACCGTGTTTCACACATTGGGATAGTGTTCTTTGGCTTCAAGCTTCTGTACAGATCCAGTGAGCTGTGACGGCCATGTTGTAAATCCGCTTGTACTCATTCAGATCTGTTTAGGGGATTTTGTGATGCCGCTGTTTACAATAGACCTAGGGACTGTTCCGTGAATTCTTGGTTCTCTCTCTGAATACTATTTTAGGAAAATTGATTAATTTAATGCAGAGTGAGATTTAGCCCTGACCGCCACTCCGCTGCCCCCTCTTGCTGCCATCACCGTGCCGCACTGCTTCCAGGTGACAGATTTTAGGTTGTTCGGTTGTACTGGCTTACTAGATATATACTCATAGCTGCAGCTTTTTATATGTTCTTTGTTAGGGCGGACGTCCTTAGCACCCACTATATCATGGTTTCCGGAGCTGTGGGGCTGGGAGACGTCACTGTCTGCAGATCCTGTTCTGCCATATGGGATTGTCGTAAAGCAGCCCTCTCTTTTAGTTT
The DNA here is from genome assembly GCA_025379985.1 of Phyllomedusa bahiana. Classification (NCBI taxonomy): domain Eukaryota; kingdom Metazoa; phylum Chordata; class Amphibia; order Anura; family Hylidae; genus Phyllomedusa; species Phyllomedusa bahiana. The sequence goes on along the minus strand of JAODAL010002401.1, from coordinate 25,431 downwards.
GGGGGAGAGCGGTGGGGGGCGGGGGGGGGGGGGGCATATTAATAATCTGGACCCTGATTACAGCTCCTGGACACTGCTTCCTGATAGTATAGGACATGTTAATTATTGCTGCTTGTTCTGCCAAAACCTTGCTGTACTGCTCACATTATAACTGCAATTTCTCATTTCTTCCCAGTTATTTCGGGAAGTCCGAATAATGAAGATCTTAAATCATCCGAATATTGGTAAGATGTCCAAGTGCTAAAAGTGCTGGGAGATTGCTTTGTATTTGTACTAAAAGAAACTGTCTGTTTTCATAATTATCTATCTATCTATCTATCTGTCTATCTATCTATCTATCTGTCTGTCTATCTCATATCTATCTCATATCTATCTTTCATTCTATCTATCCCATATTTCTAGCTATCTATCTATCTATCTATCTGTCTATCTGTCTATCTCATATCTATCTATCTATCTATCTATCTATCTATCTATCTATACCATATCTATCTATCTATCTATCTATCTGTCTATCTCATATCTATCTCATATCTATCTATCTATCCCATATCTATCTACTGTATCTATCTATCCCATATCTATCTACTGTATCTATCTATCTATCTATCTATCTATACCATATCTATCTATCTATCTCATATCTATCTATCTATCTCTCTATATATCTATCTATCTATCTGTCTATCTCATATCTATCTATCTATCCCATATATATATATCTATCTATCCCATATCTATCTATCTATCTATCTATCCATCTCTTTCATATATATCTATCTATCCCATATCTATCTATCTCTCTCATATCTATCTATCTATCTATCTATCCCATATCTATCTCCGTATCATCTATCCATTATTATCTACCTCTATCTATATCTTCTATCTATCTATCCCAGTATCTAATCTATCTATCTATCTATCCCCTCATATCTATCTATCTATCTTATCTATTATCTATCATACTCTTATCCCATATATATCTCATCTATATCTTTCTATCTATCCCATATATATCTATACTATCCCATATCTAATCTATCTATCTATCATCATTAATATCTATCTATCTATTATTCCCATCTATCTATCTCATATCTATCTATCTCTCTCATATCTATCTATCTATGCTCTATCTATCCATATCTATCTCATATCTATCTATCTATCTCATATTATCTATATAATATTTCTATTCCATATCTATCTATCTATATATCCAGATCTTTCTATCTATCTATCTATCCCATAATCTATCAATCTATCTATTCGCTATTCCCATATCTATCTATATATATTTCTATCTATCTCATATCTATCTATCTATCTCATATCTATCTCATATCTATCGGATCTAAAATCCTATCTATCTATCTATTATCTATCACATATCTATCTTAATCTATCTATGCCATATCTATCTATCTATCTATCTCATATCTATCTAATATATTTATACTCTCCAATATCTGTCCTTTCTATCTATTTCTATCTTATCTATACCATATCTATCTATCTACCCATATCTAGTTATCCCATATCTATCTATACCATATCTTATCTGTCTAATCTATCTATCTATCTATCTATACTATACTATCTATCTATCTCATATCTATCTATCTATCTCTCTTATCTATCTATCTACATTTATTATATATGCTTATTATCTATCTATCTATCTATTCTATCTATGTACTCTATCTCCTATCTATCCCATATTATCTATCCACAAATCTTATCCTATCTGTCTATCTCTGATCTATCTACTCTATCTATCTATCTATCTATCTATCTATCTGTCTATCTCCTATCTATCCCATATCTATCTATCTATCTATCTATCTATCTTCTATCTGTCTTGTATCTATCTACTTGCTATTTCATTAACTCTTTTTCTTGTTCTTTCAGTTAAACTCTTTGAAGTATAGAAATGAAGGAAGACATTATAACCTAATTAATGGAATATGCAAGTGGGGGTGAGTTGATTCATTATTCTTGTCATTATCACTCATTATGTCTCCGTTTGAAAAGTATTTTATGTAGTTTTTATTTTGTGACTTTGCCAGCACATTGGTGCGGACGGGTTTCTGTAACCTCGATTGCCGATGCAGCTTTTGTGCTATTAAGTGTTGTTGCTTTCCCATGATGAATCTGTCCAGGGCTGATCCGTGGCTACTTGATGCTTATATGGCCGGCCACAATATCTGAGTAACTCGGCGTTGCAGTTTATATAGATTTTTGCGCTTCCTGTGGATCCTGTTGTGTGATTTTAAAAGTTGCATGAAGGCGCTCATCTTTAATGGGTTTTTGCTTTCACTGAGTTAACAAGCAGCTTTCACGACTCTGCATCCTCCGGCTGTGTGTGGTTTCATATAGCAGTGATTTGAATATTCAGCTTCCTAGCTGAGTATTCTGCTGAGAAGTGCAGGAGGATGTTTAAACACAAGGTACGTTGCTGTGAGACTGAATACAATGGCTTTATCTGTAAACTAATAAATCTATATTCGTTAGAGCTAATCAGTTTTTTCTCCAAAGCTCTTTTGTACCTGCAGTCTAAGGTCTAATCAGATAAGAGTTATGGTCTGGTATGTAGGTTTAATATAGAAAACGGTGTGCACTCAAGTGCAATAAAGATGTATCTTATTGCATGACTGAAGTAAAATCTATTGACCAATGTTTTAGAAAAAGTCTTCCTTTAACTGTCCTTCATGTGAGATGCTATTTTTGTTAGTGAGAAAACCCATATAAAATTCCTTGTCTAGACGTTACCTAAACCTACTTGTAGTGTTTATTTGATTGAGTTACTATAAAACATTCTTAAAAATCTTTTTATTTTGTCTTGTGTGTCTGGTGTTATTGATCAGGTCTTGTGGCCGTCAGTCTCTTGGCTTATCAGCAAGTTTCCCATTATGGCTGGCTCACAGAGGCCGCTCTTCACAGACTTCCACTTCCTATTCTGGCTGTGATTCTACAGCTTCAGGCTACCACTTCCTGCTCAGGCTGTGGGCGGTTCTACAGCTTCAGGCTACCACTTCCTGTTGAGGCTGTGTGCAGTTCTACAGCTTCAGGGCTCCCTTTCTGTTTCAGGCCGTGAGCAATTCTTGTAAAGGCGGTTTGTGCCTCGATGTAATGGTGACGTGGGATCCGACCAAATACCTGTATTTAATCACTTTTCTAAATATATGTGATTTAAAAAAAAGTGAAGCCTGTAGAGAGCTACAGGCTGCCTTACCTGCCCTTAGTTAATTAAAAGCTTCTATTAGATACGACCCTGACAGAGCTGTATGGCCGGGCTTGCCCAGAGAAAGCTTCTTATATGATGAGATGAGCCTGCAGATGCTTTCAAGGCACCGGGTAGAAATATGTTGTCTCTTTGTTATACTGAATCCACTAGTTTTAATGGGGATTATCTGAGTAGATCTACTGCTTATCTGTGACAGGGAATATGAACGAAACTTTCAAGCTGCTGTGGAGAAAGCTTTTGTCTGTTTGTATGAGAATCCACAAACGTTGTAGTTTGATATATTGAGTGAGCATTTAACAAATCCCTTATGCGCACGATACAGTGCTCTGGCTGTGTCTCTCGCGCAGATCTCCTGGCTTGTTTACATTTGCTTCTTAGCAGGATAAGGCACGTCCTGGCAAAACCCCTTTAAGCTTCAGGCTTCCACTTCCTGTTCAGACTTATGGGCAGTTCTACGCGTTCCACTTCCTGTTCAGGTTGTGGACTGTTTATACACATTAAGGCTACCACTTAATGATAAATTCTGTGGGCAGTCTACAGCTTCATGGGGCTCCACTTCCTGTCAGTTTGTGGACATTCTACGAGCTTCAGACTTCCACCTGCTTGTTCAGTTTTTGGGGGGTATGTAGCCTTCAGGCTTCATTCCTCTTCAAGTTGTGAGACTATTCTACAGCACATCGCACTCAGCGACGCACACATCTCCTGTATCAGGCTGTGGTCTTAGTTCTAGAGCTTCAGGCTCCCACTTCCTGTTCAAGCATGTGGCGGTTCTAGAGCTCAGGCTCCACACTTCCTGTTCAGATGTGGGTGTTTCTACAGCTTCAGGCTCCCACTTCTTGCTCAGGCTGTGTCGTGGCTCTCTACAAGCAGTGACTGACATTGCAGGCTATGCACTTCTAGCTGGAGGCCTGTTAGAGGGACTTTGGTGATGGAGAGTGTTGACTCTGGGCACAAGGCTTCAGAGATCTTATAAGTAGGTTCACACAGGCATATAGGGGCACGTACCTGTGTACCACTAACAAAAACACAGACTTACTGCTAGGACGGTTTTCTATAAATTGAGCCACTATATTTTTGCCTGTGTTCTTATCACTTTCTGACCAGGCACATTTTCCTTTATGGTTTGAACATCATAACGCTTTCCTGCGCTTGGTTATTATGCTAATATTTTCCCTTTTTTTCCATTCTTCGTCTTTTTTAAATTCAGATTTATATATTAGTTTTTCTAATATGAGGAAAATAAAATAATAAAATACTCACAGCAAGAGTGGCGCTAATAATAAGTTTGTGATTATGTCACTTTTCCATCATAGACCTTTTAACTAAAGTTTTGAAGGTTGTCTGGGGTGGGGCTGGGCTGTTTATTTTAATCCCAAAAACTAAAATTTATTTTATTTGTGTGTTTTTTTCTTGTTTTTTACATATTGTGCCCCTTATTAGGTCGAAAAAACTATCTGGGAGAATTTTTATACCACTTTTTTTTGTTGTGGTGCTGTTATATAAGCACAGTTTACAGAGGATCAATCCAGGGGATATTAATTTCCTGCAATGCGTCCTCTTTAGGGCACGTTAACACGGCGGATTTGGCCGCGGGTTTCGACGCAGTGGCCGCGCAAAAAAACCTAGTCCAACATTGCGCCCCATAACTGCCCATAGTTCATTACATGGTTTCCTATGGGAAACCGCGTTGCTATTCTCACGGCGCGGTTTGGCGCCGGCTTTGGGCGCGCGTGTTTGACGAAGTCTCCCGCTCGATTTTTGCAGCGAGTTTTCGTTGCGGTTGTCGCGCCAGGTGTCGGTGTGGGTTTAGTCGTTATCTTCGGGCTAAGCAATTTTACATGGAAAACCTCTAAAGAAAGCCATTTATGCTATCTACCAATATATGTAAAAAAACTTTGAGTTCTTACGTTCAATGTTTGATCAAAAAATGCTTAAGCAACCCACCGACTTAACAACAGGATCTCAAGGCGAGGTGGTCATACTCTATCTTTACCTCTCACTAGAGTCAGATTCAGACTTCTCATTGGGCTCAACAGTCCTCCATAATCCAGAGGAAAATAAAAAACACCAACCTTGCACGATACTTGCATTGATATAACAAGCTGTGGAGGTGGGCGGGGTGCAAGAGACCAAAATGGAGGTTCCATTCCTCCATGTATAAATTAAAAGCAATATATGCCAATTACAACGTATAGTTCTGCCCAAAAAAAAGCATTATGAAAGACACCATGTGAACATGGTCGCCACACCGGCAATGCTTTAGGCGCGAGCTTGGGGCGGGGTTTTGTCCTGCCTGTTAATTTTGTATGGGTAAAGACCTCGTCGCAACGCGCCCGAAACACGCCCCAAACCGCGCCGAAAACATTGCGCCGATAAATCTGTATGGAGACGAGGTTTGAGGCGAGGTTTGGACGAGGTTTGTGCCGCAGCAACCATGCTGAAAACTCGCCGGCCCAAATCCGCGTGTGAACTATGCCCTTACCAAAGTTGGGGGGGTCTTGGGGCCCATGACACCCCCATTGCAGGGAAACACCCGACGTGCTCCATTTAAGTGTATGGGGGACCGCGCATTTTCCTGCCACAGCGGGTGTAGGGAGCGCCACTTTGCAGAGAACGACATATTGAAAGTCCAAAGTGCTAAATTCTTCTAGAATCGTGGGGAGCCAGAAGTCGGTACCCCATGGCCTCACTGTATCTAGTTACCAGAGTCCTGCATGTGCAGTGGATGGAGTCCTGGTAGCAGGATGCTGATAGTACAGTCAGCGGCTTACGATTTAATAGATCCCGGCATGTTTGTCTTAGCTTTCTTTTATCTGTCTCTGTGGTTTTGAAGTATTTCTGATTGGCGGCTGAAGGACTGTCCTTGGGGGATCGTAAAAAATAAATAGCATTGACTGTCCTTGTCTTTCCCAACAGGCATGCCATGTCTGATCTGATGACTGGTGACGCAGCACTTCTAGGATAATATCACCCGAGACATTGCTTTCTTATCAGAGAACTGTAACAGAATGCTATTACTTATTTATGGGGATCCCTAAATGCTCAGGTCCCGTATGGAAATCATGTCATGTAGGGTTACGCAGTGTGGGGTCCGATGTGAGAGTAAGTGGGCTGCAACCACAGTGCTGCATTGCCTGCTGAGCTTTCCCTGCACAGGATCGAAATATGATGGGGCGAAATCCTGTGCCCCCCCAATAGAATGAGACAGATATGTTCACTTAAAAGGGTTTTCTGCCACAGATGTAATGTTGAAGTGGGGATCCTCCAAAAATGGGTATTTTATCACTTTTCCTAACATATATGTGTTTACAAAACGCTAAAGCCTGTGAAGCTACAGCAATGCTCAGTCCCCCTTAGTTACCTGAAAGTTTAATATTAGACCACGACCAGAGGTGCTGACAGGAGCTGATCTGGCAGCGCTTGCCGTGTTTGCAACTTCTTATCATGATGACAGGGAACATGAGAAGCTTTACTAGGGACTGGGGAGAAAGTGCTGCGTATGAGTCTGTTCTGCTCTATATAGAGAATCCACTGTTTGTAATGTTATTATTTGAGTAAACACTTTATGAACGCTGCCTTCTTTCCTCGATCTCTGACCACCCCCTCACTATCGCCTCATGCAGAGTTCATGATCTCTGCATGATTATGTTTATATTCTCCCTGAGTGGATAAGGAGGTTAGAGAATCAATTCGTGTCAAAAACTCTTTAAAGGACACTACCATCAAATGTTTTTTCTTTTTATATATTGACAAGCCACATTGACGTATATTATTGGATTTTTTTTTGTATTTTGTGGTGTTTTTTATGCCATTTTTTTTAAAGTTCCCTATGTACCTTATCGTCTCTGACTTCCCGTCTGTGGCTTGATAGACAGTGAGTGGATTGCCTTATGTCTCATTTCTTCTGGTCAGCTCTGGTTAAGAAGTATAAAATAGTATCATATGCAGATGCTTATGCAGAGGGCAGAAAGGCAATTTAACACTCTACACACCGTATGACCTCTACCCAAAGAGATGTTCCCCTTTTTGAGCTACTTCATTGCCTCCACCTAGCAGCCAGTTACACTCTGCTCTGCATGATGAGGGCAAAAACCCGAAACAGACGCGTATGCAGATGGTGATACCGGCTTGTATAATATCGCTTTTGCTTTTCAGAACTCAGTGGATTCTTAAGCAAATTGAGGGATTTGTTACATCCAATAGAGGGCGCTGAGCTCTCAGCTCCTTTTCCATAATTGCCCAGTGACAGCCATTACATTGATAAGTGTAAGGGTATGTTCACACGGCGCATTGTCGGCACATACCTGTGTGTGCGCCATACACCTGCTGGTGAGGTATCTGGCCTGTATTCACTTTAACTTATCCCCGGTGCATAAGCATGTCAATTCTTTATACGGGGAGGGCATACTGTGGGGAGGATTATGCCCTCTCTATAACACCAATGAATGCCTACGATTTTACCACATTGTGCCCCGCAATTACGTTGTGTGAATATACACTAATAAGAAACTCTTTTCCTTCATGTATTGCTCATGTTCCTAGTTAATAACGTATCTATCCCTGTGGAGAGAAACAATAGAGAATGCTAATTATGTCATTTCCTTACTTTCTGTAATGACATTGATGGTGGTTGGAGGTTAGCTCCATATTAATACTATCAGTGTGAGGATTTGTTTGATGGTCCATTTGTCTGGTTGGCTTGGTCTGAGAAGTGTTAAATTTTACCAAGCAATAACCTGATAAGGGCGAAGAGGCTCTCCCCCTTATAATTGCAAAAAAGGTGACTTATTTTCATTTATGTATGATTCACGGCGTCCAGTATAATCTTCTCTATCCCTGTGGATGAGAACAATAGAACAATCATTATGTCTATTGACCTACTATTTGTAATGAGATACATAGAGATAAGCGCAAAATGCTAATTTTTAATTGGATTAGGATTGACGAAATATTATATCGGCAAAAATTTCTGGAAAAAAAAGTTTTCAGGAATATGGTTTACCTAAAATACTCCTTTCTGTGGCAGTGTCCTATTAAATGTGTGTGAATAATCACTGGTTACTTAGAGACGATTCTAGGTGAGTTGTAAAGAGGTGTTTGGTCTTGGATATCCCCCTTAAAGGGGTTTATCATCACACACATTGATGGCTATGAAATGCCATCAATGTTTCATAGCACTACAAGAAGTCTCAGTGAAAGTCCAAGTGTTATGTATGCACATAGCAAACCAACCAGAAAAATAGAAACTGAGTGCTGGTTGGTTGCTGGGGGCTCTGGTTTGTTTGCTATGGGCTTCTGTTGTTGCTTTGGGCTCTGGTGGGTGCTTTAAGCTATGGTTGGTGCTATGGTCTGATTGGTCTTACTATGGGTCTCTGATTGGTTGCTATGGGCTCTGATTGTGTGCTATGGGCTCTGATTAGTTGTTTGGGCATCTGTTTAGTTGCTATGGACTTGATTTGGTTGCTATGGGCTTGGTTGCTGTAAGCTCTGATGGTTGCTATGGGCTCTGATTGGTGCTATGAGATCTGGTTGGTTGCTATGTGCTCTGGTTGTTGCTATGGGCTATGCTTGGTTGCCATGGGCTATGATTGGTTGCTATGGGCTCTGAATGGTTGCTGTAAGCTCTGGGTTGGTTGCAATGAGCTCTGATTGGTTGCCTATGGCTCTGAAGGGTTGCTGTAAGCTCTGATTGGTGTGCTATGAGCTATGATTGGATGGCTATGAGATTGATTGGTTGCGATGGGCAACTGAGACAAGTTTATTGCTAGACTGTTCATACATAAGGCCCTTTATGTTAGTGGTACCTTAATTACTTTTATCGAGATGCCATACTGCTGCAGGCCATACAGAAATACATTTGAAGTGTCGGCACTCTTTCGGACTGCAGCAGTCCACCAGTAGTTAAAGGGATGTATCGCCTTCATCAGTTGTGTGTTTATTGTACCTTTAAGTTTCTTACTCAGCTCTTCAAATCAGGGGCGTTTCTTCCCCTCCCAGCTGGGTGTTTCTTAACTGAAGGGGGGGTGACATACCCCACCCTTACTGTTCGTGCTCTCTCCCGCGTGTTGTTCTCCCCCCCCCCTCTGAGTTTCACATGTCACTGTGGCGTTCCCTCTCCCTATGCAGTCTTATTTTGTAAGAGCTGTTTACATACCACAGGCCTACATTCAGTCTAGACAAGTCTTCTATGAATCAGAGCACTGATCTCGTCTCCTCTCACAGCTGGCGGTTTGTTACAGTTGAATCCAGTCTTCTATGAAATCCTCAGAGCACAGATCCGTCTCCCTTCGATGTTTACACAAGGCACCGAGGCCACAATTCTGCTGTTTTCTGATTGTAGAAGCAGCTGCAGTGTTCAATGAGGAGAAACTAGCTGTATAGAGTGAAATTGCTTGAGGACCCTTAACACGAAGGTGCATTAAGGCACCAAGGCACAATTCTGCTGGTTTCTGATTATAGAAGCAGCCTGGTGTGTCTCCGAGGAACGCTGGTGGCTGTCATAGAGTGAAATGTTGCGGCCCCTTCACGCAGGAGCATTAGGCAGTGTGCACAATTATGCTGTTTTTCTGATTGTAGGAAGCAGCTGCAGAGTCAATGAGGAGCTGGTTGCTGTGCAGAGTGAAATGCTGACGGCCCTTATTTGAGTGAGAGAGGCAGGAATGCACGCTCCTGTGAATACGAGCGGGGCCAGACAGAATGTAAATTAGTAGAGCCGTCAGCCAATGAAATACAAGGAGGTGGGATCCGAGTCCGACCGTCACTGGGGAACAGTGTTTACAGAAAACGGAGATAAGCGAGACAGTGAAAACAAGGCAGCTTTGCAAATGACATCCAAATGCAAAGTTGCTTGTTTTCACTGTCCCCTTATTCTGAAGATCATTTGATGTAATGATCCAACCCCTTTTAAATCCTTCAGTATTGCTACAGAGTTCTCTATGTAACCCAGGTCTCATCGTGCTGGCGGCCAGAGACAGTTCCTGGTCCAGGAGAGCGCTGAGCAGGTTCCCATCAGTATTGATGCAGACAGACGCTTATTCACTGGAGTCAGGAGAAAGATTTTCTTACTTAGTGATATAATTTGCCGACATTGTTCTACAATTTTAATTTAATTCTGTCTAGATCGATACAAATACGTCAGGTGAAGTCCAGGAGGAGTAATGTAGCTGAAGAACGTGTGGCCGAGAGTTGTGTCTTCATTAACTTCTGTGCTGCCGTCCTGATCTATGGTCCTGTGCAAAATTCATGACAACTGCAAAAAGTGACTGGTAAATGTGAGGGCGGAGGCAGGGCTGACGTTAAATGGTGCGCTCATATCATTGATGAGCTTTAACCTTGTAGGTGAATGTAAATAAATATTATTACCAAATAAATTGTTCTGATTTTGATATATTTTAAAGATACAGCAGTTTTTCTGTTCTCCTTGTTTCCTATTTTACAATCCACTTTTATGCTCTAACAATAGCCTGACCACTCCCTGCTGTGTCTTAAAAACAGGAGGGGAGCCTGCTTTTAAGTCCTAGATCTTTTCTTTGTGCCATCCTGTCAGGACTGCAGAGCACATAGCTGCTGATGGACACTGTTATCTTTGTATGTCAATACCCAGATAAGTCTGAATGTAGATGAATCACACTGTTCATCTTGGTAGTCAGTGACACTGTTTCTTTGTATGTCAATACCCAGATAAGTGTGAATGTAGATGAATCACACTGTTCATCTTGGCAGTCAGTGACACTGTTATCTATGTATGTCAATACACAGATAACAGTGTCAATGTAGCTGAATCGCACTGTTCATCTTGGCAGTCAGTGACACTGTTAACTTTGTATGTCAATACACAGATAACAGTGTGAATGTAGATGAATCACACTGTTTATCTTGACAGTCGGTGACACTGTTATCTTTGTATGTCAATACACAGATAACAGTGTGAATGTAGATGAATCACACTGTTCATCTTGGCAGTCTCGTGCACCACTGGTTATTTTTTCTATGTCAATAACAGATAAAACAGTGTAAATGTAGATGAATCACACTGTTAATCTTGGCAGTCAGTGACCTGTTATCTTTGTATGTCAACTACACAGATAACAGTTGTGAAAGTCGATGAATCACACTGTTCAAAAACTTGGCAGTCAGTGACACCTATCTTTGTATGTCAGTACACAGATAACAGTGTGAATGTAGATGAATCGCACTGTTCATCTTAGCAGTCAGTGACACTGTTATCTTTGTATGTCAGTACACAGATTAACAGTTGTGAATGTAGTTGATACACAACTGTTATCTCTCTCTTTTACTCCTTCTACGCCCAAATTCCACCTCCCTCATATACCCACTACTACACCTCCCCTCTCCCTCACCTACAGTTGTTGTTGTTGAGAGAGTAAATACAGTGTGATCAACTACATTCACACTGTTATCTGTGTACTGACATACAAAGTTACAGTAGTCACTGACTGCTTAAGATGAACAGTGCGGATTAATATAACGTGTCACACTTTTAATCTGTGTACTGAATACAAAGATAGGTGCTCACTGACTGCCAAGATGAAACAGTGTGATTCATCGACATTCACCACTGTTATCTGTTTATTCGACATACAAAGATAACAGTGTACTGACTGCACAAGATGACAGTGTGATTCATATCTACATTTACACTCGTTTATCTGTGTATTGACATAGAAAAATAACAGTGTCAACTGACTGCAAGATGAACAAGTGTCTGTGATTGTATTTCATTCACATGTTTATCTGTGTATTGACATACAAAGAAAAATTTGTCATGACTGAAAGTTTTAAACAGTTATTCAACTACTTTCCCAAAATTGTTATCTGTGTATTGAAAACAAAGTTAACGGGTCACTGCTCCCAAGTGAACAGTGCGTTTTTTTTCAGTACATTGACACTGTTATCTGTGTTTTGACATACAAAGAAAACAGTGTCATGACTGCCAGAGAACAGTGGTTCATTACATTCACCTGTTTCTGTGTATTGAATCAAAAGTAAAAGTGCACTACTACCGTGAAAGTGTGTTCATTACTTTCGGGATTATCGGGTTTTGACATACAAAGATAACAGTGCCACAGGCTTTGTGCTCTGCGGTCCTGACAGGTGGCAAAAAAGAAAAGGTCAGGCTTAGAAGCGGCTCCCTCCTGTTTTTAAGACACAGCAGGGATGGTCAGGTTTTTGTTGAGCTTAAAAGTGGTTTAAAAATAGGAAAAAAGGAGACAGAAAAATGCTGTATTTTTAAAAAATATATCAAAATCAAAACAATTTATTTGGTTTTAAATTTATTTACCTTCACCTACAAGGTTAAAGCTCATCAATGATATGAGCGCACCATTTAACGTCAGCCCTGCCTCCGCCCTCACATTTTACCAGTCACTTTTTTGCAGTTGTCATGAATTTTGCACAGGACCTATAGATCAGGACGGCAGCACAGAAGTTAATGGAGACAAATCTCGGGCCCCACGTTCTTTAGCTACATTCTCCCCTGGATTTTACCCGAGTATTTGTACGTCAGACGAATTAAATTTTAAAATTGTGAAAAATGCGGCAAATTTTTTATCCTAAGTAAAAAAAATCTTTTTTTTCCTGACTCCAGGGAAAAAAAAGCGCTGTCTGCATCAAAAACGTTGGGGGAAACCCGCTCACGCTCTCCTGGACCAGGAAATGTCTCTGGCCCCCACGATGAGACCTGGGTTACATGAAACTCGGGAGCAATACTGAAGGATTTTTAAAGGGGTTGGTCATTACATTAAAAGTCTTTAGAATAAGGGGACAGTGAAAAAAGAATTTGCATTTGGGTGTCCCTTTTTCAAAACTGCCTTGTTTTCACTGTCTCGTTATCTCCCTTTCTGTAAACACTGTTCCCAGTGACGGTGGGACTCGGGGGTCCCCCCTCTTGTATTTTTGGTGACGGCTCTACTAATTTTAATTTGCTGGCCCCGCTCGTATTACAGGAGGTGCATTCCTCCTCTCTCCTCAGAATAAGGGGGCCGTCACTTTCACTCTGCAAGCCACCGCTCCTCAGTGACACTGCAGTGCTTTACAATCAGAAAACAGCAAAAATTTGTTTCTCACTGCCTAATGCTCCTGCGTGGAAGGGGCCGGCCAAAAAAAAATTTCACTCTATACAGCCACCAGTCCTCCCGGGGGGGACACACCCGCTGCTTCTAAAAATCAGAAAACAGAGAATTGTGCCTTGGTGCCTAATGCTCCCCGGGGTGTAAGGGGCCGCAACAATTTCACTCTATTACAGCTAGTGGGGTCCTCATTGACACCCGCAGCGCTTCTACAATTTAGAAAACAGCAGAATTGTGCTCGGTGCCTTGGGGTAAACTTTGAAGGGAGACGGATCTGTGCTCTGGAGGAGTTCATAGAAGACTGGATTCAACTGTAACAAACCTCCAGCTGTGAGAGGAGACGAGATCAGTGCTCTGAGTTCATAGAAGACTGTCTAGACTGAATGCAGGCCTGTGGTATGTAAACAGCTCTTACAAAATAAGACTGCATAGGGAGAGGAACGACACAGTGACATGTGGACTCAGAGGGGGGGGGGAGAACACACGCGGGAGAGAGCACGAACAGTGAAGGGGGGGGGTGATGTCACCCCCCCTTCAGTTAAGAAACACCCAGCTGGGAGGGGAAGAAACGCCCCTGGATTTGAAGAGCTGAGAAACTGAAAGTACAAGGAAACACACGAACTGATGAAGCGATACATCCCCTTTAACTACTGGGTGACTGCTGCAGTCCGCAAGAGTGCCGACACTTCAATGTATTTCTGTGGCCTGCAGCAGTATGGCAGCTCGATAAAAGTAATCAGTACCACAACATAAAGGGCCTTATGTATGAAAACTGTCTAGCAATAAGACTGTCTCTGTTGCCCATCGCAACCAATCAGATCTCATAGCCATCAATCAGAGCTCATAGCAACCAATCAGAGCTTACAGCAACCCATCAGAGCCCATAGCAACCAATCAGAGCTCATTGCAACCAACCAGAGCTTACAGCAACCAATCAGAGCCCATAGCAACCAATCAGAGCCCATGGCAACCAATCATAGCCCATAGCAACCAACCAGAGCTCATAGCAACCAACCAGAGCTCATAGCAACCAATCAGAGCCCATAGCAACCAATCAGAGCTTACAGCAACCAGAGCCCATAGCAACCAATCAGGGTCCATAGCAACTAATCAGAGCCCATAGCAACTAATCAGAGCCCATAGCACACAATCAGAGCCCATAGCACACAATCAGAGCCCATAGCAACCAATCAGAGCCCATAGCAACCAACCAGAGCTTATAGCAACCTATCAGAGCCCATAGCAACTAAACAGAGCCCATAGCAACAAACCAGAGCCCACAGCAACCAACCAGAGCTCAGTTTCTATTTTTCTGGTTGGTTGCTATGTGCATACATAAGACTTGGACTTTCAATGGAGACTCTTTGTAGTGCTATGAAACATTGATGGCATTTCATAGCCATCAATGTGTGTGATGATAAACCCCTTTAAGGGGGATATCCAAGACCAAACACCTCTTTTACAATCACCTAATCGTCTCTAAAGTACCCAGTGTTTTATTCACTCACATTTAAAGGGACACTGCCATCAGAAAGGAGTATTTTGTTAAAACCAGTATTCCTGGAAAACTTTTTTTTTTCCAGAATTTTTGGCGATATATATATTTCGTCAATCCTATCCAATTAAAAATGACATTTGCTGCTTATCTCTATGTAGTCTCATTACAAATAGTAGGTAATAACATAATGATTGTTCTATTGTTCTCTCCACAGGGATAGAGAAGATTATACTGGACCGTGAGCAATACATGAAATGAAAATAAGGTCACCTTTTTTTGCAATTAGAAGGGGGGGAGCTCTTCACCCTTATCAGGTTATTGCTGGTAATATTTACACTTCTCAGACCAGAGCCAACCAGACAAAAGGACCATCAAACAATCCTCACACTGATGTATTATAGGAGCTTAACCTCCACCCACCATCAATGTCATTACAGATAGTATGGAATGACATAATGACTGCTCTATTGTTCTCTCCACAGGGATAGATACGTTTATACTAGAACATGAGCAATACATGAAAGGAAAAGAGTTTCTTTAGTGTATATTCACACAACGTAATTGCGGGGCAAATGTGGTAAAATCGTAGCATTCATTGAGTGTTATAAGAGGGCATATTCCTCCCCACAGTATGCGCCCGTAAAAAGAAGTGACATGCTTATGCACCGGGGATAATGAAAGTGAATACAGGCCAGGATACCTTCACCAGCAGGTGTATGGCGGCACACACAGGTATGTGCCGCAATGCGCCGTGTGAACATACCCTTACACTTATCAAGTAATGGCTGTCACAGGGCATTATGGGAAAGGAGCTGAGAGGCTCAAGCGCCCTCTATTGGATGTAACAAATCCTCAATTTGCTTATGATCCACTGAGTCTTGAGAAAGCAAAAGCGATATTAGACAAGCCGGTATCACTCATCTGCATACAGCGCTGTTTCGGGGTTTTGCCCCTCATCAGTGCAGAGCAGAGTGTACTGGCTGGCTGGGTGGGAGGCAATGAGTGGCTCAGAAAGGGGAACATCTCTTTGGGGAGAGGGTCATACGGTGTGTAGAGTGTTAAATTGCCTTTCTGCCCTCTGCTAAGCATCTGCATATGATAATATTTATACTTCTTAGACCAGAGCTGACCAGAAGAAATGAGCATAAGGCAATCCTCTCACTGCTATCAGAGCTCACAGACGGGAAGTCAGAGACGATAAGGTACATAGGGGAACTTTAAAAAAAATGGCATAAAAAACAGCCACAAAATAAAAAAAAAAATCCATATAATAGTCGTCAATTGCTTGTCAATATATAAAAAGAAAAAATTTGATGGTAGTGTCCCTTTAAAGAGGTTTGCCACGAAGTGAGTTCCTTACCTCCTTATCAGCTCAGGGGAGAATATAAACCAATCATGCTGAGTCATGAACGCTGCAGGGGTGAGAGGGAGGAGGGTGAGCAGAGAGCGAGGAAGAAGGCAGCGTCTCAAAAGTTTACTCAAATAATAACATTACAACAGTGGATTCTCTATACAGCAGACAGACTCATACACTGCACTTTCTCCTCAGCCCCTTGAAAACCCCTTCATGTTCCCTGTCAACAGATAAGAAGTGCAAACACGCAAGCGCGGCCAGATCAGCTCCTGTCAGCTCCTCTGGTCGTGTCTAATTTAAACTTTCAGGTAACTAAGGGGGACTGAGCAATGCTGTAGCTCTCACAGGCTTAGCTTTTTGTAATCACATATATTTAGAAAAGTGATTAAATACCCATTTTGGAGGATCCCACGTCAACATTACATCGTGGCAAAACCCCTTTAAGTGAACAGATCTGTCCATTCTATTGGGGGGCACAGGATTTCGCCCCCATCTATTTTCGTTCCTGTGCAGGGAAAGCTCAGAAGGCAATGCAGCACTGGTGGTGCAGCCCCTTTACTCTCAGCATCGGACCCCCACTGCGTACCCTACAGGACATGATTTCCATACGGGATGAGCATTTAGGGATCCCATAAATAAGTAATAGCTTTCTGTTACAGTTCTCTGATGAAGAAGCAATGTCTGCGGGGTGAGATTATCCGCTAGAAGTGCAGCGTCACCAGTCATCAGTCAGACATGGCTGCTGTGGGTAAGACAAGGACCAGTCAATGCTATTTTTTTTTACGATCCCCCAAGGACAGGCTTCAGCCGCCATCAGAAATACTTCAAAACCACAGGAGACAGATAAAGAGAAGCAAGACAAACTTGCCGGGAGCTATAAATCGTAGCCGCTGACTGTACTATCTGCATCCTGCTACCAGGAATCCATCAATGCACATGCAGGACTCTGGGTACTAGATACATGAGCCATGGGGGTCCGACTTCTGGCTCCCCCACCATTCTAGAAGATTTAGCACTTTGGCGACTTCATTATTCGTCGCTGCAAAGTGGCGCTCCCTACACCCGCTGTGCAGGAAAATGCAGCGGTCCCCATACACTTTAATGGAGCAGCGTCGGGGTTCCCCTGCAAATGGGGTGTCTGGGCCCCAAGACACTGTAAGGGCATGTTCACACGGCGGATTTGGCCGCGGGTTTCAGCACGGTTGCTGCGGCAAAACCTCGTCCAAACCCGCGTCTCCCGACGAGGTTTATCGGCGCAGGTTTCGGCGCGGTTGGGGCGTGGTTTGGACGCGGTTTGCGGCAAGATTTTCACCCGTACAAAATTAACAGGCAGGACAAAACCTGCGCCCCAACCGCGCCGAAAAGCACGGCGGTGGCACCCAAGTTCACATTGTGTTTTTCAGAAATGTTTTTTTGTGTGCAGAACTATACGTTGTATTTGGCATATATTGCTTTTAATTTATACAGGGAGGAATGGATGCCTCCATTTTGGTCTCTTGCACCCCGCCCACCTCCACAGCTTGTTATATCAAGTGCAGTATGCGTGCAAGGTTGGTGTTTTTTATTTTTCTCTCTGGATTATGGAGGTCTGATTGACCCATTGAGAAGTCTGAATCTGACTCTAGTGAGAGGTAAAGATAGAGTAGGACCACCCGCCTTGAGATCCTGTTGTAAGCCGGGGGTGGCTTAAGCATTTTTTGATCAAAACATGTGAACTAAGAAACTCAAAGTTTTTTACATATATTGTAGATAGCATAAATGCTTCTTTAGAGGTTTCCATGTATTGCATAGCCCGAAGATAACGACGAAACCCACACCGACACCGCGCGGACACCGCACCGAAAACTCGCTGCAAAAATCGACAGGAGACTTCTCAAACACGCACGGCCCAAAGCTGCGGCCAAAACCGCGCCGTGTGAATAGCAACGCGGGTTCCCATAGGAAACCATGTAATGACCTATGGGCATTTGGGGCGCAATTTGGACGAGGTTTTTGCCGCGGCAACTGCGTCGAAACCCGCGGCCAAATCCGCCGTGTGAACGTGCCCTAAAGAGGACGCAGTGCTAGGAATTAATATCCCCTGGATTGTCTCTGTAACTGGGGCTTATATATCAGCAACAACAACAAAAAAAGTGGTATAAAAATTCTCCCAGAGATTTTTTCGGACCTAATAAGGGGCACAATATGTAAAACAAGAAAAAACTCACAAACAAAATCAAATTTTAGTTTTTGATTAAAATAAACAGCCCCAGCCCCACCCCAGACAACCTCAAAACTTTATTTAAAAGGTCTATGATGGAAAAGTGACATAATCACAAAACTTATTTTAGCGCCACTTGTGCTGTGAGTATTTTTTATTTTATTTTCCCTCATATTAGAAAAACTAATATATAAAATGAATGTAAAAATGACAGATCATGGAAAAAAAGGGAAAATATTAGCATAATAACCAAGCGCAGGAAAGCGTTATGATGTTCAAACCAGAAAAGGAAAATGTGCCTGGTCAGAAAGTGATAAGAACACAGACAAAAATATAGGGCTCTATGTATGAAAACCGTCTAGCAGCAAGTCTGTGTTTGTTAGTGGCACACAGGTACGTGCCCCTATATGCCGTGTGAACCTACTATAAGAGCTCTGTAGCCTTGTGCCCAGAGGTCAAAACCTCTCCATCACCAAAGTCCCTCTAACAGGCTCAGCTAGAAGTAGCATAGCTGCAATGTCAGTCACTGCTGTAGAACCACACACAGCCTGAGCAAGAAGTGGGAGCCTGAAGCTGTAGAAACACCCACAGCCTGAACAGGAAGTGGGAGCCTGAAGCTCTAGAACCGGCCACAGCTTGAACAGGAAGTGGGAGCCTGAAGCTCTAGAACCAGCCACAGCCTGATCAGGAAGTGGGAGCCTGAAGCTGTAGAATTGTCCACAACTTGAAGAGGAAGTGGAAGCCTGAAGCTACAGAACCACCCAAAACCTGAACAAGAGGTGGAAGTCTGAAGCTGTAGAACTGTCCACAAACTGAACAGGAAGTGGGAGCCTGAAGCTGTAGAACTGCCCACAACTTTATCAGGAAGTGGGAGCCTGAATGTGTAGAACTGTCCACAACCTGAACAGGAAGTGGAAGCTGTAGAACTGCCCATAGTCTGAACAGGAAGTGGAAGCCTGAAGCTTAAAGGGGTTTTGCCAGGACGTGCCTTATCTGCTAAGAAGCAAATGTAAACAAGCCAGGGAGCTGCGCGAGAGACACAGCCAGAGCACGGAGCTGCATAAGGGATTGTGTGAAATGCTCACTCAAATAATCAAACTACAACTTGTGGATTCTGCATACAAAAGACAAAAGCTTTCTCCACAGCAGCTTGAAAGTTCGTTCATATTCCCTGTCATCAGATAAAGCAGGGATCTACTCAGATAATCCCATTAAAACTAGTGGATTCTGTATACAAAAGACAACATATTTCTACCCGGTGCCTTGGAAGCTTCTGCAGCTCAGTCTCCTCAGATAAGAAGCTTTCTCTGGGCAAGCCCGGCCAGCAGCTCTTGTCAGGTCGTATCTAATAGAAGCTTTTAAGTAACTAAGGGCAGGTAAGGCAGCCTGTAGCTCTCTCAGGCTTCACTTTTTTTAATCACATATATTTAGAAAAGTGATTAAATACCGATTTTGGAGGATCCCACGTCACCATTACATCGTGGCAAAACCCCTTTAAGAATTGCTCACGGCCTGAACAGGAAATGGGAGCCTGAAGCTGTAGAACTGCGCACAGCCTCAACAGGAAGTGGTAGCCTGAAGCTGTCGAATCACAGCCAGAATAGGAAGTGGAAGTCTGTGAAGAGCGGCCTCTGTGAAACAGCCATATGGGAAACTGCTGATAAGCCAAGAGCTGACGGCCACAAGACCTGATCATAAGCACCAGACAAACAAGACAAAAATAAGAAAGATTTTAAGAATGTTTTATAGTAACTCAATCAAAATAAACACTACAAGTAGGGTTAGGTAAGGGCTAGACAAGGAATTTATATGGGTTTTCTCACTACAAAAATAAGCATTCAACATGAAGGGACAGTTAAATGAAGACTTTTTCTAAAACATTGGTCAATAGATTTTACTTCAGTCATGCAATAAGAGACATTTTATGTGCTCTTGAGTGCACACAGGTTTCTATAGTAAACCTACATACCAGACCATAACTCTTATCTGATTAGCTTAGACAGCCGGTACAAAAGAGCTTTGGAGAAAAACTGATTATCTA